>OX381709.1:81468621-81671724 GCA_947462335.1 Harmothoe impar
CTCGCCCACACACCCCCACCCAACCACCATACAGTAAAAAACAGCATCTAAGTATGATTATCATACATATAATCATCAATGATTACCGTCCCAATACTCACGGGACTACTAGTTCATAGAGAGGGGAACACACACATACATATAATGCGTTTCCGGGTATCTGCATACATGTGTGTGGTATTGATTTGGGCATAAACTACTCATACACATACACAGTGTATATCTGTCCCCACAGGCCCCCAGTTTACCCCAGTTTAAGGACACTTCACCCCCCCCCCCCCCCCACCCCCGTGGCTGTATTAGGCCAAACAAACAAAAAGGTTTGTTTCAGGTCACCTGACCGACCCTATCAAAAGAGTGCCGACCCTACGTTTTTTATGCAATTTTGAAGAAATTTTCATGTTTTTACCCTTTTTTGGTCAAATTTGGGGGGTTCAAAAAAGTTGGGGTAGTACATTCATGTTAAAAAAAATAATTTACAAAACAAAAAAAAAATCCGACCTACCGACCCTACATTTTCCTCCCATGTTACCTGAAACAAACCTATTTTTTTTGGCCTTAGTGTATATTGGGGATCGATCAGAGTCAGCTGCTACCAACACGCGTTGGACGTGCGTGGGTCGGGACACGCCCACCCTCCATCCACCAAGCTGGTACCGTCTGGATCCTACAGGGAGTAGGCCGTTAGAGATTGACACCACCCACCATCCACCCCAAGCTGGTACCGTCTGGATCCTTCTAGAAGTAGGCCATTAGAGATTGAGCCACCCACGATCCGCCCCAAGCTGGTACCGCCTGGATCCTACTGGAGTGGGCCATTAGAGATTGCAACACACATCACATTGTTTGTCAACACGGTGGCGGTGGTCTGACTCATCCCCTCCCTCCGGCCCCCTACAGGCCTCAGTCACCCAGTTACTGTCAGGCTGTATACAGGCTCTGACTACTGCAGGAGGAACGCCCCCCCCCCCCCCCCATCCTAGTCAGCTGACTGATACTGAGGCATATATACGTGTGATAAGTCATACCGACCTACACATGGACCTACCTACTATATGTACTAGACGCTGGATCATGGCGCTTTACTCACATTACTGAGCAGTGTCTACAGGGAGGAGCATCACTCCCGGTCAGCTGATACATAGGGACAGGTAGTGAGGCATATATACGTCTGATACCTTATATTGACCCAGGGACTTACCTACTACATGTACTAGACGTTGAATCGTGGAGTTTTACTCACATTACTGAGCAGTGTCTAGAGAGAGGAGCATCACTCCCAGTCAGCTGATACATAGGGACAGATACAGGCATATATACGTGTGATACTTTATACTGACCCAGGGACTTACCTACTACATGTACTAGACGCTGGATCATGGCGCTTTACTCACATTACTGAGCAGTGTCTACAGGGAGGAGCATCACCCCCAGACAGCTGATAGATGGGTACAGATAGAGGCATATATACGTGTGATACTTTATACTGACCCATGGACTTACCTACTATACGTACTAGACGTTAGATCGTAGATCTTTATTCAAAGTTCTTCTGTATCTAAAGAGAAGAGATTCTGTAGGAGTGGAGTACGTTTTAATTCACACCTTGTCACTTTGACTTGTGTGAAGGATCTCTGGGCTAGAGGAGAGTCCGTCCAGTCATCTAATAGTTGGACCCAACCAATGATCGCATAAAATCTGACAGGTGCTCTCTCTATGAGAAGCATTGGTCGACAGCGGTGACTAGTCATCTAACAGATCTACGCATGGATTTACTTAGTACATGTAGGAGACATTGGAGCTTGAATCTTTACTAAAGCTAGGAGCTGCTGTGAGAGAGGAGTCCATTCTGTCCCTGATTCAGTGTTAGGACCTATAACACCAGAGGCAGGCAGGGCTGTGTAGTGGTCATCTAACAGATATACACATGGACTTCCATGTAGGAGACATTGGAGCTTGAATCCTCACTAAAGCTAGGAGCTACTGAGAGCACTGTAAGAGGGGAGTAGATTGTGTCCCTCAGTCAGTGCATTGGTCAGTGTGAGGACCTACCCAGGACCTACACTACTCCCCTACTACAGGTTTGGCTGAGTGAGGCCATGCTGCTGCAGGGTGAGGTACAGGGGATGCTCAACACGTTCTGCCTCCACACCCCCACACCCACACCACCGACTACAGGAGCACAGGTACTCAAGTGTTAGCAGGGTGTATGCCTATAAACTAGGCCAAAAAAAGAAAAGGGTTTGTTTCAGGTCACCCGACCGACCCTATCTAAATAGGGCCGACCCTACGTTTTTTTATGCAATTTTGAAGAAATTTTAATATTTTTATACTCTTTGGGGGGTCAATTTTAGGTTTGCAAAATTTTGGAAAAAAATCTCCCCATTTTTACACATTTTTGGGTCAATTTTAGAGGGGAAGTAAAAAAAAAAAAGTTTAAAAAAAGTTTTAAAAAAAATCTGACCTACTGACCCTAGAGTTTCTTCCCATGTTACCTGAGACTAAGCCTAATTAACCCTTTAAGGACTTATGTCGCTAAAAGATGACATTTGTGTAGTGCGGGGAGTAACTCGCCAGGGCTGCATTGGTGCATCATGCTGACCTTTCGGAAGTGTACCACTGCGGAGGGTCTGTTGTGCCGGGTTTTGACCGTGCACCAGGTTTTGACCGCGGCGGGTTCAGACCACGATCAATTGGCGGGTAATGTCCTCGCACCGGGTTTTGACTGCAATCAACTGCCAGGTATTGTCCGCGCACCGGGTTTTGACCACGACCATTTGCCAGGTATTGTCCACGCACCAGGTATTGTCCGCGACCATCTGCCAGGTATTGACAGCAACAACTACCAGGTATTGACCGCGCACCAGGCTTTCCTGGTGTTGTTGAGATGCCCACTCCTCTTGCAATCTGTAAACAGGCAAAAAACGCTATTGATTGTATAAACGGTTAGTAGTGGAAAATAAGAATGCCTTAATGCATCATGCCCTTCATCCTGATGATGAATGCATGCAGCCCTGGCAACTCACGCAATACGCAAGTTAGACTATGCTAGGTTTTACGGTAGGATGTGTGGACAGGTGCGTGGTCCGTGAGATGATTACTCCGCCCTATGTACATGTAGAAACACACAGTAATAAAACCCCGCCTCTGTCCCCTGTACTATAAGGGGGACTGGAGGCCTGACATGACAAAGGCCTCCTACTGCACTGATATTCCTAGGCTCCCTATACGCCCAACCTCTCAGTCACTAGTGCCTAACCTAGTTAGTCATTTTTTGGCTCCCTATACGACCAACCTAGATTAGTTATTATTGTCAGGTTGGTCAGTACTGACCAACCCACGTTAGTCTTTTTAGTTCCAGGGGGAGCCACTGAGTGGTCATGACAGGTGGCCCCAACTAGTGGTATACAAATACAACACACCAATGATGGACCTAGGTTAGCCACTACTGACTGACCCCTTGGTCATTTTTGAATATAACTTTGCCATTGTGACTAACACTCATATGGCCAACCTGGATTAGCCTGTACTGACTTACCCTTTCAACCCATGGATTTTCGGTGTGTATGGGACTCCTAATGACTACCGGTCAGACATACAGAGATATAACTATGCCCGTTTTGCCCTTTAAGGGCTGCATAGTTCGGTTGGTATACGCCCGAAAGGCTGTCATAATGTATGAATGCAGCACTGGTGAGTTACTCGCTAGGGCTGCATTCAAACATCATAAAGGACAAGGGCATGATGTATCAAAGCCCGTTAGTTAGGTACATGTCAGATGGGTGAGTGGAGTGCTTAACCTGAATGCTTTGGGGTGGGGGGCAAAATGAAGTATGATTTACCGGTATTTTGTTGTCTGAGACCACATCTTATTATCATGATGTTTCAATACACTGTATTCTTTTTTCTTCATGAAACATTAAGGCATCATTGTATAAACCTACTTCTAACCTAAACATCTTATCTGTAAATCCATGAATTCAAACTTGACCTGACCCCAGGCATCATGCCGACTCTACGGAGATCATACACTTCCGGAGAGCATCAAGATAAGTTCATACATTAAGGGAGTGGTCATTTTTTAACAACAGGGGGGGGGGGTGGTGGATTTGGGGGGGGACCAAAAAAATTTGAACCCCTTGAAGGGGGGACCAAAAAAATTTGAACCCCTCTTGAGGGGGGGACCAAAAAAATTGCACCCCTTTTTAGCGAAAAAGCCTGCGCGTTACTATAGCTCAAAGGGGTCGGCCGTGCTCAATTTCAACGTGCCTGAGGGGGGGACCAAAAAAATTTCGACCCCTCCCATGGGGGGGAACAAAAGAATTTTGACCCGCTTGCGCGAAAATCCACCAACTCCCCTGTTGTTAAAAAATGACCACTCCCTAAGTACACAGAAATGCATGCAGACCCCAGTTTGTGCTATCCAGAACAGCAGATAGCTAAGTGACACTACTTCATACAAATGTTGATATCTGGGGTCAGGTCAAGTTTGAATTCATGGATTTACAGATAAGATGTTTAGGTTAGAAGTAGGTTTATACAATAACCGTTTAAAGGCCGCTTAGTGCTTTGAAATGATATGCCTCTTATCGATATGATTCATGAATGCAGCCCTGGCGAGTAACTCCCCAGTGCTGCATTCAAGCATCATGCCGACCCAATGGGGTTGATACATTCTCAAAGGGTCTGAATGATGCATGGATGCAGCTGTGGTGACTATAGACCAATGCAGCAAGAAAGGGTGACTTTTCTATAATAAAGTTGTGTTTAGGTTAGTTTTAGCAGAATCCTCATAGCACTGTCTGTAATAGCTATTTTTGCATATTTCAGAAATGTTCAAAAACTTTATCAACAACTTTTCTGGAAAATCACCCTTTCTTGCTGCATTGATCGACTCGCTAGAGCTGCATTGATGATCATGACGACAAAGGGCATAGGCATGAAAGCCCTCTGCGGCCCTTAAAGGGTCCAAAGTAGGAATGTACGTTAGTACTTAACCTATCACAATAGAATCTTTGTCACCCACAGAGCAGGATGAGAAGTGAGATAAAATAATTTCCATGTGACGCTAACTTTCCATAAGGGGCTGCCTTTTAGTAATCATGACTTAATGGAAATCATGAAGAAGATTATTATGCTCGATTGTATGACTACACTTGTCATCTTTTTTGGAAGTGTTTTAATCATTTATTGACCACATTAATATACACAAGCATTCGTGTCCCATCGTCGATATAAAGTCCGGTATTGTTTCATAGTATTACAATATATGGTATCACAGGGTGCGTTTAAATCGATGGAAATTCATTTATGTAAAATATTACTGACAATAAAGATGAGGATATGACACTCAGCATAGCTGATTTTAGGTGCCAACCAGTCAGATTTATATCTGACCAGTCAGGGTTATGACTAGCTGATGTGCAATACAGGTCAATCCTTTAAGGACGGCATGTCGCTAAAGGCAACATTTGTCGACTGTGGTAGGGCCAAATAAAAAAAAAGGTGTGTTTCAGGTTACCCGACCCTACCTAGCAAAACAGGGCCGACCCTAGAAATTTTACTGCAATTTTGAAAAAATATGTATATTTTGGGTCATTTTTGGGCTATTTAAGGGTCGATCTGATAGTTCACGAGTCGAGGCGGTCGTCTGCGAGTCGGCATTGTAGTTCGTGAGTCGATTTCTGGGTACTTTTCAGGCTAAAGTAAAAAAAATTAAAAAAAATTAAAAAAAATTAAAAAAAAAAAGAATCCGACCTACCTACCCTAGATTTTCAGACCATGTAACCTGAAACACACCTTTTTTTTTCGGCCCAGACATAGAGCATACTAAAGGCTTGTCCCTCTCACACCGTCAAAAGTTAAAGAGCCCTTGTTTCGGTAAATTTGTAGAAGTTGGATTTCTGTCTTCAGCTCATCTCATAGATTCAGTCAATCTGCATGGATACCTACCTTTGGCCTACCTTTACCTGGGAAAAATTTAAATCTGAAAAAGAGCTTCTCTGTATTAGTCAATGGGACATTAAACCATCTAAACAAACAAACAAACAAAAAGGACACATGAGGTGTTAGTGTGGGTGTGTAGTGTAGGTATGTGAGGCGGCCTGGAGGTATGTGAGGGTGAAGTAGGTTGACCCCCCCCCTCCGGGGATGGCCCTGGTACTTGACTCATTGATCGTTCACATACACACATTACACACGGGGCCTGGCACTTGTGATCTGCGTGTTGTGTTTATGAAATACAGCTGTCTAAATTACTAAAGCTACCTTAAATCCCCTCAGACAACCCGCGGGTTATCCGAGAATCAGAACCTATATAGCGGGTTATAACTTATATGGTTTACCCAAGCTGGAGGGGGGGGGGTTGTTATACAAGGGTTTTTGGGAGTATATAGACAAAATTTACATGCTGTTGACCTAGCTATATGTACATTATAGGCCTACCCCACTTGTATAAGCCAGGGCGTATCACACGAAGCTGTATGCTAAGTGTGATACACCCCAGCCTAAACGAGTGGATTACAATGTACATGTATGTCAATAAGTATGGGTTTGTGTCAATTGCATGTAGTATAATCTAAAAATCAGATTTCAAAATTAACATTTACACTATATATATACTTAAGCATGGAGTACGGAGCTCCCACAGGTTTAACATAGAGATCGCTCATGTAATAAACTACGATCATGCTGCTATAATTAGACCCCAGGTGTGTATTATATCTGCGTTGTTTATTTATGACACAGATCTGTCTATTATAGCTATAACCCATTACCCCTATCTGATGACAGGTAGTGTGTGAGTCCTTCCCTGTTATCAGATATCACAATCACGTGATTACAGTGACGACATTCAGGAATAGTCATAGGATGACAAATATCAGACCACAGTTAGGGTTGATGGTGATATTAAAGAGAGTGAAGTACTGTTCCAAAATATATGACATGGCCCCACATTTGTACTTCTCATCATGGTGCTATGGTGATAAACATTCAAACAATTCTTGACATTTAAAAATGTTCTGATAAATGTATGTCAAATACAGTTCTGACGTTACAGTTTCTGTGTCAAAGATCTAGTCCAGTGGACATCATTCCGGACCAGATAACTGTTCAAGCAATTGTAGTAGGCCCAATACATAGATCCATTAAGGGGTCAAAAGGATATTGAGAAAGTAGGAGAGGGTGGACGATGTGTTGTGCTAGAATGCACATTTCAGTGAAACCGGGCGTGAAAATAAATTTTGAATAATCTTTCCATACACCCGGAATTCCCAGTGCATTAAAAAAAAATCAGTAAAGGGAGAAATTCGATCTGAGACCCCAAAAAAGGTTTGGTTCAGATCACTAACCGACCCGACCCAACGTTTTCTTATGCAATTTTGAAGATATTTTCGTATTTTTACCCTTTTTCAATCAGTTTTAGGGTCTTCGTAGAGGCTGGCTAGTTTTAAAAACAAGTGTTTTTTTTGTTCCCTGAAACATACCTCTTTTCTTTTGCCTAATATTGAGACTATAATTAATGTCGCATCTTCTCCGTTTCGTCTTGCAGAGAAATTTTCATTTATTTTTCAATACACGCGGAATTCCCAGTGCATTAAAGAAAAAAAAGAGTAAAATGCTGGGACTGTAAATAATATTATGTCCTCTCTGTTTTGTCTCACAGGGAACGAGTGGAATGTGGATAATGCAGCTTTTCTCTGCATGCCCAATGAATTCCCAAAATAAAATAATATTAACAAAAATAATTAACGTCGCGTCCTTTTCGTCTTGCAGGGAACGAGTGGAACGTGGAGAATGCAGTGAAGGTTTACAAATTGATGCAAAACGCGGCGCTGCCCCCGGCCGGCATGCCCAAGAACGTCGACCCCAAGCGGAATAACCTCGCGGCCACGGCAGCCACGGGGGGCGGGGTCCCGGGGGCCGGCCCGGTCGGGGGCATCCAGAAAGCTGCCCTGGTCACCGGGACGGTCGGCGCTACCACCCTCCCCGTCCAACAGGCCGTCGTCACCTCCTCCCCGGGAGTCAGTGAGTACTGTTTTAATACTCTATCAATGCCAGAATAAATAAAAATAGTTGTTTTCAGGTATCCCGACCAATCCTATTTTTTTTGGGCCTACCATCATTTTTATTTTCAATTTTTGAAAGGTATTTTTGGGATTTTCCACTAAAAAGAATTCACTAAAAAGAATTGTGACTGAAAAGATGAGAAATTTCGTCTCCTAATCTTTTTTTTTTTAAAGCAGAAAAATCGACCAATCGATCGACTCTCATCTTTTTTTGGCCGTTTTACATGAACGCCAATTTTTTTTGTACATGCTGCCTTAAACAGGGTTCCCACGTGTCATGTAAAGTCAGGAAACGTCTGGGAATAAAAAGTTGGTTTTTTTAAAAGTTTTTTTTTATTGAAACCTCATATAAATGCTATCTCGCAGCAATGATCTTCCCGTTCCAAGTGCGTACAGTCGTCACATCTTCTGCATATTCTGCTTCACAGTATTAATAGAATTATTATATATGTTTGTACTTATAGATAGATACAGTTATAATAGATGAGCGTTGTCTTGAGGTTAGTTCATGCATATATAGTTTGCTTGTGTGGCCAAAGGCCTAGTGAAGACAGATTCTCTGGTTTTGAGGCCAAGAGAGGGTGGCATCCTAGATGCCAATTCCTAAGCACGTGTGATTCAATTTGTTTCGCTGCCAAACATTTAGGAGGCAGTCTATAATTATAATTATAATGACAACGGGATGAATGTACATGATGTATGAGCAAGAAAATTAATAAAGGAAATTTATCAAATAATAATGTCTTGTAGTTACTAGGTTAGAGTTCAAGGGAGTCGCCTGTCGCTGTGTCTGCCGGGGCCCTAGGAAGCTTTCTTTTTGCATCTTTTCTTCTTGGCCTCCAAGAGCGCCTTCCTTTTCCCTTTCATTCCGGTTCCGTACCAGCATTTTAGTCTCACTTTGAGTTGTGCCTTGTGTTCCGAGCTCTGAATGCTGAACAGGAGGGCATTCCATAATGTTTTCCCCCTGTACGTTGGGCTTCTTATGACTGTTAGTTTGGGTCTCGGCAACTTGAAGTTAAATTTATGATCTGCTCTGGTCCTTTTCCTAGTTTTGGTGGGGGGGGGGATTTTTTGTGTTTTCTATACATTAGAGATGTGAGTAGTTCTTTCCTCCTGGCTGCCTGCATTGGGACTTCACACAGGTTGTGAAGATTCTCGGTTGTTTCTGTGAAGAGTCCGGCTTTAAGGACACACCTAAGTCCCCTATTTTGTAATGACTGGAGTCGCTGTGATAAGTCTTGGCTACAGGAATCGATCAGGAAGGAGCAGTAGTCAAACTGCGGGAACACCATTTGTTTATAAACTGTATTGGCTACTTGTTGTGTTGTCAGGGAAAGTCATGGCATAAAAAAGTTGTCATGGAATAAAAAGTTGTTATGGAAAGTTAGAGAATCATGTGAAATTTTGTGAGTCAGGGAAAGTTATGGAAAATGGGAAAAAAGAAGAATTATGACCAAATCCTTTCGAATGGATCATTTTCTTTTGAGATTTTTGAAATTGTCCATATCAAATTGAAGACCACCTTACGATACCGGGGTATGGTAAATATTTTTTTGTTATGGAAAGGCAGGGATTTCAATCTGAGCATTTTTTTGTGGGAACCCTGCTTAAAGCTACAAACTCTCATTTGTTACTTGATATGCCTATGGCAAAATATAACTATACCATAACTAAAAACAGGAATCAATACCTAATTGCGTCTCTTTTCCACCGACAGCACGTAAACTGAAGCGAGGCTTGTCCAAGACGACGGAGAACCTGGCGCTAGTGAGTCAGGCTCGGGATCTGGTGCTGAATGACATAGAGGAGAACAAGACAGGAGAGGTAGGTGTCTTCGTGTAGTCCAAACTCTGCTTTTTTTAAACTCAAAAACACACATTAATTCTTTAAGGTCGGTTGTCGCTAAAGGATGACATTTGTCGTCATTGGGGCCGACCCTAATTTTTTGAAGATTTTTTTTTTTTTTTTTTTTTTGAAAAGTTTGTGACCTTTTTCGCGTTTTTGCTACAAAAATTACCTTTCTTCACTTAAAAAATTGTAATTCAAAAAAAAAAATCCGAGCTACCGACCCTTTTTAATTTTGGCCATGTTACCAGAACACAACTATTTCTTTTAGGCCATATGGTCGGTCAATAGAGATAAATTGTTCTTTAATTGTTCTCCAGGTGCTGACGCCCCACTTTGTAGAGACGCCTGACCTGACCTTCGTGCTGCCGGACCTCACTGTATACTCCGAGGACTTCCGGGCCTTCCTACACAAAGACCTCATCGAGACGTCCACACTCGTGTCTCTAGAACAGGCCGGTGAGTACCGTAAATTTTTGCGTAACTTGGGGATAGGCCGCACCCTTAACTTTGGAGAATGCTATAAGGCTCACAGGGCATCTGATCCTATATAAAGATTTTCCAAATAATGTAAAAGTATATTATTCATGGTTTGGGGTACATTAAAGTGGTATCCATGGGCAGTAACAGCTCAGGAAGTGGGTCCCATGGGGCTTTTACTTGTGTATTTTCAATTGGGGATATTGACCATAATGGCCCATAAGACAAGATACTTTTACAGTAGGTAGAATAGGACATATGGTATTGGTCAACGTCCAACTTCCAAGATAAATTTTGGGTCCCAAACTTACTTTAAACCTATTTCCCCAGAGAAATAGGTGCATTTACTTTTATTTTCACCTTTTTGTTGTGTTCTGTAGGCAACAATAATGTTACCCGGAAAGTGTTTCCTCTTTTGGAGTTTCTTAATACAAACAATAGTAGCTAGCGTTGCGGGCGTTGTAATTGGTGTCTGAACGCCCTGCTCTGGTCGCCCGGTTGTCCCTGTTTGATTGTCTAATTAACTAGTGCCAACTTGTAAGTGATGTCAATCAGTAGCCATGGTAACCGAAATAAAGGTACCATAAAACCCCTCCTACAGGACGACCCCACTTTTAAGCAGAACCTCAATTTGAGGGGGGGGGGGGGAGTCCTATTCAAAAAAGCTCTAAAAATGGATTTTCTCTTTATTCTAATGTATTGAAACCCTACCTCTAAGCTCAAACCCCAATTCAAAAAATAAATTTGCCTTATAAGATATAAAAACGTCAAATAAAACTTGCTTATTAGCAGGGTTTTACTGTACTCTCATTGTCTGAATAGGCAGGACCCGGCAATCGCGACATCATTTCTCGCCCCGATTGCCGGCGAGGTTTTATCTGTGAAGTGTCTTTTTCCGTGTGAATCCAAGTGTATTATGGTTAATTTAACTCTTCATTTCAGGTCGGCTGAACTGGTGGGCGGACTTGGGGGCCTGTCAGCGACTGTTGCCATTGGCGACCACGGGGGACGGCAACTGTTTGTTACACGCCGCCTCATTGGGTGAGTGCTACGCGCCATTTCATTGGATGGGTTCAAAAGCGTGGCGTCTCTTTGGAAAAACGCCTCTTCTTTCGGTGGTAATTTAGAATCTGGAAAAAAAGGCTGTAAAAACTTAAATGTCAATGGAAAATGACATTGTATTGTATCCCAATCTGATTTTTTTTTAATTAAAAAAGATGTGAAATGTTCATCAATGCTGTCCTTCTTTCTTATATTAACTCGACCATAACTAGCTGTATTCATGCATCACTCTAGCTCTTTAAGAATGTATCAACCCCATTTTCATAATACGAATATTGCAGTGTAAACCGTGAATATTGTTTGAATTAAACATCTTACAATCTTACAAATCTTACAATCTTACATAGGGCCAGCATGATGCGTTAATGCAGCACTATCGAGTTACTCGCCAGGGCTGCATTCATGCATCATGACGACCAAGATCATGATGCATGAGTGCATCATGACAACCAAGATCTTGATGCATTAATGAATCATCCCATCCTTGCAGTTGTTAACCTGTGTTTGTGTCGCTCAGGTATCTGGGGCTTCCACGACCGGTTGTTGACATTATGTAACGCGTAGGGTCGGAATGATGCTTGAATGCAGCACAGGCGAGTTACAGGCGAGTTACTCGCCAGGGCTGCATTCATGCATCATGACGACCAAGATCATACTGCATGAATGCATCATGTTAACCTGTGTTTCTGTCTCTAGGTATGTGGGGGTTCCACGACCGGTTGCTGACGTTACGTAAGGCGCTCTACACCACCCTAACCAGCAGCAACTCTAAGGGCGCCCTCTGGCGGCGCTGGCGCTGGCACCAAACACAAGCCAACAAGGAGGTGAGCAAACATTATTTGGTGTTTTTATTTTCATTTAAGGCCACTTAAAAAAAGTTATCAGCTTTGCAGACACCGCCCGCATCATTTAAAAAGGGCCGCATGCATAGATATGGTAACCCCAAACATATGAAAATAATCTTATCTCAGTGATCAATTGGAGTAGAAATTCAATTTAAAAAGCATTTTATTCCTTGATATAATTCCTATTTGTTTACATTATTGTTTTGCTTACTTATAATGGATAAATACTTAGAATTGTATGCATATTTGCCTCTCTAAATTTCTTGAGACTGAAATAAAGATAAAAAGGGGTCACCCTCATGGTACACATTTTGGAATATCAAATAAAATAAAAAGCCGCCCTCCCGCACCCATTTTCTCTCAAAAGTATCCGCTAAGCTCATAATTAATTTTAAGCAGCCTAAGCAATACTATTTTTGGGCTAGTCTAAACATGTGTATAAATAAACCTTTCCAAAAGAGTTATATAGGGTGACTGGCTTGTAAACATCCTGAAAAGTTCCAGATAGACAATATTGAAATGTCCGGTGTAAAACCTGTTCAGTAAGATATTGATTCTGTAAGGCCCCTTTTCTATCGGGTGTAAAATTAATGAGTTATAAGGAAGGTTTTTTAATGTAAAACTAAATATGATTAACAATACAAATCCAGTTACGAATTGTAGAGGGTCGAAGGCCAGCTTTTGTATTTCACTCAGTTGTTCATGCATCTCATCGGTAAGTAGTAATCATGGAATAATTGTGATGATTGTTGTGTCTTTCAGTCAGGACTCGTGTATTCAGAAGAGGAGTGGCAGACAGAGTGGGAGAATTTATTGAAGCTTGCGTCAGCCAAACCTCGGACAACGCCCGGTTCTAACACATCGTGTTGCTCGGGGCCCGTAACGAAGGGGTAAGACATAATACCATCATAAGGCCACTCAGATTTAAAAAAGGGTTTCTCATCACCAGTAAGGCCAAAAAAAAAAAAGGTGTGTTTCAGGCAACCCGACCCTAGATTCAAAAAAGGGCCGACCCTGGCATTTTTTTCCCCAATTTTGGAGATTTTTTTGATTTTTGATTTTTATTTTTGTTACTTTTTTCCTCATTTTTTCCTTATTCTTTCAAGAATAAAAAGTTCCCAGTAACTTCAAAGGCGTGAATAATTGATTAACATCAGGAAATGGCTTTCTAAGAGGTATATCCAACAACTTCTTGATTTTCCTAGGAAGTCAATGGAGGAATTGTGGAGTCATTCTGGAGAGCCGCGCGTTGATTTGTCGATTCGCGACTCATTCCTAGTACTCTATATGTAAAAAAAAATAAATTTTGTTTTGGCCTAATAAATATAACGAAGGCGTTTTTAAACTGAGTGGCTCAGGGATGAAAGTTTTTTTTAGTTTTCCCTGATTCCAATTTCTTTTTTGCAAAGACCTGTACTTGAGTATTGAGGACCATTATTCAGTGGCCACAAGTTGAACATTTCAAGTTCTTTTGAGATTAGTCACTTCGTAAACAATTTTCAAATTTTAGTAATTGAGCGTTTATCAATTAACAAAAGTTGTTATAATGCAAGTTATTCCTAGCTCTCTGCAAAAATGACAGCATAAGCTTTAATTTGATACCAAATACGCTAATATTTGTCCATTTGTAACATATTTTGCATAAAAAAATGTTTTTAAAACTTGAAATTAAAAAAAAAGGTTTCCCGTGACCACCGTGTTTATATTCACTGTTGCTTCGCTTCAGGTTGATGGAGCGGACGGTGGAGCGCGATGCCAACAACGCCCAAACAGAAGTCTTCTACGAGAGTTTGGAGGAGTTCCACGTCTTTGTCCTTGCGCACGTCTTACGACGACCCATTGTCGTGGTCGCCGACACGATCCTCAAGGATTCCAACGGGGAGGCACTCGCTCCGATCCCGTTTGGCGGGGTGTATTTGCCGCTAGAGTGTACGCCATCTCAGTGCCACCGGACGCCACTACTCCTGACCTACGACGCCAGCCACTTCTCTGCCCTTGTTGCCATGGAAACTGAATCCTCCCCTGAAGATAAGCCAGGACTACCAGGTAGGTGTTATTGACAAGGTTTAGGCCACTTAAAATCGATTATCAGCTTTGCGGACACTTTTTGGAAAAAATCGGTGAGGGAGGGAGGCTTTTTTTTTTTTTTTGATATACTTTTTCCTGGAGGTGCGGGAGGGCCCTTTTTATTTTTATGCATAAATTGATGTTCTGCGCATATAAATAAGGTCTAAATTGCCTTTTAAATCACGTTTCCACCCCAAATAACGGCTGAGATATTGATAATATTGCAAATGTATTGCTGGTGTTTTCCTCCATGCGCTATTTTTGGTCATTTTTTTTCTAAAAAGATGAAAAAAAGAACCAATGCAGCCCCTTTAGAGGGTGCGCGCGGTATCCGCAAAGCTGATAATCAATTTTAAGTGGCCTTAGATATCCTTAGTTGTTAGTCACTGTTAAACCTTTCAGATATGTTTCTACCACAGAATGAAATAATAGACCTCAGGGTTCCTGCGAGCCTGATGAAATTTTGATGGGAGTCAGGGAAAGTTGTGGAAAATGGCAAAACAAAATATATATATATAAAAATCCATTATAATGTTCCATTCACTTTTGAGGCTTGAGACATTTTCTCTTCAAATTGAAGTAAATTTTGTCAGGGAAAAAAGTGATTTTTCGACATTGGAAGTTGTAGAATTTCAATCTGAGTTTTTATGGGAACCCCTAATTTTACTTAGATAATGAAATACTTACTGTAAATCCTTGGGCATAAGCCTAACTTGCATATTAGCCGCCCCCCCCCCGCAACTTGGGAGCCTCACAGGACATCTGATTATGGTCGCTTTAGTACTGTAGTATAGATCTAAATATTGTAGTATAAGCTGCACCTTGACTTACCGTAAAACCCCGCCTATAAGCCGACCCCGCCTATAAGCCGAAAGTGATTTCAACAGAAAAAATTCGGCTTATAGGAAACCATTTTTACATTTGAGAGAACCCCGCCTATAAGCCGAATGAGACTTTAGGGATCTTAGGGACCCCCTGACCCCCTGCCTGACCCTACAAAAACAGATTTTAAAACAGGTTTTGATTTTTTCAATTTAATTGAAATACCACGTGCCATTGATTTAGCATGTATACTTCATGTGAAAATGATTTATAAGGCCTTAAAATTTAGTAAAATTACTGACAGAGTTTATATACTTTTCTACACTATTATCTCAAATATCCTTTGACAAAACCCCGCCTATAAGCCGAATGTGAGTTTGAGGGAAAGAATTTGGCTTATAGGGGAGATCTGACTTGTGTACTAGCAGCGGCGTATACGCGAGGTTTTACGATAATCAACCTTCTATCACTAAACCAAACTTCCTCACTGGCCTTTCTTCCAGCTGCCATCCCTTTAGTGGACCCCGAGTTCAAACTCCTGCCCATCCACTACATGCTGGACCCGGGGGAGGACTTCGTGTGGGGGAAGAGCGAGCAGGACGAAACAAAGATGGAGTTACTCCGGCGGAAAGCGGACGATCGACTCACGCTCATCAAACGCTACCTCAACATGGAAACGATCCCGATCCCACCAGGGGGAGCCCCTGTGCACCACAACAACCTCGTCGTTGACATTGACCTTGGGTCGCAGCCAAGGTCAAGGTCAAATAGCCACAGTGGGTCCGTTGACTCCGATGAGAACAACAGCATCGGCAGCAGCGGGAGTGCCAAGGACGCCAAGGACAAGGAGAAAAGCAAGGTCGCGAAGCAAATGCAGACAGTGGCCAAGTCCTTTGGTAGCATCGGGAAGACAATGAGTAAGAAGCTGAAGAAGAACTTTGGTAGTGTGGGGAAGGCCATGAAGGAAGAGAAGCAGCGAGAGAAGGAGAAGAAGAAGCTGCTCAGGCGCACCTCGGTGGGTATTAACGGGTCTTTCATTGGTTCATTTAAAGATGCCTTAGAGGTAATTTTGGGTCACACAGCGTCTTTGTGTTCTAATGTCCATACAAATGGTCAGAATAGGTCAGGGGACCGGACTCTTATCAGGGAAAGGCCTGGCCTGGTTTTCTCTAACTGTGACTTAAAAATAGTGAGAACCCTGTGGTATTTATATAACTTAACCAGGCATACTTATGATTTCTTTCTTTTAATAAAAAGAAACCATGTATTCAATGTGTCCTGGTGGTCCAAGGCTGTGCAAAAAATTAGTGTTTTAACATACATTTTCCTAATCTTCCAAATTCTTTACTGGAATTTCTGTATTGAATTGAGCTGATATCCTTCAGAAAGTTGACCAAAATCCTTCAGAAAGTTGACCAAAATCTTAGCCTGTAAAATAATTAGGATGAAAATGTTCAAGTTTTTTGCCCCTGATTTCAAGTGTTTTTTTTTATGTCGCAAAGAACTGTACTCAACTATAAATGACCTTTATTCAGGGGCCTCAATTTGAACATTTCAAGCTTTTCTTGAAAAGGGTCACTTATATCCCCGGAAGAAGTACATTCTATATTTTAATTCGATACTCTGACATGAAATATTTTTTATATATCCCAATTTATATTTCCTGCAGGTGGGCAGCGTGACGCAGAGTACGAAGGTGACGAGCGTGACGGCCGAGATGCTGCGTGACAAGGAGGCCATTCTCTGCGTGAAGCTCTCCCACAAGCGGATGGAGTACCAGGAGGAAATGGTGCGGAATTACCTCCTGGCGGCTCAGGAGAGGTTCAAGCAGGACCGCGAGCTGCGGCGCCAGCAGGACGTAGAGATGAGGCTCAAAGTTAGTACAAAATTCGACATAAGGCCACTTAAAGTCAATTATCACCTTTGCGGCCCTTTTAAACAAAAGGGGGGCGGGAGGGCGCTTTTTTATTTTTTTGGTTATACTTTTTTCTGGAGGTGCGGGAGGGCATTTTTTCTTTTCTAGAACATTGATGGTCTGCATGTAGAAATAAGGTCTAATATGCCTTTTAAATTACGTTTCTGCTCCAATTAACAGCTGAGATATTGATGATATTGCAATTGTATTGCTGGGATTTTGCTCCATGCGCTATTGTTGGTCATTTTCTTTCTAAAAGGATGATAAAAAGAAATCATGCGGCCCTTTTGAAAGGATACGGGCGCTGTCCGCAAAGCTGATAATCAATTTTAAGTGGCCTAACTTTAAAAATTATTTTAAGTTGAAAAAACAAAAATGAAATTTAATTCTAATGATCGCACACCCCATGGTCATTTTTCCCATCTTTCTAGTAGTTGAGAGCTAAATTGGGCTAAAGACTTAACATGTTTCAGAGGTTTTATAGTCTGAAATCGGGCCAAAAAGGGGGAAGTGCGCTTATTAGGTCGAATACGGTACATCAGAAAATTCTGTGAAAATTTTGTAAATCCTATTCAAATTTTTTCTACAGACTGTGACAATATCATAATGAAAGGAGATGGGATAATCAAATGCATTCTATGAACAGTATGGGTTTAGATAGCGGGTATCATAGTACCTAGCTACAAGCCCATTCAAGTAATTCAGACACGGGAAAAGATCATTTTTGAGTCCTAATCATTGGATGTACTAATTTTAAGGTGGAGCTCCGGGGCAGTCGGGAGGTTCTGGAGACGACCGACCTGCAGACGGACGGTGGGACGGACGAGGTGGACGGTGTCGGGACCGGTGGTGGTGGTGTAAATGGCGGTACCGGCGGCGGTATCTTATCGCCCCGCATGCAGTGCATTAACGCCGGCTGTGACTCTAAGGGCTCAGCCTCTACGAGCTACCTCTGTCCCACGTGCTACGAGAAGGAAAAGCAGCAGGCCTTAGATTTTGAGCGAGGTCCGGTGGCAGCGGACGGTCGGCCGATACTCGGTGGCGCCGCCATGCCGCTAGCACGGCAGGATACTCTACTCACATGCGGGAAGTCCAAGTTCTACACCCTCTCTGATGACGAGCATTACGGGAATGTTTCTCATGTCAATCTGGCGGCCAAGCAGCTGAAGCACCCGCCGTTACCGAGTAAACACGAGACGCTCACGGAGAGCAGCTCCGAGCAGCTCAACAACGCAAAGCTGCTGCGAGACAAGAAGAACAGTTACATCAACTCGGCCGCCGGGGTGAGGATCGCTCGGTCAACGTTCTACGAGGATGTACCTCCGGAATACAAGACCCTGCCGCCGCCGTCGGCCGCTGCCCCGGCCACTAACTCGACTTCGAATAAGTCAGGTTTACCGCTGGGGACAGCTTACGTTGTCAATGACCTGCACCATAACCCACGGCCGCAGTCTCACACGGGGAACACAGCCCAGCCGGCCAATGAGCGACTCTTCGGTTTGGTGACATCGACCATCGACCCGACCATCGAGCCGCCGCTACGGCCAGAGTTTGCAGGCTTGAATGGTCTTGGCAAAACAGAACAACAACAACAACAACAACAACAACAACAATTTAAGTCCTCCAAGTTGGAGGAGCCTGGTCCCAAGCCCCTGGTGGTTGGCGGTGGGGGGCAGACTGTGGGGGCACAGACATTGTCCGGCAGGCAAAAGTGCCGCACCCTCAACTGTGCGTTCTACGGCACCGATGCTTCAGACTTTCTTTGCTCAGCTTGCTATCGCAAAAAACAGCAACAGACTCTAAATCACCTTTCGGCAAGAACAGCGATGCGATAGCATCCGGTAGGTTATTGCCAATGCTAGTGTTAGACGACATAGACCGCACAAAGCAAGGAACCAAAGTATATGTACAATGTATACACATAAACTGCAATTGATCCTCTGTTGAAGAAACATAGACCTTAATGACTATTAGGCTAGCCTCTCCAGTCAAGACATTGGTGCCACGGTTTATTTCGAGAAAACTTGTTTTACGACGGCGGAACGTCTACCACTAGACATGTACTGCAACTTCATGACTAATGCTGCCCCCTTTTGTCAGGAACGGGTACTATACGGTCTGGGTGCACAGCATTTGTTTTCCTCCAAATGGAAAACAGGACAGATCTGATGATATTATTAAGGATGTACAGGAAGAGACAAGGTTCTAGGCTGATGTGCCTATGTTGAACAAAATGTAGTTAAATACTCTGAAATAGAGTCATTGAGTTTGATCTCATTCAAGTGTTATCTTTAGACTATACGTTCAATTGGGCTGTGTTTTAATAGTGTGTTTCAGATTCTTGGAAAGCTTTTCTGATGGTAATATTCATTTATCTTTTATTCTCAGCCTGAGTTTTAACATCTTATATCTTCATAACAGTATTCTGTTTAGGAAGTTTTAGTAATTTATTCTGTCTTGATTTTATTTCCCGAGTTGTCTTATAATATGTCGATTGATGCATAAAGAAAAGTGGAGGGATCTTGAATTGTTTCAAACTGATTGTTTTACTCCTGTAAGATGTGTTTTACAAATTAAAGAACATATTTTTATCACAATATTATTACATTGGCTTGAAGGTGGCTGAAATGCTGTATAAATATTTAAATGTCCAATTATCTATGTACATGTATATAATATGTTATGGAAGGGATGTTGTACGATATATCTTACAAAGTAATCCCATTTATGAAGTAACTGATTAAATTATTGAATGTTAATGTCAGGATTGGCCTTAAGTCTATACTACACTGCATAATGAGAGAGATCCTAAATCATACATACATGTCATGCTACCCTAATACTGTCTTGAATTCGTCATGTAAGTATTACAGTATTCGACCTAATAAGCGCCCTACCCCTAATAAGCACTCCCCCCCCTTTTTTTTTCTAAAAGATTGTTTTCCAAAATGTTTACATTTTCTTGTAATTTTCCTCACATTATATGACATGGAGGACTTCAAGCCTATGCAGGTTTGAGGTGAAGCCAAGCTTAAAGGCATTAGGGGTGGTAAAAGCTTTCTAGAAGTCCAGTAGGGGTTGCTTACTAAAATGAATATTTGAGGCCCATTTTTCCACTATTTTTAGCGCCCAGGGCACATATTACGTCGAATACGGTACATGAATTTATGCTAACAATTAGACTCAAATATAGTGTTTACCCTGAGCAAGTTATATTGCACTTGTATCTGAGGGAAATCTAAAACTGGGAAAGTACATTGTACTTGGATGCAAAGAGAGCGATGGGAGAAGACGACGACTGTGATTGTTATTGCCAAATATGTTTCCACTTGCTTGTTTTGGTCTGGGACTTACCGCCCCTACGACTTGGTGCCATTTGACAAAAAGTCTTAGTGTGTGATGAAAATTAGCCCGCGTGTGATCAGAATTACCCTAGGTGTGGGGCTGGGGCGTGGAGGGAGGGTGGGGTGAGGTGTTTAGTTGAGCCGGCACCAGAGTTTTTAGCACGGTTGATACCACAAGGGGCCTTTTATAGCGCATGTCTACGACAAGGTCTGTGCTCGCTAGCATTAGATCTCTACTGGAACATAGAAAACATCTATATTGTACAGAATAAGATTACTTTTATGCTTGCATCCACTCGGCTTCATTTACGACTAGAATGTGTTTTTACGGTTATCGCCAGCTCGATACTAGAACCTGCACGTCCATTGGTAAGGGAGTGATTTTTTTTTATCAACGGGGGGGGGGGGCAAGAAAATTTGGACCCCTCGACCTGGGGGGGTGTAAAAAGTTCATGTGCTCCGCGCGAACCCCACCTCCCCTGTTGTTAAAAAATAATCATTGCCTAATGTAAAAGGTTGTACATGTATGTGGATTGTTGGAGAAGTCTGTTAACATGTTAAGAATAGATGTCTTCTTTGTAATCACCTTCAGTGATTCATAATACTCTTAGAAAGACATCTGTTCATGATATCTGCATGTTAAGAGTTAACGAGATATGTGCTATCATGGGAAACATATTTTCAAGTATAGGAATCCTTGCTTGGTTTTTACTTTGGAGAGTATGGGGTAATAATGGACTTCCACTGATAGCTTTAATAAGATACATGTAAATCTAAGAGTTGTATCCACATTGCCAAAATGAATTTTATCATCTCAGTTAAAGCATGTAGATTTAAGTTCAAATAATGAGTATTTTTGATCAAAATATATAAAAAGGTCCAGAAATTAAAAGAAGGTCTCAACTAGTCATAAGCTTGCTTACTAGTAGACAAAACAGGTAACTGGTGGATTGTTCTCCAAAAGTGCAATGTCCATTGTAGACTCTGATTCTCATGTATCCGATAGTTCTGAAAAAAATGTCAAGAAAAGAATTTGTGCACTATAAGAGCAGAGTTTACTTTGGATATTTGAGAAAAGTAAAAGTTCAGAAAGTAAATATTCCCACCTAACTTCATAGGGAATATTTATCTATGCTTATAGTATCGACTCATGACTTGATTTGCCATAAACTACTTGAGTATCATAAATAGTGAATAGTCCAAAGTCAATATGAGAAAATGCCATGAATTGCAACACTGCTTACATCAATATATATTTATTAATGAAAAAAAAGACACCTGCTAAATAGTTTTACGAAGGTCACATACTCGCAAATATTAAAATCCTTCACACTTACAAAGCAAATGAAATACAAAATATAATGTGATGGACTTGAGAAAACTTTGTTATGTAATTGAAACAAATTATGACTGAAAGAAATGAGGTGCCAATTGTACAATGATTACAAATTTATTTGACTAATTTCGAGATGTGTTGTATTTGATGACCATTTGAAATTGATGTATTGATAAGACTTACCAGGCATTTAGAGCTGCTATGTTTTGGCTTTAATTTGCCTGCATATGCAATTATTGATATGTGTTGCAGTGTTCCCCTTCATATCAGTAATTCACAACCTATATGCATCTTTGGAAGTGCCAGTCTGTCAAGGGTTATTTTGTGGAAGTATTAATAGATTTCAAAGTAAATCTCGGTATAGAAATACATAGGGTAGGTATGTATGATATAGCTATGTTGTAGCAACTTAAACTGGTATTGATATATCTCAACTTGTTGCTTTTAGAAACATATGAAATGGTTTGTTGATTTAAGCTTTATTTTCCTGATATCATTTGGCTGAATGGAGCCATTGTCCACTGCTTATCGTTACGTAGCAACGTTGGGATCTGTCCAAAAGATGATGGGTTTAACTGCACTAGAAAGAGGCCAGTGATGCTTGCACTGAAGAGAATATTTCACATGCAAATCATGATAGCAACCAGACATGCAAGAGTATTCTGCCGTTGTACCTAATTATCCATGTATCAAATCTAGATCTGAATATAAACAAAGATGCAAATGTTCTACAGTGTTCTCCTCTGCACTTCACACCCAAAAAGGATCGTGCACAAAATGGAAACTAGCAAAATATAATTACTGGTATATCAAACTGAAACAGGAAGTAATAAAAACCTGTTGTGGGTAAATTATGACTTGGTGTAGTACGAGGCAGAGTAGGTCCATGAGTTCAATGTCAGGTGTGGGCTTTTACAGCCGTAGATTTAAACATGGCACTGAAGAAACTAAAGGTTTGTATATTATGTGATTCGTTTTGTTGAGAAGTGCCGTGGTTATTGACTTGCATTGTTGACTTTATGACTATATCGCGGACATTGGATGAAATTGAGGGTAAATACAAACTAAAAGGCATATATATACCCATGTACTCTGATTTGCTCAACTTGGTACAATGATCATGCAGTGGAGGTGTTTGCAGTGCTTGCCTCTTGGGCAGCTTGGGCAAAACATAGCCATGTGATGTCCATAACAAAAACGTTAATTATGCAACGATTAAATCAACTTGATGAAGAGATTGGGACATTTTTGTATAACTCATCTGTTTTGCTTTCAATCAACGACTTGGAAAGTCCACGAGGGTGTCATGTACACTGGCTTTCCCTTGATGGTTTTGTTTTGTGGTAGAGATTGCGAGCCACATGCTAGGAGATTGGTGTTTATCTCATCGAGATAAAACATGAGACAAGTGGAACAGTGTTAAGGGTTTTACTACATTTATTTCCGACCTGACGCAAACAGTGTCTGTAAAACTAATGCAGTCCAGATGAAATTGCCATGGGCTCCTAACCTCAAACTGAGTTAGTAGTCGGGATAGGAGTGGTTAGTCATCCCTTTAGATTACAATGTGGGCATGGAGTTTAGTGAAGATAAGTTGGCTCAATTAAAAGTCGCAAAACAGGATGCCAGTTGCTTGGCAATGTTAATGTGTATACAATACAAAATAGGGTATTTTTTACGTCCAGTTATCATGGTATTCATGAGCCAAATGTTGGACGATCTACGTTTGTTGTTAACAGATACAGGATTTAGCCAGGAACAATGTTTCTCCATGACATGTAGCGTTTACTGTACCACATGTTGCTCCTATATGATGTGTATCTTATTTAGCTGGTCTGCTATCCCCATGGAAACACACATCTTGGGAATATGCTGTACGGCTGACATGAGAAGAAGAAGAAGTTACCCAAGGAAATCAAGTGCCATGCTATGAGCTTTAGCTATGTAATTATCATACAGAGTATACTTCAACAATCTCTCATGTTTCACTGTATATACTGCTGCACGGACTGACCCTTGTCACATGGTCATGTTGTGCTGCCACCTTGTGTGGCAAGATTGTACTGAAAGTGTATTATATTACCCTGCGTCCAGGTTATCTTATTCTAGCTGACAAGTCAATAAACACTGCTTGGGATGGTTTAACCTTATTATCTCGACACATTGCGTCATGTCTTTGTCCGCCAACTATAACCTTCCACACAAGTATCACCTGCAGGTCATGCATCATGGCCACAAGTTGAGAAAATGCCCATTTCCGAGACCATTTATTAGCATAAATTCTCTATAAAATCAGGTAGTCAAGATAAATTCACGGTGCTGGCACCACAAGAGAGAACGCGTTCAGGGCTATCAGAGGTGTTAATTTCAAAGCAGAGCATTAAACGGTTGATCAATGATAGCTGTTGCAAAAAAAATATTGTTGTAATTTTTAGAAGGCTTAATATTGCTCCGATTGGAGAAATTCGACCACTCACGCGGAGCCTGAAGGGTCTTGAGAAGTACTGTGGCACTTGTTTTTAAGCCAGGCCCTTGGTAAATGCAAACCAAGAGTCCGTAGTCGCTGAGCGTTTAAAATGCAGCATCATAGGTGTGGTGCCTCCCCCTAGTGTGAAAGAGGAGCACTATAATTGCATACCTTGGTCCTCAGCAGTAAAGGGCCATACTGTTTCTTGTTGGTGGATAATGTTGTGTGATGGATTGAATATATGTGGGCCATAGGGGCCTTGTCAGAGGGTGGGGAGGGGGTTTAATACATGTTTGATTATTGATCAGAGGTGTGTCAGTTCAGAATGTGGTCAAGTTTGAGTTGGATGTTTATTTTTCATCACTTCCTATTTGTGCGCATGCAATCTACGGACCTCTCGCATGCATTTATTAAGCCTCTGGGGTGGAATTGAGTAACACAGGAGTGTTCAGGGTGACTCAAGCTTCGCGTGGGTGGTCAAATTTTTAAGATCGGAGCATTTTTTAGTTTTTGCATTTTACGGCCCCCGCTAGCGGTTTTACCAGTGGTCCCAGCTCAGATTCGAAGGATTGAGTGTGTGCAGCAGCTTCTGGCGGTGACGTGGCTTTTTTCAGAAGTGAAATCGGACCATTATTAGAGACAGCAAAAATTATTTCATCTTTTTTCGGTACTCCGGCCGCGACTACGGACCCCGCTAGTGGTTTTACTAGTGGCCACATCTTGGATCTGAATGGCTGAGTGTGTGCAGGAGCCTCTGGCGGTCACTCAGCTTCTTTCAGAAGTGAAATCGGACCATTATTAACGAGTACAGATTTTTTTTTGATTTTATTTCTCACTGCAGGTGAGCAGCTCAACAACGCAAAGCTGCTGCGCGACAAGAAATGCAGCTACATCAACTCGGCCGCCGGGGTGAGGATCGCACGGTCAACGTTCTACGAGGATGTACCTCCGGAATACAAGACCCTGCCACCGCCGTCTGCAGCTGCCCCGGTGACTCGAATAAGTCAGGTTTACCGCTGGGGACGGCTTACGTTGTCAACAACCTGCACCATAACCCACGGCCGCAGTCTCACACGGGTAACACGGCCCAACCGGCTAACGAGCGACTCTTCGGTTTGGTGACATCGACAATCGACCCGACCATAGAGCTGTCGCTACGGCCGGAGTTTGCAGGCTTGAATGGTCTTGGCAAAACAGAACAGCAACAACAACAACAGCAACAACAACAACAATTTAAGTCCTCCAAGTTGGAGGAGCCGGGTCCCAAGCCCCTGGTGGTTGGCGGTGGGGGGCAAACTGTGGGGGCACAGACATTGTCCGGCAGGCAAAAGTGCCGCACCCTCAACTGTGCGTTCTACGGCACCGACGCTTCAGACTTTCTTTGCTCAGCTTGCTATCGCAAAAAACATCAACAGACTCTAAATCACCTTTCGGCAAGAACAGCGATGCGATAGCATCCGGTAGGTTATTGCCAATGCTAGTGTTAGACCACATAGACCGCACAAAGCAAGGAACCAAAGTATATGTACAATGTATACACATAAACTGCAATTGATCCTCTGTTGAAGAAACATAGACCTTAATGACTATTAGGCTAGCCTCTCCAGTCAAGACATTGGTGCCATGGTTTATTTCGAGAAAACTTGTTTTACGACGGCGGAACGTCCACCACTAGACATGTACTGCAACTTCATGACTAATGCTGCCCCCTTTTGTCAGGAACGGGTACTATACGGTCTGGGTGCACAGCATTTGTTTTCCTCCAAATGGAAAACAGGACAGATCTGATGATATTATTAAGGATGTACAGGAAGAGACAAGGTTCAAGGCTGATGTGCCTATGTTGAACAAAATGTAGTTAAATACTCCCAAATAGAGTCATTGAGTTTGATCTCATTCAAGTGTTATTTTTAGACTATACGTTCAATTGGGCTGTGTTTTAATAGTGTGTTTCAGATTCTTGGAAAGCTTTTCTGATGGTAATGTTCATTTATCTTTTATTCTCAGCCTGAGTTTTAACATCTTTTATCTTCATAACAGTATTCTGTTTAGGAAGTTTTAGTAATTTATTGTGTCTTGATTTTATTTCCCGAGTTGTCTTATAAGATGTCGATTGATGCATAAAGAAAAGTGGAGGGATCTTGAATTGTTTCAAACTGATTGTTTTACTCCTGTAAGATGTGTTTTACAAATGAAAGAACATATTTTTATCACAATATTATTACATTGGCTTGAAGGTGGCTGAAATGCTGTATAAATATTTAAATGTCCAATTATCTATGTACATGTATATACTATGTTATGGAAGTGATATTGTACGATATACCTTACAAAGTAATCCCATTTATGAAGTAACTGATTAAATTATTGAATGTTAATGTCAGGATTGGCCTTAAGTCTATACTACACTGCATAATGAGAGAGATCCTAAATCATACATATATGCCATGTTACCCTAATACTGTCTTAAATTCGTCATGTAAGTATTACCGTATTCGACTTAATAAGCGCCCTCCTCCTAATGAGCGCCACCCCCCCTTTCTTTTTAAGATTGTTTTCCAAAATGTTTACATTTTTTCTTAATTTTTCTCTGATTTTGTTACTTTTTTTGAACATTGTATGACATGGAGCGCTTCATACTTATGCAGGTTTAAGGTGAAGCCAAGTGAAGGTCCAGTAGGGGGCGCTTATTTAAATGAAGATTTGAGGCCAATTTTTCCAATCAAAATAATATTTTAAGCGCCCAGGGCGCATATTACGTCGAATACGGTACATGTATTTATGCTAACATAAGACTCAAATATAGTGTTTACCCTGAGCAAGTTATATTGCACTTGTATCTGAGGGAAATCTAAAACTGGGAAAGTACATTGTACTTGGATGCAAAGAGAGCGATGGGAGAAGACGACGACTGTGATTGTTATTGCCAAATATGTTTCCACTTGCTTGTTTTGGTCTGGGACTTACCGCCCCTACGACTTGGTGCCATTTGACAAAAAGTCTTAGTGTGTGATGAAAATTAGCCCGCGTGTGATCAGAATTACCCTAGGTGTGGGGCTGAGGCGTGGAGGGAGGGTGGGTGGGGTGAGGTGTTTAGTTGAGCCGGCACCAGAGTTTTAGCACGGTTGATACCACAAGGGGCCTTTTATAGCGCACGTCTACGACAAGGTCTGTGCTCGCTAGCATTAGATCTCTACTGGAACATAGAAAACATGTATATTGTACAGAATAAGATTACTTTTATGCTTGCATCCACTCGGCTTCATTTACGACTAGAATGTGTTTTTACGGTTATCGCCAGCTCGATACTAGAACCTGCACGTCCATTGGTAAGGGAGTGATTATTTTTTATCAACAGGGGGGGGGGGCAAGATAATTTGGACCCCTTAACCTGGGGGGGGTGTAAACAGTTCATGGGCTCTGCGCGAACCCCCCCCTCCCCTGTTGTTAAAAAATAATCATTGCCTAATGTTAAAGGTTGTACATGTATGTGGATTGTTGGAGAAGTCTGTTAACATGTTAAGAATAGATGTCTTCTTTGTAATCACCTTCAGTGATTCATAATACTCTTAGAAAGACATCTGTTCATGATATCTGCATGTTAAGAGTTAACGAGATATGTGCTATCATGGGAAACATATTTTCAAGTATAGGAATCCTTGCTTGGTTTTTACTTTGGAGAGTATGGGGTAATAATGGACTGCCACTGATAGCTTTAATAGGATACATGTACATTCAAGAGTTGTATCCACATTGCCAAAATGATTTTTATCATCTCAGTTAAAGCATGTAGATTTAAGTTCAAATACTGAGTATTTTTGATCAAAACATATAAAAAGGTCCAGAAATTAAAAGAAGGTCTCAACTAGTCATAAGCTTGCTTACTAGTAGACAGAACAGGTAACTGGTGGATTGTTCTCCAAAAGTGCAATGTCCATTGTAGACTCTGATTGTCATGTGTCAGATAGTTCTGAAAAAATGTCAAGAAAAGAATTTGTGCACTATAAGAGCAGAGTTTACTTTGGATATTTGAGAAAAATAAAAATACAGAAAGAAAATATTCCCACATAACTTCAGAGGGAATATTTATCTATGCTTATAATACCACTGATGACTTGATTTGCCATAAACTACTTGAGTGACATAAATAGTGAATAGTCCAAAGTCAATATGAGAAATTGCCATTAATTTTAACAACTGCTTATATCAATATATTTTTTTAAATGAAAAATGAAAGGACAGACAGCTGCTAAATAGTTTTACGAAGGTCACATACTCGCAAATATTAAAATCCTTCACACTTACAAAGCATATGAAATACAAAATATAATGTGATGGACTTGAGAAAACTTTGTTATGGAATTGAAACAAATTATGACTGAAAGAAATGAGGTGCCAATGTTACAATGATTACAAATTTATTTGACTAATTTCGAGATGTGTTGTATTTGATGACCGTTTGACATTGATGTACTGATAAGACTTACCAGGCATTTAGAGCTGCTATGTTTTGGCTTTACTTTGCCTGCATATGCAATTATTGATATGTGTTGCAGTGTTCCCCTTCATATCCATAGTTCACAACCTATATGCATCTTTGGAAGTGCCAGTCTGTCAAGGGTTATTTTGTGGAAGTATTAATAGATTTCAAAGTAAATCTTGGTACAGAAATACATAGGGTAGGTATGTATGATATAGCTATGTTGTAGCAACTTAAACTGGTATTGATATATCTCAACTTGTTGCTATTAGAAATATATGAAATGGTTTGTTGATTTAAGCTTTATTTTCCCGATATCATTTGGCTGAATGGAGCCGTTGTCCACTGCTTATCGTTACGTAGCAACGTTGGGATCTGTCCAAAAGATGATGGGTTTAACTGCACTAGGAAGAGGCCAGTGATGCTTGCACTGAAGAGAATATTTCACATGCAAATCATGATAGCAACCAGACATGCAAGAGTATTCTGCCGTTGTACCTAATTATCCATGTATCAAATCTAGATCTGAATATAAACAAAGATGCAAATGTTCTACAGTGTTCTCCTCTGCACTTCACACCCAAAAAGGATCGTGCACAAAATGGAAACTAGCAAAATATTACTGGTATATCAAACTGAAACAGGAAGTAATAAAAACCTGTTGTGGGTAAACTATGACTTGGTGTAGTACGAGGCAGAGTAGGTCCATGAGTTCAATGTCAGATGTGGGCTTTTACAGCCGTAGGTTTAAACATGGCACTGAAGAAACTAAAGGTTTGTATATTATGTGATTAGTTTTGTTGAGAAGTGCCGTGGTTATTGACTTGCATTGTTGACTTTATGACTATATCGCGGACATTGGATGAAATTGAGGGTAAATACAAACTAAAAGGCATATATACCCATGTACTCTGATTTGCTCAACTTGGTACAATGATCATGCAGTGGAGGTGTTTGCAGTGCTTGCCTCTTGGGCAAAACATAGCCATGTGATGTCCATAACAAAAACGTTAATTATGCAACGATTAAATCGACTTGATGAAGAGATTGGGACATTTTTGTATAACTCATCTGTTTTGCTTTCAATCAACGACTTGGAAAGTCCACGAGGGTATCATGTAGACTGGCTTTCCCTTGATGGTTTGGTTTTGTGGTAGAGATTGCGAGCCACATGCTAGGAGATTGGTGTTTATCTCATCGAGATAAAACATGAGACAAGTGGAACAGTGTTAAGGGTTTTACTACATTTATTTCCGACCTGACGCAAACAGTGTCTGTAAAATTAACGCAGTCCAGATGAAATTGCCATGGGCTCCTAACCTCAAACTGAGTTAGTAGTCGGGATAGGAGTGGTTAGTTATCCCAGTAGATTACCATGTGGGCATGGAGTTAATGAGGAATAAGTTGGCTCAATTAAAAGTCGCAAAACAGGATGCCAGTTGCTTGGCAATGTTAATGTGTATACAATACAAAATAGGGTATTTTTTACGTCCAGTTATCATGGTATTCATGAGCCAAATGTTGGACGATCTACGTTTGTTGTTAACAGATACAGGATTTAGCCAGGAACAATGTTTCTCCATGACATGTAGCGTTTACTGTACCACATGTTGCTCCTATATGATATGTATCTTATTTAGCTGGTCTGCTATCCCCATGGAAACACACATCTTGGGAATATGCTGTACGGCTGACATGAGAAGAAGAAGAAGTTACCCAAGGAAATCAAGTGCCATGCTATGAGCTTTAGCTATGTAATTATCATACAGAGTATACTTCAACAATCTCTCATGTTTCACTGTATATACTGCTGCACGGACTGACCCTTGTCACATGGTCATGTTGTGCTGCCACCTTGTGTGGCAAGATTGTACTGAAAGTGTATTATATTACCCTGCGTCCAGGTTATCTTATTCTAGCTGACAAGTCAATAAACACTGCTTGGGATGGTTTAACCTTATTATCTCGACACATTGCGTCATGTCTTTGTCCGCCAACTATAACCTTCCACACAAGTATCACCTGCAGGTCATGCATCATGGCCACAAGTTGAGAAAATGCCCATTTCCGAGACCATTTATTAGCATAAATTCTCTATAAAATCAGGTAGTCAAGATAAATTCACGGTGCTGGCACCACAAGAGAGAACGCGTTCAGGGCTATCAGAGGTGTTAATTTCAAAGCAGAGCATTAAACGGTTGATCAATGATAGCTGTTGCAAAAAAAATATTGTTGTAATTTTTAGAAGGCTTAATATTGCTCCGATTGGAGAAATTCGACCACTCACGCGGAGCCTGAAGGGTCTTGAGAAGTACTGTGGCACTTGTTTTTAAGCCAAGCCCTTGGTAAATGCAAACCAAGAGTCCGTAGTCGCTGAGCGTTTAAAATGCAGCATCATAGGTGTGGTGCCTCCCCCTAGTGTGAAAGAGGAGCACTATAATTGCATACCTTGGTCCTCAGCAGTAAAGGGCCATACTGTTTCTTGTTGGTGGATAATGTTGTGTGATGGATTGAATATATGTGGGCCATAGGGGCCTTGTCAGAGGGTGGGGAGGGGGTTTAATACATGTTTGATTATTGATCAGAGGTGTGTCAGTTCAGAATGTGGTCAAGTTTGAGTTGGATGTTTATTTTTCATCACTTCCTATTTGTGCGCATGCAATCTACGGACCTCTCGCATGCATTTATTAAGCCTCTGGGGTGGAATTGAGTAACACAGGAGTGTTCAGGGTGACTCAAGCTTCGCGTGGGTGGTCAAATTTTTAAGATCGGAGCATTTTTTAGTTTTTGCATTTTACGGCCCCCGCTAGCGGTTTTACTAGTGGTCCCAGCTCAGATTCGAAGGATTGAGTGTGTGCAGCAGCTTCTGGCGGTGACGTGGCTTTTTTCAGAAGTGAAATCGGACCATTATTAGAGACAGCAAAAATTATTTCATCTTTTTTCGGTACTCCGGCCGCGACTACGGACCCCGCTAGTGGTTTTACTAGTGGCCACATCTTGGATCTGAATGGCTGAGTGTGTGCAGGAGCCTCTGGCGGTCACTCAGCTTCTTTCAGAAGTGAAATCGGACCATTATTAACGAGTACAGATTTTTTTTTGATTTTATTTCTCACTGCAGGTGAGCAGCTCAACAACGCAAAGCTGCTGCGCGACAAGAAATGCAGCTACATCAACTCGGCCGCCGGGGTGAGGATCGCACGGTCAACGTTCTACGAGGATGTACCTCCGGAATACAAGACCCTGCCACCGCCGTCTGCAGCTGCCCCGGTGACTCGAATAAGTCAGGTTTACCGCTGGGGACGGCTTACGTTGTCAACAACCTGCACCATAACCCACGGCCGCAGTCTCACACGGGTAACACGGCCCAACCGGCTAACGAGCGACTCTTCGGTTTGGTGACATCGACAATCGACCCGACCATAGAGCTGTCGCTACGGCCGGAGTTTGCAGGCTTGAATGGTCTTGGCAAAACAGAACAGCAACAACAACAACAGCAACAACAACAACAATTTAAGTCCTCCAAGTTGGAGGAGCCGGGTCCCAAGCCCCTGGTGGTTGGCGGTGGGGGGCAAACTGTGGGGGCACAGACATTGTCCGGCAGGCAAAAGTGCCGCACCCTCAACTGTGCGTTCTACGGCACCGACGCTTCAGACTTTCTTTGCTCAGCTTGCTATCGCAAAAAACATCAACAGACTCTAAATCACCTTTCGGCAAGAACAGCGATGCGATAGCATCCGGTAGGTTATTGCCAATGCTAGTGTTAGACCACATAGACCGCACAAAGCAAGGAACCAAAGTATATGTACAATGTATACACATAAACTGCAATTGATCCTCTGTTGAAGAAACATAGACCTTAATGACTATTAGGCTAGCCTCTCCAGTCAAGACATTGGTGCCATGGTTTATTTCGAGAAAACTTGTTTTACGACGGCGGAACGTCCACCACTAGACATGTACTGCAACTTCATGACTAATGCTGCCCCCTTTTGTCAGGAACGGGTACTATACGGTCTGGGTGCACAGCATTTGTTTTCCTCCAAATGGAAAACAGGACAGATCTGATGATATTATTAAGGATGTACAGGAAGAGACAAGGTTCAAGGCTGATGTGCCTATGTTGAACAAAATGTAGTTAAATACTCCCAAATAGAGTCATTGAGTTTGATCTCATTCAAGTGTTATTTTTAGACTATACGTTCAATTGGGCTGTGTTTTAATAGTGTGTTTCAGATTCTTGGAAAGCTTTTCTGATGGTAATGTTCATTTATCTTTTATTCTCAGCCTGAGTTTTAACATCTTTTATCTTCATAACAGTATTCTGTTTAGGAAGTTTTAGTAATTTATTGTGTCTTGATTTTATTTCCCGAGTTGTCTTATAAGATGTCGATTGATGCATAAAGAAAAGTGGAGGGATCTTGAATTGTTTCAAACTGATTGTTTTACTCCTGTAAGATGTGTTTTACAAATGAAAGAACATATTTTTATCACAATATTATTACATTGGCTTGAAGGTGGCTGAAATGCTGTATAAATATTTAAATGTCCAATTATCTATGTACATGTATATACTATGTTATGGAAGTGATATTGTACGATATACCTTACAAAGTAATCCCATTTATGAAGTAACTGATTAAATTATTGAATGTTAATGTCAGGATTGGCCTTAAGTCTATACTACACTGCATAATGAGAGAGATCCTAAATCATACATATATGCCATGTTACCCTAATACTGTCTTAAATTCGTCATGTAAGTATTACCGTATTCGACTTAATAAGCGCCCTCCTCCTAATGAGCGCCACCCCCCCTTTCTTTTTAAGATTGTTTTCCAAAATGTTTACATTTTTTCTTAATTTTTCTCTGATTTTGTTACTTTTTTTGAACATTGTATGACATGGAGCGCTTCATACTTATGCAGGTTTAAGGTGAAGCCAAGTGAAGGTCCAGTAGGGGGCGCTTATTTAAATGAAGATTTGAGGCCAATTTTTCCAATCAAAATAATATTTTAAGCGCCCAGGGCGCATATTACGTCGAATACGGTACATGTATTTATGCTAACATAAGACTCAAATATAGTGTTTACCCTGAGCAAGTTATATTGCACTTGTATCTGAGGGAAATCTAAAACTGGGAAAGTACATTGTACTTGGATGCAAAGAGAGCGATGGGAGAAGACGACGACTGTGATTGTTATTGCCAAATATGTTTCCACTTGCTTGTTTTGGTCTGGGACTTACCGCCCCTACGACTTGGTGCCATTTGACAAAAAGTCTTAGTGTGTGATGAAAATTAGCCCGCGTGTGATCAGAATTACCCTAGGTGTGGGGCTGAGGCGTGGAGGGAGGGTGGGTGGGGTGAGGTGTTTAGTTGAGCCGGCACCAGAGTTTTAGCACGGTTGATACCACAAGGGGCCTTTTATAGCGCACGTCTACGACAAGGTCTGTGCTCGCTAGCATTAGATCTCTACTGGAACATAGAAAACATGTATATTGTACAGAATAAGATTACTTTTATGCTTGCATCCACTCGGCTTCATTTACGACTAGAATGTGTTTTTACGGTTATCGCCAGCTCGATACTAGAACCTGCACGTCCATTGGTAAGGGAGTGATTATTTTTTATCAACAGGGGGGGGGGGCAAGATAATTTGGACCCCTTAACCTGGGGGGGGTGTAAACAGTTCATGGGCTCTGCGCGAACCCCCCCCTCCCCTGTTGTTAAAAAATAATCATTGCCTAATGTTAAAGGTTGTACATGTATGTGGATTGTTGGAGAAGTCTGTTAACATGTTAAGAATAGATGTCTTCTTTGTAATCACCTTCAGTGATTCATAATACTCTTAGAAAGACATCTGTTCATGATATCTGCATGTTAAGAGTTAACGAGATATGTGCTATCATGGGAAACATATTTTCAAGTATAGGAATCCTTGCTTGGTTTTTACTTTGGAGAGTATGGGGTAATAATGGACTGCCACTGATAGCTTTAATAGGATACATGTACATTCAAGAGTTGTATCCACATTGCCAAAATGATTTTTATCATCTCAGTTAAAGCATGTAGATTTAAGTTCAAATACTGAGTATTTTTGATCAAAACATATAAAAAGGTCCAGAAATTAAAAGAAGGTCTCAACTAGTCATAAGCTTGCTTACTAGTAGACAGAACAGGTAACTGGTGGATTGTTCTCCAAAAGTGCAATGTCCATTGTAGACTCTGATTGTCATGTGTCAGATAGTTCTGAAAAAATGTCAAGAAAAGAATTTGTGCACTATAAGAGCAGAGTTTACTTTGGATATTTGAGAAAAATAAAAATACAGAAAGAAAATATTCCCACATAACTTCAGAGGGAATATTTATCTATGCTTATAATACCACTGATGACTTGATTTGCCATAAACTACTTGAGTGACATAAATAGTGAATAGTCCAAAGTCAATATGAGAAATTGCCATTAATTTTAACAACTGCTTATATCAATATATTTTTTTAAATGAAAAATGAAAGGACAGACAGCTGCTAAATAGTTTTACGAAGGTCACATACTCGCAAATATTAAAATCCTTCACACTTACAAAGCATATGAAATACAAAATATAATGTGATGGACTTGAGAAAACTTTGTTATGGAATTGAAACAAATTATGACTGAAAGAAATGAGGTGCCAATGTTACAATGATTACAAATTTATTTGACTAATTTCGAGATGTGTTGTATTTGATGACCGTTTGACATTGATGTACTGATAAGACTTACCAGGCATTTAGAGCTGCTATGTTTTGGCTTTACTTTGCCTGCATATGCAATTATTGATATGTGTTGCAGTGTTCCCCTTCATATCCATAGTTCACAACCTATATGCATCTTTGGAAGTGCCAGTCTGTCAAGGGTTATTTTGTGGAAGTATTAATAGATTTCAAAGTAAATCTTGGTACAGAAATACATAGGGTAGGTATGTATGATATAGCTATGTTGTAGCAACTTAAACTGGTATTGATATATCTCAACTTGTTGCTATTAGAAATATATGAAATGGTTTGTTGATTTAAGCTTTATTTTCCCGATATCATTTGGCTGAATGGAGCCGTTGTCCACTGCTTATCGTTACGTAGCAACGTTGGGATCTGTCCAAAAGATGATGGGTTTAACTGCACTAGGAAGAGGCCAGTGATGCTTGCACTGAAGAGAATATTTCACATGCAAATCATGATAGCAACCAGACATGCAAGAGTATTCTGCCGTTGTACCTAATTATCCATGTATCAAATCTAGATCTGAATATAAACAAAGATGCAAATGTTCTACAGTGTTCTCCTCTGCACTTCACACCCAAAAAGGATCGTGCACAAAATGGAAACTAGCAAAATATTACTGGTATATCAAACTGAAACAGGAGGTAATTAAAACCTGTTGTGGGTAAATTATGACTTGGTGTAGTACGAGGCAGAGTAGGTCCATGAGTTCAATGTCAGATGTGGGCTTTTACAGCCGTAGATTTAAACATGGCACCAAAGAAACTAAAGGTTTGTATATTATGTGATTAGTTTTGTTGAGAAGTGCCGTGGTTATTGACTTGCATTGTTGACTTTATGACTATATCGCGGACATTGGATGAAATTGAGGGTAAATACAAACTAAAAGGCATATATACCCATGTACTCTGATTTGCTCAACTTGGTACAATGATCATGCAGTGGAGGTGTTTGCAGTGCTTGCCTCTTGGGCAAAACATAGCCATGTGATGTCCATAACAAAAACGTTAATTATGCAACGATTAAATTGACTTGATGAAGAGATTGGGACATTTTTGTATAACTCATCTGTTTTGCTTTCAATCAACGACTTGGAAAGTCCACGAGGGTATCATGTAGACTGGCTTTCCCTTGATGGTTTTGTTTTGTGGTAGAGATTGCGAGCCACATGCTAGGAGATTGGTGTTTATCTCATCGAGATATAACATGAGACAAGTGGAACAATGTGAAGGGTTTTACTACATTTATTTCCGACCTGACGCAAACAGTGTCTGTAAAATTAATGCAGTCCAGATGAAATTGCCATGGGCTCCTAACCTCAAACTGAGTTAGTAGTCGGGATAGGAGTGGCTAGTCATCCCTTTAGATTACAATGTGGGCATGGAGTTTATGGAAGATAAGTTGGCTCAATTAAAAGTCGCAAAACAGGATGCCAGTTGCTTGGCAATGTTAACGTGTTTACAATACATAATAGGGTATTTTTTACGTCCAGTTATCATGGTATTCATGAGCCAAATGTTGGACGATCTACGTTTGTTGTTAACAGATACAGGATTTAGCCAGGAACACTGTTTCTCCATGACATGTAGCGTTTACTGTACCACATGTTGCTCCTATATTCATGATGTGTATCTTATTTAGCTGGTCTGCTATCCCCATGGAAACACACATCTTGGGAATGTGCTGTACGGCTGACATGAGAAGAAGAAGAAGTTACCCAAGAAAATCAAGTGCCATGCTATGAGCTTTAGCTATGTAATTATCATACAGAGTATACTTCAACAATCTCTCATGTTTCACTGTATATACTGCTGCACGGACTGACCCTTGTCACATGGTCATGTTGTGCTGCCACCTTGTGTGGCAAGATTGTACTGAAAGTGTATTATATTACCCTGCGTCCAGGTTATCTTATTCTAGCTGACAAGTCAATAAACACTGCTTGGGATGGTTTAACCTCATTATCTCGACACATTGCCTCATGTCCTTTGTCCGCCAACTATTACCTTCCACACACGTATCACCTGCAGGTCATGCATCATGGCCACAAGTTGAGAAAATGCCCATTTCCGAGACCATTTATTAGCATAAATTCTCTATAAAATCAGGTAGTCAAGATAAATTCACGGTGTTGGCACCACAAGAGAGAACGCGTTCAGGGCTAGGAATGGCCTGAATTTCAAAGCAAAGCATCAAACGGTTGATCAATGATAGCTGTTGCAAAAAAAATATTGTTGTAATTTTTAGAAGGCTTAATATTGCTCCGATTGGAGAAATTCGACCACTCACACGGAGCCTGAAGGGTCTTGAGAAGTACTGTGGCACTTGTTCTTAAGCCAGGCCCTTAGTAAATGCAAACCAAGAGTCCGTAGTTGCTGAGCGTCTAAAATGCAGCATCATAGGTGTGGTGCTTCCCCCTAGTGTGAAAGAGGAGCACTATAATTGCTGACCTTGGTCCTCAGCAGTAAAGGGCCATATTGTTTCTTGTTGGTGGATAATGTTGTGTGATGGATTAAATGTATGTGGGCTACAGGGGCCTTTTCAGAGGGTGGGGAGGTGATTTGATACATGTTTGATTATTGATCAGAGGTGTGTCAGTTCAGAATGTGGTCAAGTTTGAGTTGGATGTTTATTTTTCATCACTTCCTTTTTGTGCGCACGCAAACTACGGACCTCTCGCACGCATTTAATTAGCCTCTGGGTCGGAATTGAGTAACACAGGAGTGTTCAGGGTGACTCAAGCTTCGCGTGGGTGGTCAAATTTTTAAGATCGGAGCATTTTTTAGTTTTTGCATTTTACGGCCCCCGCTAGCAGTTTTACTAGCGGTCCCAGCTCAGATCTGAAGGATTGAGTGTGTGCAGCAGCCTCTGGCGGTGACGTGGCTTTTTTCAGAAGTGAAATCGGACCATTATTAGCGACAGCAGAAATTATTTCATCTTTTTTCGGTACTCCGGCCGTGACTACAGACCCCGCTAGTGGTTTTACTAGTGGCCACAGCTTGGATCTGAATGGCTGAGTGCGTGCAGGAGCCTCTGGCGGTCACTCGGCTTCTTTCAGAAGTAAAATAGGACCATTATTAACGAGTACAGAATTTTTTTTGATTTTTTTTTTCACTGCAGGTGAGCACATCAACAACGCAAAGCTGCTGCGTGATAAGAAATGCAGTTACATCAACTCAGCCGTCTGGGTGAGGATCGCACAGTCAACGTTCTATAAGGATGTACCTCCGGAATACAAGACCCTGCCACCGCCGTCTGCGGCTGCCCCGACGACTAACGCCTCGTCAAATAAGTCAGGTTTACCGCTGGGGACGGCTTACGTTGTCAATGACCTGCACCATAACCCACGGCCGCAGTCTCACACGGGGAACACGGCCCAGCCGGCTAACGAGCGACTCTTCGGTTTTGCTGACATCAACCATCGACCCGACCATCGAGCCGCCGCTACAGCCGGAGTTTGCAGGCTTGAATGGTCTTGGCAAAACAGAACAGCAACAACAGCAACAACAACAATTTAAGTCCTCCAAGTTGGAGGAGCCGGGTCCCAAGCCCCTGGTGGTTGGCGGTGGGGGGCAGACTGTGGGGGCACAGACATTGTCCGGCAGGCAAAAGTGCCGCACCCTCAACTGTGCGTTCTACGGCACCGATGCTTCAGACTTTCTTTGCTCAGCTTGCTATCGCAAAAAACAGCAACAGACTCTAAATCACCTTTTGGCAAGAACAGCGATGCGATAGCATCCGGTAGGTTATTGCCAATGCTAGTGTTAGACGACATAGACCGCACAAAGCAAGGAACCAAAGTATATGTACAATGTATACACATAAACTGCAATTGATCCTCTGTTGAAGAAACATAGACCTTAATGACTATTAGGCTAGGCTCTCCAATCAAGACATTGGTGCCACGGTTTATTTCGAGAAAACTTGTTTTGCGACGGCGGAACGTCTACCACTAGACATGTACTGCAACTTCATGACTAATGCTGCCCCCTTTTGTCAGGAACGGGTACTATACGGTCTTGGTGCACAGCATTTGTTTTCCTCCAAATGGAAAACAGGACAGATCTGATGATATTATTAAGGATGTACAGGAAGAGACAAGGTTGTAGGCCGGTGTGTCTATGTTGAACAAAATGTAGTTAAATACTCCCAAATAGAGTCATTGAGTTTGATCTCATTCAAGTGTTATTTTTAGAATATACTTTCAATTGGGCTGTGTTTTAATGATGTGGACTAACAAGTTAGTACGACTATTGATCGACAGGGGGTGGTACCAGCTCTCCCGCCAGTGACGCCGTGACGTCACTGCGGGCTGCCACTCGGTCAATCATGGACATTTAGAAAAATTGTCTATGTTGAACAAAATGTAGTTAAATACTCCCAAATAAAGTCATTGAGTTTGATCTCATTCAAGTGTTATTTTTAGAATATACTTTCAATTGGGCTGTGTTTTAATAGTGTGTTTCAGATTCTTGGAAAGCTTTTCTGATGGTAATATTCATTTATCTTTTATTCTCAGCCTGAGTTTTAACATCTTATATCTTCAAAACAGTATTCTGTTTAGGAAGTTTTAGTAATTTATTGTGTCTTGATTTTATTTCCTGAGTTGTCTTATAATATGTCGATTGATGCATAAAGAAAAGTGGAGGGATCTTGAATTGTTTCAAACTGATTGTTTTACTCCTGTAAGATGTGTTTTACAAATTAAAGAACATATTTTTATCACAATATTATTACATTGGCTTGAAGGTGGCTGAAATGCTGTATAAATATTTAAATGTCCAATTATCTATGTACATGTATATACTATGTTATGGAAGGGATATTGTACGATATACCTTACAAAGTAATCCCATTTATGAAGTAACTGATTAAATTATTGAATGTTAATATTGTCAGGATTGGCCTTAAGTCTATACTACACTGCATAATGAGAGAGATCCTAAATCATACATATATGCCATGTTACCCTAATACTGTCTTAAATTCGTCATGTAAGTATTACCGTATTCAACCTAATATGCGCCCTACTACTAATGAGCACCCCCCCTTTCTTTTAAAGATTGTTTTCCAAAATGTTTACATTTTTTCTTAATTTTTCTCTGATTTTGTTACTTTTTTCGAACATTATATGACATGGAGCACTTCATACTTATGCAGGTTTAAGGTGAAGCCAAGTGAAGGTCCAGTAGGGGGCGCTTATTTAAATGAAGATTTGAGGCCGATTTTTCCACTCAAAATAATATTTTAAGCGCCCAGGGCACATATTACGTCGAATACGGTACATGAATTTATGCTAACAATTAGACTCAAATATAGTGTTTACCCTGAGCAAGTTATATTGCACTTGTATCTGAGGGAAATCTAAAACTGGGAAAGTACATTGTACTTGGATGCAAAGAGAGCGATGGGAGAAGACGACGACTGTGATTGTTATTGCCAAATATGTTTCCACTTGCTTGTTTTGGTCTGGGAGTTACCGCCCCTACGACTTGGTGCCATTTGACAAAAAGTCTTAGTGTGTGATGAAAATTAGCCCGCGTGTGATCAGAATTACCCTAGGTGTGGGGCTGGGGCATGGAGGGAGGGTGGGGTGAGGTGTTTAGTTGAGCCGGCACCAGAGTTTTTAGCACGGTTGATACCACAAGGGGCCTTTTATAGCACACGTCTACGACACGGTCTGTGCTCGCTAGCATTAGATCTCTACTGGAACATAGAAAACATCTATATTGTACAGAATAAGATTACTTTTATGCTTGCATCCACTCGGCTTCATTTACGACTAGAATGTGTTTTTACGGTTATCGCCAGCTCGATACTAGAACCTGCACGTCCATTGGTAAGGGAGTGATTATTTTTTATCAAAGGGGGGGGGCAAGAAAATTTGGACCCCTTGACCTGGGGGGGGTGTTAAAAAGTTCATGCGCTCCGTGCGAACCCCCCCCCCTCCCCTGTTGTTAAAAAATAATCATTGCCTAATGTTAAAGGTTGTACATGTATGTGGATTGTTGGAGAAGTCTGTTAACATGTTAAGAATAGATGTCTTCTTTGTAATCACCTTCAGTGATTCATAATACTCTTAGAAAGACATCTGTTCATGATATCTGCATGTTAAGAGTTAACGAGATATGTGCTATCATGGGAAACATATTCTCAAGTATAGGAATCCTTGCTTGGTTTTTACTTTGGAGAGTATGGGGTAATAATGGACTTCCACTGATAGCTTTAATAGGATACATGTACATTCAAGAGTTGTATCCACATTGCCAAAATGATTTTTATCATCTCAGTTAAAGCATGTAGATTTAAGTTCAAATACTGAGTATTTTTGATCAAAATATATAAAAAGGTCCAGAAATTGAAAGAAGGTCTCAACTAGTCATAAGCTTGCTTACTAGTAGTCAGAACAGGTAACTGGTGGATTGTTCTCCAAAAGTGCAATGTCCATTGTAGACTCTGATTCTCATGTATCCGATAGTTCTGAACAAAATGTCAAGAAAAGAATTTGTGCACTATAAGAGCAGAGTTTACTTTGGATATTTGAGAAAAGTAAAAATACAGAAAAAAAATATTCCCACCTAACTTCAGAGGGAATATTTATCTATGCTTATAATACCACTCATGACTTGATTTGCCATAAACTACTTGAGTGATATAGATAGTGAATAGTCCAAAGTCAATATGAGAAATTGCCATGAATTGCAACACTGCTTACATCAATATATATTTATTAATAAAAAAAAAGACAGCTGCTAAATAGTTTTACGAAGGTCACATACTCGCAAATATTAAAATCCTTCACACTTACAAAGCAAATGAAATACAAAATATAATGTGATGGACTTGAGAAAACTTTGTTATGTAATTGAAACAAATTATGACTGAAAGAAATGAGGTGCCAATTGTACAATGATTACAAATTTATTTGACTAATTTCGAGATGTGTTGTATTTGATGACCATTTGAAATTGATGTATTGATAAGACTTACCAGGCATTTAGAGCTGCAATGTTTTGGCTTTACTTTGCCTGCATATGCAATTATTGATATGTGTTGCAGTGTTCCCCTTCATATCCGTAATTCACAACCTATATGCATCTTTGGAAATGCCAGTCTGTCAAGGGTTATTTTGTGGAAGTATTAATAGATTTCAAAGTAAATCTCGGTATAGAAATACATAGGGTAGGTATGTATGATATAGCTATGTTGTAGCAACTTAAACTGGTATTGATATATCTCAACTTGTTGCTTTTAGAAATATATGAAATGGTTTGTTGATTTAAGCTTTATTTTCCTGATATCATTTGGCTGAATGGAGCCATTGTCCACTGCTTATCGTTACGTAGCAACGTTGGGATCTGTCCAAAAGATGATGGGTTTAACTGCACTAGAAAGAGGCCAGTGATGCTTGCACTGAAGAGAATATTTCACATGCAAATCATGATAGCAACCAGACATGCAAGAGTATTCTGCCGTTGTACCTAATTATCCATGTATCAAATCTAGATCTGAATATAAACAAAGATGCAAATGTTCTACAGTGTTCTCCTCTGCACTTCACACCCAAAAAGGATCGTGCACAAAATGGAAACTAGCAAAATATAATTACTGGTATATCAAACTGAAACAGGAAGTAATAAAAACCTGTTGTGGGTAAATTATGACTTGGTGTAGTACGAGGCAGAGTAGGTCCATGAGTTCAATGTCAGATGTGGGCTTTTACAGCCGTAGATTTAAACATGGCACTGAAGAAACTAAAGGTTTGTATATTATGTGATTAGTTTTGTTGAGAAGTGCCGTGGTTATTGACTTGCATTGTTGACTTTATGACTATATTGCGGACATTGGATGAAATTGAGGGTAAATACAAACTAAAAGGCATATATACCCATGTACTCTGATTTGCTCAACTTGGTACAATGATCATGCAGTGGAGGTGTTTGCAGTGCTTGCCTCTTGGGCAAAACATAGCCATGTGATGTCCATAACAAAAACGTTAATTATGCAACGATTAAATCGACTTGATGAAGAGATTGGGACATTTTTGTATAACTCATCTGTTTTTTGTTTTTTTTTGAAACATTAATCTTTATTCCTGAGTTTAGTACGGTTACATCTAGATAATAATCGCATGTGTGCTTTGGGGGCACTCCCGTATAATAAAATATAATTTCCTCTGCTTAGAAGGTATTTTGTTTAAGAAAACACAATTTCCATGGTAACTCAGGTCAAGAAAGGTCCTCCTCCTCCCACTCAAATTAGGTGTGTGGTGGATCTTCTCGGAGGACCCTTTCCTTCTTATGAAGGTTATATAACCTCTTGTATATAGTCCGGTCCTGTATAGACCTAGACTGGTTAATTTCCTTTAATATATTTGTATATATATACAAGATCAAGAGAACAACAACAAAAATAATGCTTCTATCCTTATCATGTATATAACTAAGTTCACATTAACAACAATGGTACCTTACCACTCAGCCAAGTTTTTCTATCCATTTTAAATGATTTATGGTTGGGTAAGAGGCGAACAGGGGGTGGCAGTGCATTCCACAGCATTGAACCATAGTTCTCAATACATCTAAAATATACTTCACAGTGAGGTGTAACCCTAAATAAAATTGGTCCCTGGTGTGCACGGGTTGGTACATATCTATTTACCGTATATTCAGTGTCATGGGCTCGTTTATACATGAAATTCATCAAGTGTGCTTCCCTTCTATCCTTTAGAAAGGGCATTTTAGACAGAGCATGCACCAATATAGTATCCGTTAAATGGTCAACCTTGAGGCAAATCTTGAGACAACGATTCTGGGCATATTGAAGGTCATCTAAAATATATTGAGACGCCGAACAGTAGAGTTGGTCACCATAATCAAAGTATGGAAGTATTTTTGAAGAGAAAATTTTGAAAGCTATACTTTTCGTCATAGATGTCCTTAGGTTTGCCAGTACATAAGTTTTATGATTAATAGACTTTAGTTGCTGCTTAACATGTAGATCATATTTAAGGTGACAGTCCAGCATGAGACCCAGGTATTTGTAAGATTGTACTACCATCAGCTTAGTGTCGTTAAGGTACAGATTTATATTCATAGCATTTAGTTTTACCTTTGAGGCTGTAAAGGCCATAACCTTAGTTTTACCAGTATTCACTGTAAGTTTGTTTTGTAAGCACCATAGCCCAAAGACATTCAGACTTTCCTGAAGCCTCCTATGAATATTAGCCAAGTTAACATCAGAGTCGAAAATAACAGTGTCATCAGCATATAGTTTTATATCAGAGTTATGTACACAGTTTGGAAGGTCATTTACATATAATAAAAACAGCAATGGCCCTAGTATAGAGCCCTGTGGGACACCGCAGACCACTCTCATCGAGTCCGAAAAGGTATTATTGACTTTAGTTTTTTGCTCTCTATCACTTAAATAGCTAATTAACCAATTTAAATTTGAACCCCTTATACCATAGTTTTCCAATTTACATTTCAAAATCGAGTGGTCTACGGTGTCAAAGGCCTTGCTCAAATCAATAAACACAGATACCGTGGGCTTTGCAACATTCAAGTTTCTAGCTATGATGTCAGTAAAATCTGCTAGCGTAGCTATTGTTGATTTACCAGCTCTAAAACCCCCTTGGTGCTTAGACAGTATATTGAATCTTGATAAGAAATTCATTATGTGTTTGTGCACCAGTTTCTCAATTAGTTTACAAGGTGTAGGCGTTAATGCTATGGGGCGGTAGTTGCCTACATGTCTTGGGTTTCCTGCTTTGTATATGGGTACAATCTGAGCAATTTTCCATTTCTTAGGTACAGTACAAGAATTAAAAGAACAGTTAAACATATCAGTAACTCTTACTAAATGGTGATTGAATGCATCTTTCAAAACCATATTAGACATGTTATCAATGGCAGAGGATTTGTTTACATTAATATCCTTTATAACATTTTTGACCTCGTTTTGGGTTGTTCCAAACTCTAGCAGCTGTTCTTGTACTCGCTCGTCATATGGTCTCCATACATCATACATATTTTTGGATAAGCTAGGACCTATATTTGTAAAAAATGTGTTTATAAAATTAGGTACATCAGCTTCGGGGACTGGCTGGTTTGACTCATTATCGATTAGCTCCACTGTAGTGTGTTTAGGAGAGTCCGGGATGAGTTTCTGGATTTTTCTCCAAAATTCAGTCGACTTACCCTCACTAGCTTTTAATTCTTCTCGAATGTACCTTCGCTTTGCTGATCTAGAAATTTTATTTCCCTCCTTTTTGGCCTTTTCCGCTTTAGTTTTGTCAAGTGCATTACCAGTACGTCTAGCTTTAGTCAACAAATTATTTTTATCTCTCAAAACATTGACCATGTGGTCCGTCACCCATTCTTCTCTTTCCTCTGGAATCTTGAAGGTTTTGACAGGACACATTTTGTTCAGTGATTTTTCTATAACATTGTGAAAAATATCCCATTTGACTGAAACATCTCTAGAATTATCAAAGTTTGACCAATCCTGTGCATCCATGTCAGCTTTCAGTTTAGTTGGGTTATATTTCTTGTAGGACCTACCTATATGTTCCACTTTTGGCCTTTTGTCAGCACCTTTCTTTCTAATCATATAAACAGCATAGTGGTCAGAAATATTAAGATTCATTGTCCCCGATTCATTAATAAATTTGGCATTTGTGCATATCACATCCAGAATAGACTTTGAGTTGCCAACGCAGCGAGTGTATTCTTTTATAAGTATTCTAAGTCCAAAGTCCCTCATAAGTTTTTTGAATTCTTTAACTCTTTCATCCCTTAGCGCTAAATTTATATTGATATCCCCCGTTAATATGATTTCAATTTTGTTCCTCTCTGGGATTGCGGTTAGAGTTTCCTTTAATAGTCTAATAAATTCAATTTTACATCCCCGAGGTGGCCTATATGTGTTTACTAGAACAAGACGCTTATTGTTTGGCTTCTCAACTCTTATACTCTGGACTTCAATATCTTTACAACTTTTATTTAAGTGGTTTAAATCATATGCATCATGATATATGTCATGCCTTATGTACGTACATACACCTCCACCGGTTTTCGGATTACCATCAACATCATACTCTAAATCATCATCAATCCAACCTCTATCCACACGGTGTAAAACAAATCCAGGGAAAGCATAACTTAAGGAGTTTTGTTTGTCTTTAAACCAAGATTCAGTGAAACTAATTATATCAAAGGGATTCTGGTGCAGTTCGACTTGTAAACGTGCATAGTTTGCTTTTATACTACGTGCATTCATGTGCATAACCTGTAGGCCTCTCTTACCCAAAAGTGAGTGTACACTAGCCATAATCAATGTTGACTGATAGTACATGTTTTTGGGCTTTGTGGGTGGTACCTTTCATCATATAATGTTGACAAACATTCAATACATACAGTGATAAATAATACAAAAAAGTAAACAAGTTAGGTCTACTAGGACCTTTATAACATTTTCCCTGATCTCTTCTGCTAGACCTCGGCTTATAAGCCATCTAGGAGAAGATAGGCACTATATTCCATGGAGCAGAAAAAGGCAGGTGAACGGCATGTAAGCTCCTCCAGAATAAACTTAAATCTGTGGTCTTTTTTTTGCTTTCAATCAACAACTTGGAAAGTCCACGAGGGTATCATGTAGACTGGCTTTCCCTTGATGGTTTGGTTTTGTGGTAGAGATTGCGAGCCACATGCTTGGAGATTGGTGTTTATCTCATCGAGATAAAACATGAGACAAGTGGAACAGTGTTAAGGGTTTTACTACATTGATTTCCGACCTGACGCAAACAGTGTCTGTAAAATTAATGCAGTCCAGATGAAATTGCCATAGGCTCCTAACCTCAAACTGAGTTAGTAGTCGGGATAGGAGTGGTTAGTCATCCCCTTAGATTACAATGTGGGCATGGAGTTTATGGAAGATAAGTTGGCTCAATTAAAAGTCGCAAAACAGGATGCCAGTTGCTTGGCAATGTTAACGTGTTTACAATACATAATAGGGTATTTTTTACGTCCAGTTATCATGGTATTCATGAGCCAAATGTTGGACGATCTACGTTTGTTGTTAACAGATACAGGATTTAGCCAGGAACACTGTTTCTCCATGACATTTAGCGTTTACTGTACCACATGTTGCTCCTATATGATGTGTATCTTATTTAGCTGGTCTGCTATCCCCATGGAAACACACATCTTGGGAATGTGCTGTACGGCTGACATGAGAAGAAGAAGAAGTTACCCAAGGAAATCAAGTGCCATGCTATGAGCTTTAGCTATGTAATTATCATACAGAGTATACTTCAACAATCTCTCATGTTTCACTGTATATACTGCTGCACGGACTGACCCTTGTCACATGGTCATGTTGTGCTGCCACCTTGTGTGGCAAGATTGTACTGAAAGTGTATTATATTACCCTGCGTCCAGGTTATCTTATTCTAGCTGACAAGTCAATAAACACTGCTTGGGATGATTTAACCTCATTATCTCGACACATTGCGTCATGTCCTTTGTCTGCCAACTATTACCTTCCACACAAGTATCACCTGCAGATCATGCATCATGGCCACAAGTTGAGAAAATGCCCATTTCCCAGACCATTTATTAGCATAAATTCTCTATAAAATCAGGTAGTCAAGATAAATTCACGGTGTTGGCACCACAAGAGAGAACGCGTTCAGGGCTAGGAATGGCCTGAATTTCAAAGCAAAGCATCAAACGGTTGATCAATGATAGCTGTTGCAAAAAAAATATTGTTGTAATTTTTAGAAGGCTTAATATTGCTCCGATTGGAGAAATTCGACCACTCACGCGGAGCCTGAAGGGTCTTGAGAAGTACTGTGGCACTTGTTTTTAAGCCAGGCCCTTAGTAAATGCAAACCAAGAGTCCGTAGTCGCTGAGCGTCTAAAATGCAGCATCATAGGTGTGGTGCTTCCCCCTAGTGTGAAAGAGGAGCACTATAATTGCGTACCTTGGTCCTCAGCAGTAAAGGGCCATACTGTTTCTTGTTGGTGGATAATGTTGTGTGATGTATTAAATGCATGTAGGCCATAGGGGCCTTGTCAGAGGGTGGGGAGGGGGTTTGATACATGTTTGATTATTGATCAGAGGTGTGTCAGTTCAGAATGTGGTCAAGTTTGAGTTGGATGTTTATTTTTCATCACTTCCTATTTGTGCGCACGCAAACTACGGACCTCTCGCACGCATTTACTAAGCCTCTGGGGCGGAATTGAGTAACACAGGAGTGTTCAGGATGACTCAAGCTTCGCGTGGGTGGTCAAATTTTTAAGATCGGAGCATTTTTTAGTTTTTGCATTTTACGGCCCCCGCTAGCGGTTTTACTAGTGGTCCCAGCTCAGATTCGAAGGATTGAGTGTGTGCAGCAGCCTGTGGCGGTCACGTGGCTTTTTTCAGAAGTGAAATCGGACCATTATTACCGACAGCAGAAATTATTTACTATTTTGTCATTACCCTGCCTACGACTACGGACCCCGCTAGCGGTTTTACTCGCAGGAGCATTCTTACCATTATTAACGAGTACAGATTTTTTTTTTTTTTCCTCTCACTGCGGGTGGTGTCAGTTACTGTGGCTAAAGATGGGCTCTATACACTAATCTTGATTAAAACCAATTGATTTCTGTTTTTGGCCTAAAATCGGGTTGATCTAAATACGGGAAATGCGTTTTACACCCTCTCTGATGACGAGCATTAAGGGAATGTTTCTCATGTCAATAATGTGTCATAATGAGAGAGATCCTAAATCATACATATATGCCATGTTACCCTAATACTGTCTTAAATTCGTCATGTAAGTATTACCGTATTCGACGTAATAAGCGCCCTCCTAATGAGCGCCCCCCCCCCCTTTCTTTTAAAGATTTTCCAAAATGTTTACATTTTTTCTTAATTTTTCTCTGATTTTGTTACTTTTTTCGAACATTATATGACATGGAGCACTTCATACTTATGCAGGTTTAAGGTGAAGCCAAGTGAAGGTCCAGTAGGGGGCGCTTATTTAAATGAAGATTTGAGGCCGATTTTTCCACTCAAAATAATATTTTAAGCGCCCAGGGCACATATTACATCGAATACGGTACATGAATTTATGCTAACAATTAGACTCAAATATAGTGTTCACCCTGAGCAAGTTATATTGCACTTGTATCTGAGGGAAATCTAAAACTGGGAAAGTACATTGTACTTGGATGCAAAGAGAGCGATGGGAGAAGACAACGACTGTGATTGTTATTGCCAAATATGTTTCCACTTGCTTGTTTTGGTCTGGGACTTACCGCCCCTACGACTTGGTGCCATTTGACAAAAAGTCTTAGTGTGTGATGAAAATTAGCCCGCGTGTGATCAGAATTACCCTAGGTGTGGGGCTGGGGCGTGGAGGGAGGGTGGGGTGAGGTGTTTAGTTGAGCCGGCACCAGAGTTTTTAGCACGGTTGATACCACAAGGGGCCTTTTATAGCGCACGTCTACGACAAGGTCTGTGCTCGCTAGCATTAGATCTCTACTGGAACATAGAAAAAATGTATATTGTACAGAATAAGATTACTTTTATGCTTGCATCCACTCGGCTTCATTTACAACTAGAATGTGTTCTTACGGTTATCGCCAGCTCGATACTAGAACCTGCACGTCCATTGGTAAGGGAGTGATTGTTTTTTATAAACGGGGGAGGGGGGCAAGAAAATTAGGACCCCTTGACCTGGGGGGGGGGTGTAAAAAGTTCATGCGCTCCGCGCGAACCCCCCCCTCCCCTGTTGTTAAAAAATAATCATTGCCTAATGTTAAAGGTTGAACATGTATGTGGATTGTTGGAGAAGTCTGTTAACATGTTAAGAATAGATGTCTTCTTTGTAATCACCTTCAGTGATTCATAATACTCTTAGAAAGACATCTGTTCATGATATCTGCATGTTAAGAGTTAACGAGATATGTGCTATCATGGGAAACATATTTTCAAGTATAGGAATCCTTCCTTGGTTTTTACTTTTGAGAGTATGGGGTAATAATGGACTTCCACTGATAGCTTTAATAGGATACATGTACATTCAAGAGTTGTATCCACATTGCCAAAATGATTTTTATCATCTCAGTTAAAGCATGTAGATTTAAGTTCAAATAATGAGTATTTTTGATCAAAATATATAAAAAGGTCCAGAAATTAAAAGAAGGTCTCAACTAGTCATAAGCTTGCTTACTAGTAGACAAAACAGGTAACTGGTGGATTGTTCTCCAAAAGTGCAATGTCCATTGTAGACTCTGATTCTCATGTATCCGATAGTTCTGAAAAAAATGTCAAGAAAAGAATTTGTGCACTATAAGAGCAGAGTTTACTTTGGATATTTGAGAAAAGTAAAAGTTCAGAAAGTAAATATTCCCACCTAACTTCATAGGGAATATTTATCTATGCTTATAGTATCGACTCATGACTTGATTTGCCATAAACTACTTGAGTATCATAAATAGTGAATAGTCCAAAGTCAATATGAGAAAATGCCATGAATTGCAACACTGCTTACATCAATATGTATTTATTAATGAAAAAAAGACAGCTGCTAAATGGTTTTACGAAGGTCACATACTCGCAACTATTAAAATCCTTCACACTTACAAAGCAAATGAAATACATACAAAATATAATGTGATGGACTTGAGAAAACTTTGTTATGTTATTGAAACAAATTATGACTGAAAGAAATGAGGTGCCAATTGTACAATGATTACAAATTTATTTGACTAATTTCGAGATGTGTTGTATTTGATGACCATTTGAAATTGATGTATTGATAAGACTTACCAGGCATTTAGAGCTGCTATGTTTTGGCTTTACTTTGCCTGCATATGCAATTATTGATATGTGTTGCAGTGTTCCCCTTCATATCCGTAATTCACAACCTATATGCATCTTTGGAAATGCCAGTCTGTCAAGGGTTATTTTGTGGAAGTATTAATAGATTTCAAAGTAAATCTCGGTATAGAAATACATAGGGTAGGTATGTATGATATAGCTGTATAGTTGTAGCAACTTAAACTGGTATTGATATATCTCAACTTGTTGCTTTTAGAAATATATGAAATGGTTTGTTGATTTAAGCTTTATTTTCCTGATATCATTTGGCTGAATGGAGCCATTGTCCACTGCTTATCGTTATGTAGCAACGTTGGGATCTGTCCAAAAGATGATGGGTTTAACTGCACTAGAAAGAGGCCAGTGATGCTTGCACTGAAGAGAATATTTCACATGCAAATCATGATAGCAACCAGACATGCAAGAGTATTCTGCCGTTGTACCTAATTATCCATGTATCAAATCTAGATCTGAATATAAACAAAGATGCAAATGTTCTACAGTGTTCTCCTCTGCACTTCACACCCAAAAAGGATCGTGCACAAAATGGAAACTAGCAAAATATTACTGGTATATCAAACTGAAACAGGAAGTAATAAAAACCTGTTGTGGGTAAATTATGACTTGGTGTAGTACGAGGCAGAGTAGGTCCATGAGTTCAATGTCAGATGTGGGCTTTTACAGCCGTAGATTTAAACATGGCACTGAAGAAACTAAAGGTTTGTATATTATGTGATTAGTTTTGTTGAGAAGTGCCGTGGTTATTGACTTGCATTGTTGACTTTATGACTATATCGCGGACATTGGATGAAATTGAGGGTAAATACAAACTATAAGGCATATATACCCATGTACTCTGATTTGCTCAACTTGGTACAATGATCATGCAGTGGAGGTGTTTGCAGTGCTTGCCTCTTGGGCAAAACATAGCCATGTGATGTCCATAACAAAAACGTTAATTATGCAACGATTAAATCGACTTGATGAAGAGATTTGGACATTTTTGTATAACTCATCTGTTTTGCTTTCAATCAACGACTTGGAAAGTCCACGAGGGTATCATGTAGACTGGCTTTCCCTTGATGGTTTTGTTTTGTGGTAGAGATTGCGAGCCACATGCTAGGAGATTGGTGTTTATCTCATCGAGATAAAACATGAGACAAGTGGAACAGTGTTAAGGGTTTTACTACATTTATTTCCGACCTGACACAAACAGTGTCTGTAAAATTAATGCAGTCCAGATGAAATTGCCATGGGCTCCTAACCTCAAACTGAGTTAGTAGTCGGGATAGGAGTGGTTAGTCATCCCTTTAGATTACAATGTGGGCATGGAGTTTATGGAAGATAAGTTGGCTCAATTAAAAGTCGCAAAACAGGATGCCAGTTGCTTGGCAATGTTAACGTGTTTACAATACATAATAGGGTATTTTTTACGTCCAGTTATCATGGTATTCATGAGCCAAATGTTGGACGATCTACGTTTGTTGTTAACAGATACAGGATTTAGCCAGGAACACTGTTTCTCCATGACATGTAGCGTTTACTGTACCACATGTTGCTCCTATATGATGTGTATCTTATTTAGCTGGTCTGCTATCCCCATGGAAACACACATCTTGGGAATGTGCTGTACGGCTGACATGAGAAGAAGAAGAAGAAGTTACCCAAGGAAATCAAGTGCCATGCTATGAGCTTTAGCTATGTAATTATCATACAGAGTATACTTCAACAATCTCTCATGTTTCACTGTATATACTGCTGCACGGACTGACCCTTGTCACATGGTCATGTTGTGCTGCCACCTTGTGTGGCAAGATTGTACTGAAAGTGTATTATATTACCCTGCGTCCAGGTTATCTTATTCTAGCTGACAAGTCAATAAACACTGCTTGGGATGGTTTAACCTCATTATCTCGACACATTGCGTCATGTCCTTTGTCCGCCAACTATTACCTTCCACACAAGTATCACCTGCAGGTCATGCATCATGGCCACAAGTTGAGAAAATGCCCATTTCCGAGACCATTTATTAGCATAAATTCTCTATAAAATCAGGTAGTCAAGATAAATTCAAGGTGTTGGCACCACAAGAGAGAACGCGTTCAGGGCTAGGAATGGCCTTAATTTCAAAGCAAAGCATCAAACGGTTGATCAATGATAGCTGTTGCAAAAAAAATATTGTTGTAATTTTTAGAAGGCTTAATATTGCTCCGATTGGAGAAATTCGACCACTCACGCGGAGCCTGAAGGGTCTTGAGAAGTACTGTGGCACTTGTTTTTAAGCCAGGCCCTTAGTAAATGCAAACCAAGAGTCCGTAGTCGCTGAGCGTCTAAAATGCAGCATCATAGGTGTGGTGCCTCCCCCTAGTGTGAAAGAGGAGCACTATAATTGGGTACCTTGGTCCTCAGCAGTAAAGGGCCATACTGTTTCTTGTTGGTGGATAATGTTGTGTGATGGATTAAATGCATGTAGGCCATAGGGGCCTTGTCAGAGGGTGGGGAGGGGGTTTGATACATGTTTGATTATTGATCAGAGGTGTGTCAGTTCAGAATGTGGTCAAGTTTGAGTTGGATGTTTATTTTTCATCACTTCCTATTTGTGCGCACGCAAACTACGGACCTCTCGCATGCATTTATTAAGCCTCTGGGGTGGAATTAAGTAACACAGGAGTGTTCAGGGTGACTCAAGCTTCGCGTGGGTGGTCAAATTTTTAAGATCGGAGCATTTTTTAGTTTTTGCATTTTACGGCCCCCGCTAGCGGTTTTACTAGTGGTCCCAGCTCAGATTCGAAGGATTGAGTGTGTGCAGCAGCCTGTGGCGGTCACGTGGCTTTTTTCAGAAGTGAAATCGGACCATTATTACCGACAGCAGAAATTATTTACTATTTTGTCATTACCCTGCCTACGACTACGGACCCCGCTAGCGGTTTTACTCGCAGGAGCATTCTTACCATTATTAACGAGTACAGATTTTTTTTTTTTTTCCTCTCACTGCGGGTGGTGTCAGTTACTGTGGCTAAAGATGGGCTCTATACACTAATCTTGATTAAAACCAATTGATTTCTGTTTTTGGCCTAAAATCGGGTTGATCTAAATACGGGAAATGCGTTTTACACCCTCTCTGATGACGAGCATTAAGGGAATGTTTCTCATGTCAATAATGTGTCATAATGAGAGAGATCCTAAATCATACATATATGCCATGTTACCCTAATACTGTCTTAAATTCGTCATGTAAGTATTACCGTATTCGACGTAATAAGCGCCCTCCTAATGAGCGCCCCCCCCCCCTTTCTTTTAAAGATTTTCCAAAATGTTTACATTTTTTCTTAATTTTTCTCTGATTTTGTTACTTTTTTCGAACATTATATGACATGGAGCACTTCATACTTATGCAGGTTTAAGGTGAAGCCAAGTGAAGGTCCAGTAGGGGGCGCTTATTTAAATGAAGATTTGAGGCCGATTTTTCCACTCAAAATAATATTTTAAGCGCCCAGGGCACATATTACATCGAATACGGTACATGAATTTATGCTAACAATTAGACTCAAATATAGTGTTCACCCTGAGCAAGTTATATTGCACTTGTATCTGAGGGAAATCTAAAACTGGGAAAGTACATTGTACTTGGATGCAAAGAGAGCGATGGGAGAAGACAACGACTGTGATTGTTATTGCCAAATATGTTTCCACTTGCTTGTTTTGGTCTGGGACTTACCGCCCCTACGACTTGGTGCCATTTGACAAAAAGTCTTAGTGTGTGATGAAAATTAGCCCGCGTGTGATCAGAATTACCCTAGGTGTGGGGCTGGGGCGTGGAGGGAGGGTGGGGTGAGGTGTTTAGTTGAGCCGGCACCAGAGTTTTTAGCACGGTTGATACCACAAGGGGCCTTTTATAGCGCACGTCTACGACAAGGTCTGTGCTCGCTAGCATTAGATCTCTACTGGAACATAGAAAAAATGTATATTGTACAGAATAAGATTACTTTTATGCTTGCATCCACTCGGCTTCATTTACAACTAGAATGTGTTCTTACGGTTATCGCCAGCTCGATACTAGAACCTGCACGTCCATTGGTAAGGGAGTGATTGTTTTTTATAAACGGGGGAGGGGGGCAAGAAAATTAGGACCCCTTGACCTGGGGGGGGGGTGTAAAAAGTTCATGCGCTCCGCGCGAACCCCCCCCTCCCCTGTTGTTAAAAAATAATCATTGCCTAATGTTAAAGGTTGAACATGTATGTGGATTGTTGGAGAAGTCTGTTAACATGTTAAGAATAGATGTCTTCTTCGTAATCACCTTCAGTGATTCATAATACTCTTAGAAAGACATCTGTTCATGATATCTGCATGTTAAGAGTTAACGAGATATGTGCTATCATGGGAAACATATTTTCAAGTATAGGAATCCTTCCTTGGTTTTTACTTTTGAGAGTATGGGGTAATAATGGACTTCCACTGATAGCTTTAATAGGATACATGTACATTCAAGAGTTGTATCCACATTGCCAAAATGATTTTTATCATCTCAGTTAAAGCATGTAGATTTAAGTTCAAATAATGAGTATTTTTGATCAAAATATATAAAAAGGTCCAGAAATTAAAAGAAGGTCTCAACTAGTCATAAGCTTGCTTACTAGTAGACAAAACAGGTAACTGGTGGATTGTTCTCCAAAAGTGCAATGTCCATTGTAGACTCTGATTCTCATGTATCCGATAGTTCTGAAAAAAATGTCAAGAAAAGAATTTGTGCACTATAAGAGCAGAGTTTACTTTGGATATTTGAGAAAAGTAAAAGTTCAGAAAGTAAATATTCCCACCTAACTTCATAGGGAATATTTATCTATGCTTATAGTATCGACTCATGACTTGATTTGCCATAAACTACTTGAGTATCATAAATAGTGAATAGTCCAAAGTCAATATGAGAAAATGCCATGAATTGCAACACTGCTTACATCAATATGTATTTATTAATGAAAAAAAGACAGCTGCTAAATGGTTTTACGAAGGTCACATACTCGCAACTATTAAAATCCTTCACACTTACAAAGCAAATGAAATACATACAAAATATAATGTGATGGACTTGAGAAAACTTTGTTATGTTATTGAAACAAATTATGACTGAAAGAAATGAGGTGCCAATTGTACAATGATTACAAATTTATTTGACTAATTTCGAGATGTGTTGTATTTGATGACCATTTGAAATTGATGTATTGATAAGACTTACCAGGCATTTAGAGCTGCTATGTTTTGGCTTTACTTTGCCTGCATATGCAATTATTGATATGTGTTGCAGTGTTCCCCTTCATATCCGTAATTCACAACCTATATGCATCTTTGGAAATGCCAGTCTGTCAAGGGTTATTTTGTGGAAGTATTAATAGATTTCAAAGTAAATCTCGGTATAGAAATACATAGGGTAGGTATGTATGATATAGCTGTATAGTTGTAGCAACTTAAACTGGTATTGATATATCTCAACTTGTTGCTTTTAGAAATATATGAAATGGTTTGTTGATTTAAGCTTTATTTTCCTGATATCATTTGGCTGAATGGAGCCATTGTCCACTGCTTATCGTTATGTAGCAACGTTGGGATCTGTCCAAAAGATGATGGGTTTAACTGCACTAGAAAGAGGCCAGTGATGCTTGCACTGAAGAGAATATTTCACATGCAAATCATGATAGCAACCAGACATGCAAGAGTATTCTGCCGTTGTACCTAATTATCCATGTATCAAATCTAGATCTGAATATAAACAAAGATGCAAATGTTCTACAGTGTTCTCCTCTGCACTTCACACCCAAAAAGGATCGTGCACAAAATGGAAACTAGCAAAATATTACTGGTATATCAAACTGAAACAGGAAGTAATAAAAACCTGTTGTGGGTAAATTATGACTTGGTGTAGTACGAGGCAGAGTAGGTCCATGAGTTCAATGTCAGATGTGGGCTTTTACAGCCGTAGATTTAAACATGGCACTGAAGAAACTAAAGGTTTGTATATTATGTGATTAGTTTTGTTGAGAAGTGCCGTGGTTATTGACTTGCATTGTTGACTTTATGACTATATCGCGGACATTGGATGAAATTGAGGGTAAATACAAACTATAAGGCATATATACCCATGTACTCTGATTTGCTCAACTTGGTACAATGATCATGCAGTGGAGGTGTTTGCAGTGCTTGCCTCTTGGGCAAAACATAGCCATGTGATGTCCATAACAAAAACGTTAATTATGCAACGATTAAATCGACTTGATGAAGAGATTTGGACATTTTTGTATAACTCATCTGTTTTGCTTTCAATCAACGACTTGGAAAGTCCACGAGGGTATCATGTAGACTGGCTTTCCCTTGATGGTTTTGTTTTGTGGTAGAGATTGCGAGCCACATGCTAGGAGATTGGTGTTTATCTCATCGAGATAAAACATGAGACAAGTGGAACAGTGTTAAGGGTTTTACTACATTTATTTCCGACCTGACACAAACAGTGTCTGTAAAATTAATGCAGTCCAGATGAAATTGCCATGGGCTCCTAACCTCAAACTGAGTTAGTAGTCGGGATAGGAGTGGTTAGTCATCCCTTTAGATTACAATGTGGGCATGGAGTTTATGGAAGATAAGTTGGCTCAATTAAAAGTCGCAAAACAGGATGCCAGTTGCTTGGCAATGTTAACGTGTTTACAATACATAATAGGGTATTTTTTACGTCCAGTTATCATGGTATTCATGAGCCAAATGTTGGACGATCTACGTTTGTTGTTAACAGATACAGGATTTAGCCAGGAACACTGTTTCTCCATGACATGTAGCGTTTACTGTACCACATGTTGCTCCTATATGATGTGTATCTTATTTAGCTGGTCTGCTATCCCCATGGAAACACACATCTTGGGAATGTGCTGTACGGCTGACATGAGAAGAAGAAGAAGAAGTTACCCAAGGAAATCAAGTGCCATGCTATGAGCTTTAGCTATGTAATTATCATACAGAGTATACTTCAACAATCTCTCATGTTTCACTGTATATACTGCTGCACGGACTGACCCTTGTCACATGGTCATGTTGTGCTGCCACCTTGTGTGGCAAGATTGTACTGAAAGTGTATTATATTACCCTGCGTCCAGGTTATCTTATTCTAGCTGACAAGTCAATAAACACTGCTTGGGATGGTTTAACCTCATTATCTCGACACATTGCGTCATGTCCTTTGTCCGCCAACTATTACCTTCCACACAAGTATCACCTGCAGGTCATGCATCATGGCCACAAGTTGAGAAAATGCCCATTTCCGAGACCATTTATTAGCATAAATTCTCTATAAAATCAGGTAGTCAAGATAAATTCAAGGTGTTGGCACCACAAGAGAGAACGCGTTCAGGGCTAGGAATGGCCTTAATTTCAAAGCAAAGCATCAAACGGTTGATCAATGATAGCTGTTGCAAAAAAAATATTGTTGTAATTTTTAGAAGGCTTAATATTGCTCCGATTGGAGAAATTCGACCACTCACGCGGAGCCTGAAGGGTCTTGAGAAGTACTGTGGCACTTGTTTTTAAGCCAGGCCCTTAGTAAATGCAAACCAAGAGTCCGTAGTCGCTGAGCGTCTAAAATGCAGCATCATAGGTGTGGTGCCTCCCCCTAGTGTGAAAGAGGAGCACTATAATTGGGTACCTTGGTCCTCAGCAGTAAAGGGCCATACTGTTTCTTGTTGGTGGATAATGTTGTGTGATGGATTAAATGCATGTAGGCCATAGGGGCCTTGTCAGAGGGTGGGGAGGGGGTTTGATACATGTTTGATTATTGATCAGAGGTGTGTCAGTTCAGAATGTGGTCAAGTTTGAGTTGGATGTTTATTTTTCATCACTTCCTATTTGTGCGCACGCAAACTACGGACCTCTCGCATGCATTTATTAAGCCTCTGGGGTGGAATTAAGTAACACAGGAGTGTTCAGGGTGACTCAAGCTTCGCGTGGGTGGTCAAATTTTTAAGATCGGAGCATTTTTTAGTTTTTGCATTTTACGGCCCCCGCTAGCGGTTTTACTAGTGGTCCCAGCTCAGATTCGAAGGATTGAGTGTGTGCAGCAGCCTGTGGCGGTCACGTGGCTTTTTTCAGAAGTGAAATCGGACCATTATTACCGACAGCAGAAATTATTTACTATTTTGTCATTACCCTGCCTACGACTACGGACCCCGCTAGCGGTTTTACTCGCAGGAGCATTCTTACCATTATTAACGAGTACAGATTTTTTTTTTTTTTCCTCTCACTGCGGGTGGTGTCAGTTACTGTGGCTAAAGATGGGCTCTATACACTAATCTTGATTAAAACCAATTGATTTCTGTTTTTGGCCTAAAATCGGGTTGATCTAAATACGGGAAATGCGTTTTACACCCTCTCTGATGACGAGCATTAAGGGAATGTTTCTCATGTCAATAATGTGTCATAATGAGAGAGATCCTAAATCATACATATATGCCATGTTACCCTAATACTGTCTTAAATTCGTCATGTAAGTATTACCGTATTCGACGTAATAAGCGCCCTCCTAATGAGCGCCCCCCCCCCCTTTCTTTTAAAGATTTTCCAAAATGTTTACATTTTTTCTTAATTTTTCTCTGATTTTGTTACTTTTTTCGAACATTATATGACATGGAGCACTTCATACTTATGCAGGTTTAAGGTGAAGCCAAGTGAAGGTCCAGTAGGGGGCGCTTATTTAAATGAAGATTTGAGGCCGATTTTTCCACTCAAAATAATATTTTAAGCGCCCAGGGCACATATTACATCGAATACGGTACATGAATTTATGCTAACAATTAGACTCAAATATAGTGTTCACCCTGAGCAAGTTATATTGCACTTGTATCTGAGGGAAATCTAAAACTGGGAAAGTACATTGTACTTGGATGCAAAGAGAGCGATGGGAGAAGACAACGACTGTGATTGTTATTGCCAAATATGTTTCCACTTGCTTGTTTTGGTCTGGGACTTACCGCCCCTACGACTTGGTGCCATTTGACAAAAAGTCTTAGTGTGTGATGAAAATTAGCCCGCGTGTGATCAGAATTACCCTAGGTGTGGGGCTGGGGCGTGGAGGGAGGGTGGGGTGAGGTGTTTAGTTGAGCCGGCACCAGAGTTTTTAGCACGGTTGATACCACAAGGGGCCTTTTATAGCGCACGTCTACGACAAGGTCTGTGCTCGCTAGCATTAGATCTCTACTGGAACATAGAAAAAATGTATATTGTACAGAATAAGATTACTTTTATGCTTGCATCCACTCGGCTTCATTTACAACTAGAATGTGTTCTTACGGTTATCGCCAGCTCGATACTAGAACCTGCACGTCCATTGGTAAGGGAGTGATTGTTTTTTATAAACGGGGGAGGGGGGCAAGAAAATTAGGACCCCTTGACCTGGGGGGGGGGTGTAAAAAGTTCATGCGCTCCGCGCGAACCCCCCCCTCCCCTGTTGTTAAAAAATAATCATTGCCTAATGTTAAAGGTTGAACATGTATGTGGATTGTTGGAGAAGTCTGTTAACATGTTAAGAATAGATGTCTTCTTTGTAATCACCTTCAGTGATTCATAATACTCTTAGAAAGACATCTGTTCATGATATCTGCATGTTAAGAGTTAACGAGATATGTGCTATCATGGGAAACATATTTTCAAGTATAGGAATCCTTCCTTGGTTTTTACTTTTGAGAGTATGGGGTAATAATGGACTTCCACTGATAGCTTTAATAGGATACATGTACATTCAAGAGTTGTATCCACATTGCCAAAATGATTTTTATCATCTCAGTTAAAGCATGTAGATTTAAGTTCAAATAATGAGTATTTTTGATCAAAATATATAAAAAGGTCCAGAAATTAAAAGAAGGTCTCAACTAGTCATAAGCTTGCTTACTAGTAGACAAAACAGGTAACTGGTGGATTGTTCTCCAAAAGTGCAATGTCCATTGTAGACTCTGATTCTCATGTATCCGATAGTTCTGAAAAAAATGTCAAGAAAAGAATTTGTGCACTATAAGAGCAGAGTTTACTTTGGATATTTGAGAAAAGTAAAAGTTCAGAAAGTAAATATTCCCACCTAACTTCATAGGGAATATTTATCTATGCTTATAGTATCGACTCATGACTTGATTTGCCATAAACTACTTGAGTATCATAAATAGTGAATAGTCCAAAGTCAATATGAGAAAATGCCATGAATTGCAACACTGCTTACATCAATATGTATTTATTAATGAAAAAAAGACAGCTGCTAAATGGTTTTACGAAGGTCACATACTCGCAACTATTAAAATCCTTCACACTTACAAAGCAAATGAAATACATACAAAATATAATGTGATGGACTTGAGAAAACTTTGTTATGTTATTGAAACAAATTATGACTGAAAGAAATGAGGTGCCAATTGTACAATGATTACAAATTTATTTGACTAATTTCGAGATGTGTTGTATTTGATGACCATTTGAAATTGATGTATTGATAAGACTTACCAGGCATTTAGAGCTGCTATGTTTTGGCTTTACTTTGCCTGCATATGCAATTATTGATATGTGTTGCAGTGTTCCCCTTCATATCCGTAATTCACAACCTATATGCATCTTTGGAAATGCCAGTCCGTCAAGGGTTATTTTGTGGAAGTATTAATAGATTTCAAAGTAAATCTCGGTATAGAAATACATAGGGTAGGTATGTATGATATAGCTGTATAGTTGTAGCAACTTAAACTGGTATTGATATATCTCAACTTGTTGCTTTTAGAAATATATGAAATGGTTTGTTGATTTAAGCTTTATTTTCCTGATATCATTTGGCTGAATGGAGCCATTGTCCACTGCTTATCGTTATGTAGCAACGTTGGGATCTGTCCAAAAGATGATGGGTTTAACTGCACTAGAAAGAGGCCAGTGATGCTTGCACTGAAGAGAATATTTCACATGCAAATCATGATAGCAACCAGACATGCAAGAGTATTCTGCCGTTGTACCTAATTATCCATGTATCAAATCTAGATCTGAATATAAACAAAGATGCAAATGTTCTACAGTGTTCTCCTCTGCACTTCACACCCAAAAAGGATCGTGCACAAAATGGAAACTAGCAAAATATTACTGGTATATCAAACTGAAACAGGAAGTAATAAAAACCTGTTGTGGGTAAATTATGACTTGGTGTAGTACGAGGCAGAGTAGGTCCATGAGTTCAATGTCAGATGTGGGCTTTTACAGCCGTAGATTTAAACATGGCACTGAAGAAACTAAAGGTTTGTATATTATGTGATTAGTTTTGTTGAGAAGTGCCGTGGTTATTGACTTGCATTGTTGACTTTATGACTATATCGCGGACATTGGATGAAATTGAGGGTAAATACAAACTATAAGGCATATATACCCATGTACTCTGATTTGCTCAACTTGGTACAATGATCATGCAGTGGAGGTGTTTGCAGTGCTTGCCTCTTGGGCAAAACATAGCCATGTGATGTCCATAACAAAAACGTTAATTATGCAACGATTAAATTGACTTGATGAAGAGATTGGGACATTTTTGTATAACTCATCTGTTTTGCTTTCAATCAACGACTTGGAAAGTCCACGAGGGTATCATGTAGACTGGCTTTCCCTTGATGGTTTTGTTTTGTGGTAGAGATTGCGAGCCACATGCTAGGAGATTGGTGTTTATCTCATCGAGATAAAACATGAGACAAGTGGAACAGTGTTAAGGGTTTTACTACATTTATTTCCGACCTGACACAAACAGTGTCTGTAAAATTAATGCAGTCCAGATGAAATTGCCATGGGCTCCTAACCTCAAACTGAGTTAGTAGTCGGGATAGGAGTGGTTAGTCATCCCTTTAGATTACAATGTGGGCATGGAGTTTATGGAAGATAAGTTGGCTCAATTAAAAGTCGCAAAACAGGATGCCAGTTGCTTGGCAATGTTAACGTGTTTACAATACATAATAGGGTATTTTTTACGTCCAGTTATCATGGTATTCATGAGCCAAATGTTGGACGATCTACGTTTGTTGTTAACAGATACAGGATTTAGCCAGGAACACTGTTTCTCCATGACATGTAGCGTTTACTGTACCACATGTTGCTCCTATATGATGTGTATCTTATTTAGCTGGTCTGCTATCCCCATGGAAACACACATCTTGGGAATGTGCTGTACGGCTGACATGAGAAGAAGAAGAAGAAGTTACCCAAGGAAATCAAGTGCCATGCTATGAGCTTTAGCTATGTAATTATCATACAGAGTATACTTCAACAATCTCTCATGTTTCACTGTATATACTGCTGCACGGACTGACCCTTGTCACATGGTCATGTTGTGCTGCCACCTTGTGTGGCAAGATTGTACTGAAAGTGTATTATATTACCCTGCGTCCAGGTTATCTTATTCTAGCTGACAAGTCAATAAACACTGCTTGGGATGGTTTAACCTCATTATCTCGACACATTGCGTCATGTCCTTTGTCCGCCAACTATTACCTTCCACACAAGTATCACCTGCAGGTCATGCATCATGGCCACAAGTTGAGAAAATGCCCATTTCCGAGACCATTTATTAGCATAAATTCTCTATAAAATCAGGTAGTCAAGATAAATTCAAGGTGTTGGCACCACAAGAGAGAACGCGTTCAGGGCTAGGAATGGCCTTAATTTCAAAGCAAAGCATCAAACGGTTGATCAATGATAGCTGTTGCAAAAAAAATATTGTTGTAATTTTTAGAAGGCTTAATATTGCTCCGATTGGAGAAATTCGACCACTCACGCGGAGCCTGAAGGGTCTTGAGAAGTACTGTGGCACTTGTTTTTAAGCCAGGCCCTTAGTAAATGCAAACCAAGAGTCCGTAGTCGCTGAGCGTCTAAAATGCAGCATCATAGGTGTGGTGCCTCCCCCTAGTGTGAAAGAGGAGCACTATAATTGGGTACCTTGGTCCTCAGCAGTAAAGGGCCATACTGTTTCTTGTTGGTGGATAATGTTGTGTGATGGATTAAATACATGTAGGCCATAGGGGCCTTGTCAGAGGGTGGGGAGGGGATTTAATACATGTTTGATTATTGATCAGAGGTGTGTCAGTTCAGAATGTGGTCAAGTTTGAGTTGGATGTTTATTTTTCATCACTTCCTATTTGTGCGCACGCAAACTACGGACCTCTCGCACGCATTTACTAAGCCTCTGGGGCGGAATTGAGTAACACAGGAGTGTTCAGGATGACTCAAGCTTCGCGTGGGTGGTCAAATTTTTAAGATCGGAGCATTTTTTAGTTTTTGCATTTTACGGCCCCCGCTAGCGGTTTTACTAGTGGTCCCAGCTCAGATCCGAAGGATTGAGTGTGTGCAGCAGCCTGTGGCGGTCACGTGGCTTTTTTCAGAAGTGAAATCGGACCATTATTAGCGACAGCAGAAATTATTTCATCTTTTTTCGGTACTCCGGCCGCGACTACGGACCCCGCTAGTGGTTTTACTAGTGGCCACAGCTTAAATCTGAATGGCTGAGTGCGTGCAGGGGCCTCTGGCGGTCACTCGGCTTGTTTCAGAAGTGAAATCGGACCATTATTAACGAGTACAGAATTTTTTTTGATTTTTTTTTTCTCACTGCAGGTGAGCAGCTCAACAATGCAAAGATGCTGCACGACAAGAAATGCAGCTACATCAACTCGGCCGTCGGGGTGAGGATCGCTCGGTCGACGTTCTACGAGGATGTACCTCCGGAATACAAGACCCTTCCGCCGCCGTCTGCGGCTGCCCCGACGACTAACTCGGCGTCAAATAAGTCAGGTTTACCGCTGGGGACAGCTTACGTTGTCAATGACCTGCACCATAACCCACGGCCGCAGTCTCACACGGGGAACACGGCCCAGCCAGCCAACGAGCGACTCTTCGGTTTGGTGACATCCACCATCGACCCGACCATCGAGCCACCGCTACGGCCAGAGTTTGCAGGCTTGAATGGTCTTGGCAAAACAGAACAACAACAACAACAACAACAATTTAAGTCCTCCAAGTTGGAGGAGCCGGGTCCCAAGCCCCTGGTGGTTGCCGGTGGGGGGCAAACTGTGGGGGCACAGACATTGTCCGGCAGGCAAAAGTGCCGCACCCTCAACTGTGCGTTCTACGGCACCGACGCTTCAGACTTTCTTTGCTCAGCTTGCTATCGCAAAAAACAGCAACAGACTCTAAATCACCTTTCGGCAAGAACAGCGATGCGATAGCATCAGGTAGGTTATTGCCAATGCTAGTGTTAGACGACATAGACCGCACAAAGCAAGGAACCAAAGTATATGTACAATGTATACACATAAACTGCAATTGATCCTCTGTTGAAGAAACATAGACCTTAATGACTATTAGGCTAGCTCTCCAGTCAAGACATTGGTGCCACGGTTTATTTCGAGAAAACTTGTTTGACGACGGCGGAACGTCTACCACTAGACATGTACTGCAACTTCATGACTAATGCTGCCCCCTTTTGTCAGGAACGGGTACTATACGGTCTGGGTGCACAGCATTTGTTTTCCTCCAAATGGAAAACAGGACAGATCTGATGATATTATTAAGGATGTACAGGAAGAGACAAGGTTCTAGGCTGATGTGCCTATGTTGAACAAAATGTAGTTAAATACTCCCAAATAGAGTCATTGAGTTTGATCTCATTCAAGTGTTATTTTTAGACTATACGTTCAATTGGGCTGTGTTTTAATAGTGTGTTTCAGATTCTTGGAAAGCTTTTCTGATGGTAATATTCATTTATCTTTTATTCTCAGCCTAAGTTTTAACATCTTATATCTTCATAACAGTATTCTGTTTAGGAAGTTTTAGTAATTTATTGTGTCTTGATTTTATTTCCCGAGTTGTCTTACAATATGTCGATTGATGCATGAAGAAAAGTGGAGGGATCTTGAATTGTTTCAAACTGATTGTTTTACTCCTGTAAGATGTGTTTTACAAATTAAAGAACATATTTTTATCACAATATTATTACATTGGCTTGAAGGTGGCTGAAATGCTGTATAAATATTTAAATGTCCAATTATCTATGTACATGTATATACTATTTTATGGAAGGGATGTTGTACGATATACCTTACAAATTAATCCCATTTATGAAGTAACTGATTAAATTATTGAATGTTAATGTCAGGATTGGCCTTAAGTCTATACTACACTGCATAATGAGAGAGATCCTAAATCATACATATATGCCATGTTACCCTAATACTGTCTTAAATTCGTCATGTAAGTATTACCGTATTCGACTTAATAAGCGCCTTCCTCCTAATGAGCGCCCCCCCCCTTTCTTTTAAAGATTGTTTTCCAAAATGTTTACATTTTTTCTTAATTTCTCTCTGATTTTGTTACTTTTTTCGAACATTATATGACATTGAGCGCTTCATACTTATGCAGGTTTAAGGTGAAGCCAAGTGAAGGTCCAGTAGGGGGCGCTTATTTAAATGAAGATTTGAGGCCGATTTTTCCACTCTAAATGATATTTTAAGCGCCCAGGGCACATATTACGTCGAATACGGTACATGAATTTATGCTAACAATTAGACTCAAATATAGTGTTTACCCTGAGCAAGTTATATTGCACTTGTATCTGAGGGAAATCTAAAACTGGGGAAGGTACATTTTTGGACCATCATTCTTTTTTTCCCATCAAAGGACATAACCTAGGATTATTCATGTGCAATACAAAACTAATGAGGGGTTCGGTTCACTAAGAAAAAAAAACATGAAAATTTTCCTTTTTTTTGTATTTTTTGGCAAAAATAGAGAACACTTTTTTCTTTCAAAAATCTGTAATAAAAAAAGTAGCTCGGGACCCCCCCATTTTTTTTCCGTTTTCCATTTCTAAATAATGAAAGCTACCTTTAGGGTGAAAAACAGGACATTTCATGGATACAAAGTTAAGAGTAGCGATCAACCTTAAGGTGAAGCCAAGTGAAGGTCCAGTAGGGGGCACTTATTTAAATGAAGATTTGAGGCTGATTTTTCCACTCGAAATAATATTTTAAGCGCCCAGGGCACATATTATGTCGAATACGGTACATGAATTTATGCTAACAATTAGACTCAAATATAGTGTTTACCCTGATCAAGTTATATTGCACTCGTATCTGAGGGAAATCTAAAACTGGGAAAGTACATTGTACTTGGATGCAAAGAGAGCGATGGGAGAAGACGACGACTGTGATTGTTATTGCCAAATATGTTTCCACTTGCTTGTTTTGGTCTGGGACTTACCGCCCCTACGACTTGGTGCCATTTGACAAAAAGTCTTAGTGTGTGATGAAAATTAGCCTGCGTGTGATCAGAATTACCCTAGGTGTGGGGCTGGGGCGTGGAGGGAGGGTGGGGTGAGGTGTTTAGTTGAGCCGGCACCAGAGTTTTTAGCACGGTTGATACCACAAGGGGCCTTTTATAGCGCACGTCTACGACACGGTCTGTGCTCGCTAGCATTAGATCTCTACTGGAACATAGAAAACATGTATATTGTACAGAATAAGATTACTTTTATGCTTGCATCCACTCGGCTTCATTCACGACTAGAATGTGTTTTTACGGTTATCGCCAGCTCGATACTAGAACCTGCACGTCCATTGGTAAGGGAGTGATTATTTTTTATCAACGGGGGGGGCAAGAAAATTTGGACCCCTCGACCTGGGGGGGTGTAAAAAGTTCATGCGCTCCGCGCGAACGCCCCCCCCCCTCCCCTGTTGTTAAAAAATAATCATTGCCTAATGTTAAAGGTTGTACATGTATGTGGATTGTTGGAGAAGTCTGTTAACATGTTAAGAATAGATGTCTTCTTTGTAATCACCTTCAGTGATTCATAATACTCTTAGAAAGACATCTGTTCATGATATCTGCATGTTAAGAGTTAACGAAATATGTGCTATCATGGGAAACATATTTTCAAGTATAGGAATCCTTGCTTGGTTTTTACTTTGGAGAGTATGGGGTAATAATGGACTTCCACTGATAGCTTTAATAAGATACATGTAAATCTAAGAGTTGTATCCACATTGCCAAAATGAATTTTATCATCTCAGTTAAAGCATGTAGATTTAAGTTCAAATAATGAGTATTTTTGATCAAAATATATAAAAAGGTCCAGAAATTAAAAGAAGGTCTCAACTAGTCATAAGCTTGCTTACTAGTAGACAAAACAGGTAACTGGTGGATTGTTCTCCAAAAGTGCAATGTCCATTGTAGACTCTGATTCTCATGTATCCGATAGTTCTGAAAAAAATGTCAAGAAAAGAATTTGTGCACTATAAGAGCAGAGTTTACTTTGGATATTTGAGAAAAGTAAAAGTTCAGAAAGTAAATATTCCCACCTAACTTCATAGGGAATATTTATCTATGCTTATAGTATCGACTCATGACTTGATTTGCCATAAACTACTTGAGTATCATAAATAGTGAATAGTCCAAAGTCAATATGAGAAAATGCCATGAATTGCAACACTGCTTACATCAATATATATTTATTAATGGAAAAAAAAGACACCTGCTAAATAGTTTTACGAAGGTCACATACTCGCAAATATTAAAATCCTTCACACTTACAAAGCAAATGAAATACAAAATATAATGTGATGGACTTGAGAAAACTTTGTTATGTAATTGAAACAAATTATGACTGAAAGAAATGAGGTGCCAATTGTACAATGATTACAAATTTATTTGACTAATTTCGAGATGTGTTGTATTTGATGACCATTTGAAATTGATGTATTGATAAGACTTACCAGGCATTTAGAGCTGCTATGTTTTGGCTTTAATTTGCCTGCATATGCAATTATTGATATGTGTTGCAGTGTTCCCCTTCATATCAGTAATTCACAACCTATATGCATCTTTGGAAGTGCCAGTCTGTCAAGGGTTATTTTGTGGAAGTATTAATAGATTTCAAAGTAAATCTTGGTACAGAAAAACATAGGGTAGGTATGTATGATATAGCTATGTTGTAGCAACTTAAACTGGTATTGATATATCTCAACTTGTTGCTTTTAGAAATATATGAAATGGTTTGTTGATTTAAGCTTTATTTTCCCGATATCATTTGGCTCAATGGAGCCGTTGTCCACTGCTTATCGTTACGTAGCAACGTTGGGATCTGTCCAAAAGATGATGGGTTTAACTGCACCAGAAAGAGGCCAGTGATGCTTGCACTGAAGAGAATATTTCACATGCAAATCATGATAGCAACCAGACATGCAAGAGTATTCTGCCGTTGTACCTAATTATCCATGTATCAAATCTAGATCTGAATATAAACAAAGATGCAAATGTTCTACAGTGTTCTCCTCTGCACTTCACACCCAAAAAGGATCGTGCACAAAATGGAAACTAGCAAAATATAATTACTGGTATATCAAACTGAAACAGGAAGTAATAAAAACCTGTTGTGTGTGAACTATGACTTGGTGTAGTACGAGGCAGAGTAGGTCCATGAGTTCAATGTCAGATGTGGGCTTTTACAGCCGTAGATTTAAACATGGCACTGAAGAAACTAAAGGTTTGTATATTATGTGATTAGTTTTGTTGAGAAGTGCCGTGGTTATTGACTTGCATTGTTGACTTTATGACTATATCGCGGACATTGGATGAAATTGAGGGTAAATACAAACTATAAGGCATATATACCCATGTACTCTGATTTGCTCAACTTGGTACAATGATCATGCAGTGGAGGTGTTTGCAGTGCTTGCCTCTTGGGCAAAACATAGCCATGTGATGTCCATAACAAAAACGTTAATTATGCAACGATTAAATCGACTTGATGAAGAGATTTGGACATTTTTGTATAACTCATCTGTTTTGCTTTCAATCAACGACTTGGAAAGTCCACGAGGGTATCATGTAGACTGGCTTTCCCTTGATGGTTTTGTTTTGTGGTAGAGATTGCGAGCCACATGCTAGGAGATTGGTGTTTATCTCATCGAGATAAAACATGAGACAAGTGGAACAGTGTTAAGGGTTTTACTACATTTATTTCCGACCTGACACAAACAGTGTCTGTAAAATTAATGCAGTCCAGATGAAATTGCCATGGGCTCCTAACCTCAAACTGAGTTAGTAGTCGGGATAGGAGTGGTTAGTCATCCCTTTAGATTACAATGTGGGCATGGAGTTTATGGAAGATAAGTTGGCTCAATTAAAAGTCGCAAAACAGGATGCCAGTTGCTTGGCAATGTTAACGTGTTTACAATACATAATAGGGTATTTTTTACGTCCAGTTATCATGGTATTCATGAGCCAAATGTTGGACGATCTACGTTTGTTGTTAACAGATACAGGATTTAGCCAGGAACACTGTTTCTCCATGACATGTAGCGTTTACTGTACCACATGTTGCTCCTATATTCATGATGTGTATCTTATTTAGCTGGTCTGCTATCCCCATGGAAACACACATCTTGGGAATGTGCTGTACGGCTGACATGAGAAGAAGAAGAAGTTACCCAAGAAAATCAAGTGCCATGCTATGAGCTTTAGCTATGTAATTATCATACAGAGTATACTTCAACAATCTCTCATGTTTCACTGTATATACTGCTGCACGGACTGACCCTTGTCACATGGTCATGTTGTGCTGCCACCTTGTGTGGCAAGATTGTACTGAAAGTGTATTATATTACCCTGCGTCCAGGTTATCTTATTCTAGCTGACAAGTCAATAAACACTGCTTGGGATGGTTTAACCTCATTATCTCGACACATTGCCTCATGTCCTTTGTCCGCCAACTATTACCTTCCACACACGTATCACCTGCAGGTCATGCATCATGGCCACAAGTTGAGAAAATGCCCATTTCCGAGACCATTTATTAGCATAAATTCTCTATAAAATCAGGTAGTCAAGATAAATTCACGGTGTTGGCACCACAAGAGAGAACGCGTTCAGGGCTAGGAATGGCCTGAATTTCAAAGCAAAGCATCAAACGGTTGATCAATGATAGCTGTTGCAAAAAAAATATTGTTGTAATTTTTAGAAGGCTTAATATTGCTCCGATTGGAGAAATTCGACCACTCACACGGAGCCTGAAGGGTCTTGAGAAGTACTGTGGCACTTGTTCTTAAGCCAGGCCCTTAGTAAATGCAAACCAAGAGTCCGTAGTTGCTGAGCGTCTAAAATGCAGCATCATAGGTGTGGTGCTTCCCCCTAGTGTGAAAGAGGAGCACTATAATTGCTGACCTTGGTCCTCAGCAGTAAAGGGCCATATTGTTTCTTGTTGGTGGATAATGTTGTGTGATGGATTAAATGTATGTGGGCTACAGGGGCCTTTTCAGAGGGTGGGGAGGTGATTTGATACATGTTTGATTATTGATCAGAGGTGTGTCAGTTCAGAATGTGGTCAAGTTTGAGTTGGATGTTTATTTTTCATCACTTCCTTTTTGTGCGCACGCAAACTACGGACCTCTCGCACGCATTTAATTAGCCTCTGGGTCGGAATTGAGTAACACAGGAGTGTTCAGGGTGACTCAAGCTTCGCGTGGGTGGTCAAATTTTTAAGATCGGAGCATTTTTTAGTTTTTGCATTTTACGGCCCCCGCTAGCAGTTTTACTAGCGGTCCCAGCTCAGATCTGAAGGATTGAGTGTGTGCAGCAGCCTCTGGCGGTGACGTGGCTTTTTTCAGAAGTGAAATCGGACCATTATTAGCGACAGCAGAAATTATTTCATCTTTTTTCGGTACTCCGGCCGTGACTACAGACCCCGCTAGTGGTTTTACTAGTGGCCACAGCTTGGATCTGAATGGCTGAGTGCGTGCAGGAGCCTCTGGCGGTCACTCGGCTTCTTTCAGAAGTAAAATAGGACCATTATTAACGAGTACAGAATTTTTTTTGATTTTTTTTTTCACTGCAGGTGAGCACATCAACAACGCAAAGCTGCTGCGTGATAAGAAATGCAGTTACATCAACTCAGCCGTCTGGGTGAGGATCGCACAGTCAACGTTCTATAAGGATGTACCTCCGGAATACAAGACCCTGCCACCGCCGTCTGCGGCTGCCCCGACGACTAACGCCTCGTCAAATAAGTCAGGTTTACCGCTGGGGACGGCTTACGTTGTCAATGACCTGCACCATAACCCACGGCCGCAGTCTCACACGGGGAACACGGCCCAGCCGGCTAACGAGCGACTCTTCGGTTTTGCTGACATCAACCATCGACCCGACCATCGAGCCGCCGCTACAGCCGGAGTTTGCAGGCTTGAATGGTCTTGGCAAAACAGAACAGCAACAACAGCAACAACAACAATTTAAGTCCTCCAAGTTGGAGGAGCCGGGTCCCAAGCCCCTGGTGGTTGGCGGTGGGGGGCAGACTGTGGGGGCACAGACATTGTCCGGCAGGCAAAAGTGCCGCACCCTCAACTGTGCGTTCTACGGCACCGATGCTTCAGACTTTCTTTGCTCAGCTTGCTATCGCAAAAAACAGCAACAGACTCTAAATCACCTTTTGGCAAGAACAGCGATGCGATAGCATCCGGTAGGTTATTGCCAATGCTAGTGTTAGACGACATAGACCGCACAAAGCAAGGAACCAAAGTATATGTACAATGTATACACATAAACTGCAATTGATCCTCTGTTGAAGAAACATAGACCTTAATGACTATTAGGCTAGGCTCTCCAATCAAGACATTGGTGCCACGGTTTATTTCGAGAAAACTTGTTTTGCGACGGCGGAACGTCTACCACTAGACATGTACTGCAACTTCATGACTAATGCTGCCCCCTTTTGTCAGGAACGGGTACTATACGGTCTTGGTGCACAGCATTTGTTTTCCTCCAAATGGAAAACAGGACAGATCTGATGATATTATTAAGGATGTACAGGAAGAGACAAGGTTGTAGGCCGGTGTGTCTATGTTGAACAAAATGTAGTTAAATACTCCCAAATAGAGTCATTGAGTTTGATCTCATTCAAGTGTTATTTTTAGAATATACTTTCAATTGGGCTGTGTTTTAATGATGTGGACTAACAAGTTAGTACGACTATTGATCGACAGGGGGTGGTACCAGCTCTCCCGCCAGTGACGCCGTGACGTCACTGCGGGCTGCCACTCGGTCAATCATGGACATTTAGAAAAATTGTCTATGTTGAACAAAATGTAGTTAAATACTCCCAAATAGAGTCATTGAGTTTGATCTCATTCAAGTGTTATTTTTAGAATATACTTTCAATTGGGCTGTGTTTTAATAGTGTGTTTCAGATTCTTGGAAAGCTTTTCTGATGGTAATATTCATTTATCTTTTATTCTCAGCCTGAGTTTTAACATCTTATATCTTCAAAACAGTATTCTGTTTAGGAAGTTTTAGTAATTTATTGTGTCTTGATTTTATTTCCTGAGTTGTCTTATAATATGTCGATTGATGCATAAAGAAAAGTGGAGGGATCTTGAATTGTTTCAAACTGATTGTTTTACTCCTGTAAGATGTGTTTTACAAATTAAAGAACATATTTTTATCACAATATTATTACATTGGCTTGAAGGTGGCTGAAATGCTGTATAAATATTTAAATGTCCAATTATCTATGTACATGTATATACTATGTTATGGAAGGGATATTGTACGATATACCTTACAAAGTAATCCCATTTATGAAGTAACTGATTAAATTATTGAATGTTAATATTGTCAGGATTGGCCTTAAGTCTATACTACACTGCATAATGAGAGAGATCCTAAATCATACATATATGCCATGTTACCCTAATACTGTCTTAAATTCGTCATGTAAGTATTACCGTATTCAACCTAATATGCGCCCTACTACTAATGAGCACCCCCCCTTTCTTTTAAAGATTGTTTTCCAAAATGTTTACATTTTTTCTTAATTTTTCTCTGATTTTGTTACTTTTTTCGAACATTATATGACATGGAGCACTTCATACTTATGCAGGTTTAAGGTGAAGCCAAGTGAAGGTCCAGTAGGGGGCGCTTATTTAAATGAAGATTTGAGGCCGATTTTTCCACTCAAAATAATATTTTAAGCGCCCAGGGCACATATTACGTCGAATACGGTACATGAATTTATGCTAACAATTAGACTCAAATATAGTGTTTACCCTGAGCAAGTTATATTGCACTTGTATCTGAGGGAAATCTAAAACTGGGAAAGTACATTGTACTTGGATGCAAAGAGAGCGATGGGAGAAGACGACGACTGTGATTGTTATTGCCAAATATGTTTCCACTTGCTTGTTTTGGTCTGGGAGTTACCGCCCCTACGACTTGGTGCCATTTGACAAAAAGTCTTAGTGTGTGATGAAAATTAGCCCGCGTGTGATCAGAATTACCCTAGGTGTGGGGCTGGGGCATGGAGGGAGGGTGGGGTGAGGTGTTTAGTTGAGCCGGCACCAGAGTTTTTAGCACGGTTGATACCACAAGGGGCCTTTTATAGCACACGTCTACGACACGGTCTGTGCTCGCTAGCATTAGATCTCTACTGGAACATAGAAAACATCTATATTGTACAGAATAAGATTACTTTTATGCTTGCATCCACTCGGCTTCATTTACGACTAGAATGTGTTTTTACGGTTATCGCCAGCTCGATACTAGAACCTGCACGTCCATTGGTAAGGGAGTGATTATTTTTTATCAAAGGGGGGGGGCAAGAAAATTTGGACCCCTTGACCTGGGGGGGGTGTTAAAAAGTTCATGCGCTCCGTGCGAACCCCCCCCCCTCCCCTGTTGTTAAAAAATAATCATTGCCTAATGTTAAAGGTTGTACATGTATGTGGATTGTTGGAGAAGTCTGTTAACATGTTAAGAATAGATGTCTTCTTTGTAATCACCTTCAGTGATTCATAATACTCTTAGAAAGACATCTGTTCATGATATCTGCATGTTAAGAGTTAACGAGATATGTGCTATCATGGGAAACATATTCTCAAGTATAGGAATCCTTGCTTGGTTTTTACTTTGGAGAGTATGGGGTAATAATGGACTTCCACTGATAGCTTTAATAAGATACATGTAAATCTAAGAGTTGTATCCACATTGCCAAAATGAATTTTATCATCTCAGTTAAAGCATGTAGATTTAAGTTCAAATAATGAGTATTTTTGATCAAAATATATAAAAAGGTCCAGAAATTAAAAGAAGGTCTCAACTAGTCATAAGCTTGCTTACTAGTAGACAAAACAGGTAACTGGTGGATTGTTCTCCAAAAGTGCAATGTCCATTGTAGACTCTGATTCTCATGTATCCGATAGTTCTGAAAAAAATGTCAAGAAAAGAATTTGTGCACTATAAGAGCAGAGTTTACTTTGGATATTTGAGAAAAGTAAAAGTTCAGAAAGTAAATATTCCCACCTAACTTCATAGGGAATATTTATCTATGCTTATAGTATCGACTCATGACTTGATTTGCCATAAACTACTTGAGTATCATAAATAGTGAATAGTCCAAAGTCAATATGAGAAAATGCCATGAATTGCAACACTGCTTACATCAATATATATTTATTAATGGAAAAAAAAGACACCTGCTAAATAGTTTTACGAAGGTCACATACTCGCAAATATTAAAATCCTTCACACTTACAAAGCAAATGAAATACAAAATATAATGTGATGGACTTGAGAAAACTTTGTTATGTAATTGAAACAAATTATGACTGAAAGAAATGAGGTGCCAATTGTACAATGATTACAAATTTATTTGACTAATTTCGAGATGTGTTGTATTTGATGACCATTTGAAATTGATGTATTGATAAGACTTACCAGGCATTTAGAGCTGCAATGTTTTGGCTTTACTTTGCCTGCATATGCAATTATTGATATGTGTTGCAGTGTTCCCCTTCATATCCGTAATTCACAACCTATATGCATCTTTGGAAGTGCCAGTCTGTCAAGGGTTATTTTGTGGAAGTATTAATAGATTTCAAAGTAAATCTCGGTATAGAAATACATAGGGTAGGTATGTATGATATAGCTATGTTGTAGCAACTTAAACTGGTATTGATATATCTCAACTTGTTGCTTTTAGAAATATATGAAATGGTTTGTTGATTTAAGCTTTATTTTCCTGATATCATTTGGCTGAATGGAGCCATTGTCCACTGCTTATCGTTACGTAGCAACGTTGGGATCTGTCCAAAAGATGATGGGTTTAACTGCACTAGAAAGAGGCCAGTGATGCTTGCACTGAAGAGAATATTTCACATGCAAATCATGATAGCAACCAGACATGCAAGAGTATTCTGCCGTTGTACCTAATTATCCATGTATCAAATCTAGATCTGAATATAAACAAAGATGCAAATGTTCTACAGTGTTCTCCTCTGCACTTCACACCCAAAAAGGATCGTGCACAAAATGGAAACTAGCAAAATATAATTACTGGTATATCAAACTGAAACAGGAAGTAATAAAAACCTGTTGTGGGTAAATTATGACTTGGTGTAGTACGAGGCAGAGTAGGTCCATGAGTTCAATGTCAGATGTGGGCTTTTACAGCCGTAGATTTAAACATGGCACTGAAGAAACTAAAGGTTTGTATATTATGTGATTAGTTTTGTTGAGAAGTGCCGTGGTTATTGACTTGCATTGTTGACTTTATGACTATATTGCGGACATTGGATGAAATTGAGGGTAAATACAAACTAAAAGGCATATATACCCATGTACTCTGATTTGCTCAACTTGGTACAATGATCATGCAGTGGAGGTGTTTGCAGTGCTTGCCTCTTGGGCAAAACATAGCCATGTGATGTCCATAACAAAAACGTTAATTATGCAACGATTAAATCGACTTGATGAAGAGATTGGGACATTTTTGTATAACTCATCTGTTTTTTGTTTTTTTTTGAAACATTAATCTTTATTCCTGAGTTTAGTACGGTTACATCTAGATAATAATCGCATGTGTGCTTTGGGGGCACTCCCGTATAATAAAATATAATTTCCTCTGCTTAGAAGGTATTTTGTTTAAGAAAACACAATTTCCATGGTAACTCAGGTCAAGAAAGGTCCTCCTCCTCCCACTCAAATTAGGTGTGTGGTGGATCTTCTCGGAGGACCCTTTCCTTCTTATGAAGGTTATATAACCTCTTGTATATAGTCCGGTCCTGTATAGACCTAGACTGGTTAATTTCCTTTAATATATTTGTATATATATACAAGATCAAGAGAACAACAACAAAAATAATGCTTCTATCCTTATCATGTATATAACTAAGTTCACATTAACAACAATGGTACCTTACCACTCAGCCAAGTTTTTCTATCCATTTTAAATGATTTATGGTTGGGTAAGAGGCGAACAGGGGGTGGCAGTGCATTCCACAGCATTGAACCATAGTTCTCAATACATCTAAAATATACTTCACAGTGAGGTGTAACCCTAAATAAAATTGGTCCCTGGTGTGCACGGGTTGGTACATATCTATTTACCGTATATTCAGTGTCATGGGCTCGTTTATACATGAAATTCATCAAGTGTGCTTCCCTTCTATCCTTTAGAAAGGGCATTTTAGACAGAGCATGCACCAATATAGTATCCGTTAAATGGTCAACCTTGAGGCAAATCTTGAGACAACGATTCTGGGCATATTGAAGGTCATCTAAAATATATTGAGACGCCGAACAGTAGAGTTGGTCACCATAATCAAAGTATGGAAGTATTTTTGAAGAGAAAATTTTGAAAGCTATACTTTTCGTCATAGATGTCCTTAGGTTTGCCAGTACATAAGTTTTATGATTAATAGACTTTAGTTGCTGCTTAACATGTAGATCATATTTAAGGTGACAGTCCAGCATGAGACCCAGGTATTTGTAAGATTGTACTACCATCAGCTTAGTGTCGTTAAGGTACAGATTTATATTCATAGCATTTAGTTTTACCTTTGAGGCTGTAAAGGCCATAACCTTAGTTTTACCAGTATTCACTGTAAGTTTGTTTTGTAAGCACCATAGCCCAAAGACATTCAGACTTTCCTGAAGCCTCCTATGAATATTAGCCAAGTTAACATCAGAGTCGAAAATAACAGTGTCATCAGCATATAGTTTTATATCAGAGTTATGTACACAGTTTGGAAGGTCATTTACATATAATAAAAACAGCAATGGCCCTAGTATAGAGCCCTGTGGGACACCGCAGACCACTCTCATCGAGTCCGAAAAGGTATTATTGACTTTAGTTTTTTGCTCTCTATCACTTAAATAGCTAATTAACCAATTTAAATTTGAACCCCTTATACCATAGTTTTCCAATTTACATTTCAAAATCGAGTGGTCTACGGTGTCAAAGGCCTTGCTCAAATCAATAAACACAGATACCGTGGGCTTTGCAACATTCAAGTTTCTAGCTATGATGTCAGTAAAATCTGCTAGCGTAGCTATTGTTGATTTACCAGCTCTAAAACCCCCTTGGTGCTTAGACAGTATATTGAATCTTGATAAGAAATTCATTATGTGTTTGTGCACCAGTTTCTCAATTAGTTTACAAGGTGTAGGCGTTAATGCTATGGGGCGGTAGTTGCCTACATGTCTTGGGTTTCCTGCTTTGTATATGGGTACAATCTGAGCAATTTTCCATTTCTTAGGTACAGTACAAGAATTAAAAGAACAGTTAAACATATCAGTAACTCTTACTAAATGGTGATTGAATGCATCTTTCAAAACCATATTAGACATGTTATCAATGGCAGAGGATTTGTTTACATTAATATCCTTTATAACATTTTTGACCTCGTTTTGGGTTGTTCCAAACTCTAGCAGCTGTTCTTGTACTCGCTCGTCATATGGTCTCCATACATCATACATATTTTTGGATAAGCTAGGACCTATATTTGTAAAAAATGTGTTTATAAAATTAGGTACATCAGCTTCGGGGACTGGCTGGTTTGACTCATTATCGATTAGCTCCACTGTAGTGTGTTTAGGAGAGTCCGGGATGAGTTTCTGGATTTTTCTCCAAAATTCAGTCGACTTACCCTCACTAGCTTTTAATTCTTCTCGAATGTACCTTCGCTTTGCTGATCTAGAAATTTTATTTCCCTCCTTTTTGGCCTTTTCCGCTTTAGTTTTGTCAAGTGCATTACCAGTACGTCTAGCTTTAGTCAACAAATTATTTTTATCTCTCAAAACATTGACCATGTGGTCCGTCACCCATTCTTCTCTTTCCTCTGGAATCTTGAAGGTTTTGACAGGACACATTTTGTTCAGTGATTTTTCTATAACATTGTGAAAAATATCCCATTTGACTGAAACATCTCTAGAATTATCAAAGTTTGACCAATCCTGTGCATCCATGTCAGCTTTCAGTTTAGTTGGGTTATATTTCTTGTAGGACCTACCTATATGTTCCACTTTTGGCCTTTTGTCAGCACCTTTCTTTCTAATCATATAAACAGCATAGTGGTCAGAAATATTAAGATTCATTGTCCCCGATTCATTAATAAATTTGGCATTTGTGCATATCACATCCAGAATAGACTTTGAGTTGCCAACGCAGCGAGTGTATTCTTTTATAAGTATTCTAAGTCCAAAGTCCCTCATAAGTTTTTTGAATTCTTTAACTCTTTCATCCCTTAGCGCTAAATTTATATTGATATCCCCCGTTAATATGATTTCAATTTTGTTCCTCTCTGGGATTGCGGTTAGAGTTTCCTTTAATAGTCTAATAAATTCAATTTTACATCCCCGAGGTGGCCTATATGTGTTTACTAGAACAAGACGCTTATTGTTTGGCTTCTCAACTCTTATACTCTGGACTTCAATATCTTTACAACTTTTATTTAAGTGGTTTAAATCATATGCATCATGATATATGTCATGCCTTATGTACGTACATACACCTCCACCGGTTTTCGGATTACCATCAACATCATACTCTAAATCATCATCAATCCAACCTCTATCCACACGGTGTAAAACAAATCCAGGGAAAGCATAACTTAAGGAGTTTTGTTTGTCTTTAAACCAAGATTCAGTGAAACTAATTATATCAAAGGGATTCTGGTGCAGTTCGACTTGTAAACGTGCATAGTTTGCTTTTATACTACGTGCATTCATGTGCATAACCTGTAGGCCTCTCTTACCCAAAAGTGAGTGTACACTAGCCATAATCAATGTTGACTGATAGTACATGTTTTTGGGCTTTGTGGGTGGTACCTTTCATCATATAATGTTGACAAACATTCAATACATACAGTGATAAATAATACAAAAAAGTAAACAAGTTAGGTCTACTAGGACCTTTATAACATTTTCCCTGATCTCTTCTGCTAGACCTCGGCTTATAAGCCATCTAGGAGAAGATAGGCACTATATTCCATGGAGCAGAAAAAGGCAGGTGAACGGCATGTAAGCTCCTCCAGAATAAACTTAAATCTGTGGTCTTTTTTTTGCTTTCAATCAACAACTTGGAAAGTCCACGAGGGTATCATGTAGACTGGCTTTCCCTTGATGGTTTGGTTTTGTGGTAGAGATTGCGAGCCACATGCTTGGAGATTGGTGTTTATCTCATCGAGATAAAACATGAGACAAGTGGAACAGTGTTAAGGGTTTTACTACATTGATTTCCGACCTGACGCAAACAGTGTCTGTAAAATTAATGCAGTCCAGATGAAATTGCCATAGGCTCCTAACCTCAAACTGAGTTAGTAGTCGGGATAGGAGTGGTTAGTCATCCCCTTAGATTACAATGTGGGCATGGAGTTTATGGAAGATAAGTTGGCTCAATTAAAAGTCGCAAAACAGGATGCCAGTTGCTTGGCAATGTTAACGTGTTTACAATACATAATAGGGTATTTTTTACGTCCAGTTATCATGGTATTCATGAGCCAAATGTTGGACGATCTACGTTTGTTGTTAACAGATACAGGATTTAGCCAGGAACACTGTTTCTCCATGACATTTAGCGTTTACTGTACCACATGTTGCTCCTATATGATGTGTATCTTATTTAGCTGGTCTGCTATCCCCATGGAAACACACATCTTGGGAATGTGCTGTACGGCTGACATGAGAAGAAGAAGAAGTTACCCAAGGAAATCAAGTGCCATGCTATGAGCTTTAGCTATGTAATTATCATACAGAGTATACTTCAACAATCTCTCATGTTTCACTGTATATACTGCTGCACGGACTGACCCTTGTCACATGGTCATGTTGTGCTGCCACCTTGTGTGGCAAGATTGTACTGAAAGTGTATTATATTACCCTGCGTCCAGGTTATCTTATTCTAGCTGACAAGTCAATAAACACTGCTTGGGATGATTTAACCTCATTATCTCGACACATTGCGTCATGTCCTTTGTCTGCCAACTATTACCTTCCACACAAGTATCACCTGCAGATCATGCATCATGGCCACAAGTTGAGAAAATGCCCATTTCCCAGACCATTTATTAGCATAAATTCTCTATAAAATCAGGTAGTCAAGATAAATTCACGGTGTTGGCACCACAAGAGAGAACGCGTTCAGGGCTAGGAATGGCCTGAATTTCAAAGCAAAGCATCAAACGGTTGATCAATGATAGCTGTTGCAAAAAAAATATTGTTGTAATTTTTAGAAGGCTTAATATTGCTCCGATTGGAGAAATTCGACCACTCACGCGGAGCCTGAAGGGTCTTGAGAAGTACTGTGGCACTTGTTTTTAAGCCAGGCCCTTAGTAAATGCAAACCAAGAGTCCGTAGTCGCTGAGCGTCTAAAATGCAGCATCATAGGTGTGGTGCTTCCCCCTAGTGTGAAAGAGGAGCACTATAATTGCGTACCTTGGTCCTCAGCAGTAAAGGGCCATACTGTTTCTTGTTGGTGGATAATGTTGTGTGATGTATTAAATGCATGTAGGCCATAGGGGCCTTGTCAGAGGGTGGGGAGGGGGTTTGATACATGTTTGATTATTGATCAGAGGTGTGTCAGTTCAGAATGTGGTCAAGTTTGAGTTGGATGTTTATTTTTCATCACTTCCTATTTGTGCGCACGCAAACTACGGACCTCTCGCACGCATTTACTAAGCCTCTGGGGCGGAATTGAGTAACACAGGAGTGTTCAGGATGACTCAAGCTTCGCGTGGGTGGTCAAATTTTTAAGATCGGAGCATTTTTTAGTTTTTGCATTTTACGGCCCCCGCTAGCGGTTTTACTAGTGGTCCCAGCTCAGATTCGAAGGATTGAGTGTGTGCAGCAGCCTGTGGCGGTCACGTGGCTTTTTTCAGAAGTGAAATCGGACCATTATTACCGACAGCAGAAATTATTTACTATTTTGTCATTACCCTGCCTACGACTACGGACCCCGCTAGCGGTTTTACTCGCAGGAGCATTCTTACCATTATTAACGAGTACAGATTTTTTTTTTTTTTCCTCTCACTGCGGGTGGTGTCAGTTACTGTGGCTAAAGATGGGCTCTATACACTAATCTTGATTAAAACCAATTGATTTCTGTTTTTGGCCTAAAATCGGGTTGATCTAAATACGGGAAATGCGTTTTACACCCTCTCTGATGACGAGCATTAAGGGAATGTTTCTCATGTCAATAATGTGTCATAATGAGAGAGATCCTAAATCATACATATATGCCATGTTACCCTAATACTGTCTTAAATTCGTCATGTAAGTATTACCGTATTCGACGTAATAAGCGCCCTCCTAATGAGCGCCCCCCCCCCCTTTCTTTTAAAGATTTTCCAAAATGTTTACATTTTTTCTTAATTTTTCTCTGATTTTGTTACTTTTTTCGAACATTATATGACATGGAGCACTTCATACTTATGCAGGTTTAAGGTGAAGCCAAGTGAAGGTCCAGTAGGGGGCGCTTATTTAAATGAAGATTTGAGGCCGATTTTTCCACTCAAAATAATATTTTAAGCGCCCAGGGCACATATTACATCGAATACGGTACATGAATTTATGCTAACAATTAGACTCAAATATAGTGTTCACCCTGAGCAAGTTATATTGCACTTGTATCTGAGGGAAATCTAAAACTGGGAAAGTACATTGTACTTGGATGCAAAGAGAGCGATGGGAGAAGACAACGACTGTGATTGTTATTGCCAAATATGTTTCCACTTGCTTGTTTTGGTCTGGGACTTACCGCCCCTACGACTTGGTGCCATTTGACAAAAAGTCTTAGTGTGTGATGAAAATTAGCCCGCGTGTGATCAGAATTACCCTAGGTGTGGGGCTGGGGCGTGGAGGGAGGGTGGGGTGAGGTGTTTAGTTGAGCCGGCACCAGAGTTTTTAGCACGGTTGATACCACAAGGGGCCTTTTATAGCGCACGTCTACGACAAGGTCTGTGCTCGCTAGCATTAGATCTCTACTGGAACATAGAAAAAATGTATATTGTACAGAATAAGATTACTTTTATGCTTGCATCCACTCGGCTTCATTTACAACTAGAATGTGTTCTTACGGTTATCGCCAGCTCGATACTAGAACCTGCACGTCCATTGGTAAGGGAGTGATTGTTTTTTATAAACGGGGGAGGGGGGCAAGAAAATTAGGACCCCTTGACCTGGGGGGGGGGTGTAAAAAGTTCATGCGCTCCGCGCGAACCCCCCCCTCCCCTGTTGTTAAAAAATAATCATTGCCTAATGTTAAAGGTTGAACATGTATGTGGATTGTTGGAGAAGTCTGTTAACATGTTAAGAATAGATGTCTTCTTTGTAATCACCTTCAGTGATTCATAATACTCTTAGAAAGACATCTGTTCATGATATCTGCATGTTAAGAGTTAACGAGATATGTGCTATCATGGGAAACATATTTTCAAGTATAGGAATCCTTCCTTGGTTTTTACTTTTGAGAGTATGGGGTAATAATGGACTTCCACTGATAGCTTTAATAGGATACATGTACATTCAAGAGTTGTATCCACATTGCCAAAATGATTTTTATCATCTCAGTTAAAGCATGTAGATTTAAGTTCAAATAATGAGTATTTTTGATCAAAATATATAAAAAGGTCCAGAAATTAAAAGAAGGTCTCAACTAGTCATAAGCTTGCTTACTAGTAGACAAAACAGGTAACTGGTGGATTGTTCTCCAAAAGTGCAATGTCCATTGTAGACTCTGATTCTCATGTATCCGATAGTTCTGAAAAAAATGTCAAGAAAAGAATTTGTGCACTATAAGAGCAGAGTTTACTTTGGATATTTGAGAAAAGTAAAAGTTCAGAAAGTAAATATTCCCACCTAACTTCATAGGGAATATTTATCTATGCTTATAGTATCGACTCATGACTTGATTTGCCATAAACTACTTGAGTATCATAAATAGTGAATAGTCCAAAGTCAATATGAGAAAATGCCATGAATTGCAACACTGCTTACATCAATATGTATTTATTAATGAAAAAAAGACAGCTGCTAAATGGTTTTACGAAGGTCACATACTCGCAACTATTAAAATCCTTCACACTTACAAAGCAAATGAAATACATACAAAATATAATGTGATGGACTTGAGAAAACTTTGTTATGTTATTGAAACAAATTATGACTGAAAGAAATGAGGTGCCAATTGTACAATGATTACAAATTTATTTGACTAATTTCGAGATGTGTTGTATTTGATGACCATTTGAAATTGATGTATTGATAAGACTTACCAGGCATTTAGAGCTGCTATGTTTTGGCTTTACTTTGCCTGCATATGCAATTATTGATATGTGTTGCAGTGTTCCCCTTCATATCCGTAATTCACAACCTATATGCATCTTTGGAAATGCCAGTCTGTCAAGGGTTATTTTGTGGAAGTATTAATAGATTTCAAAGTAAATCTCGGTATAGAAATACATAGGGTAGGTATGTATGATATAGCTGTATAGTTGTAGCAACTTAAACTGGTATTGATATATCTCAACTTGTTGCTTTTAGAAATATATGAAATGGTTTGTTGATTTAAGCTTTATTTTCCTGATATCATTTGGCTGAATGGAGCCATTGTCCACTGCTTATCGTTATGTAGCAACGTTGGGATCTGTCCAAAAGATGATGGGTTTAACTGCACTAGAAAGAGGCCAGTGATGCTTGCACTGAAGAGAATATTTCACATGCAAATCATGATAGCAACCAGACATGCAAGAGTATTCTGCCGTTGTACCTAATTATCCATGTATCAAATCTAGATCTGAATATAAACAAAGATGCAAATGTTCTACAGTGTTCTCCTCTGCACTTCACACCCAAAAAGGATCGTGCACAAAATGGAAACTAGCAAAATATTACTGGTATATCAAACTGAAACAGGAAGTAATAAAAACCTGTTGTGGGTAAATTATGACTTGGTGTAGTACGAGGCAGAGTAGGTCCATGAGTTCAATGTCAGATGTGGGCTTTTACAGCCGTAGATTTAAACATGGCACTGAAGAAACTAAAGGTTTGTATATTATGTGATTAGTTTTGTTGAGAAGTGCCGTGGTTATTGACTTGCATTGTTGACTTTATGACTATATCGCGGACATTGGATGAAATTGAGGGTAAATACAAACTATAAGGCATATATACCCATGTACTCTGATTTGCTCAACTTGGTACAATGATCATGCAGTGGAGGTGTTTGCAGTGCTTGCCTCTTGGGCAAAACATAGCCATGTGATGTCCATAACAAAAACGTTAATTATGCAACGATTAAATCGACTTGATGAAGAGATTTGGACATTTTTGTATAACTCATCTGTTTTGCTTTCAATCAACGACTTGGAAAGTCCACGAGGGTATCATGTAGACTGGCTTTCCCTTGATGGTTTTGTTTTGTGGTAGAGATTGCGAGCCACATGCTAGGAGATTGGTGTTTATCTCATCGAGATAAAACATGAGACAAGTGGAACAGTGTTAAGGGTTTTACTACATTTATTTCCGACCTGACACAAACAGTGTCTGTAAAATTAATGCAGTCCAGATGAAATTGCCATGGGCTCCTAACCTCAAACTGAGTTAGTAGTCGGGATAGGAGTGGTTAGTCATCCCTTTAGATTACAATGTGGGCATGGAGTTTATGGAAGATAAGTTGGCTCAATTAAAAGTCGCAAAACAGGATGCCAGTTGCTTGGCAATGTTAACGTGTTTACAATACATAATAGGGTATTTTTTACGTCCAGTTATCATGGTATTCATGAGCCAAATGTTGGACGATCTACGTTTGTTGTTAACAGATACAGGATTTAGCCAGGAACACTGTTTCTCCATGACATGTAGCGTTTACTGTACCACATGTTGCTCCTATATGATGTGTATCTTATTTAGCTGGTCTGCTATCCCCATGGAAACACACATCTTGGGAATGTGCTGTACGGCTGACATGAGAAGAAGAAGAAGAAGTTACCCAAGGAAATCAAGTGCCATGCTATGAGCTTTAGCTATGTAATTATCATACAGAGTATACTTCAACAATCTCTCATGTTTCACTGTATATACTGCTGCACGGACTGACCCTTGTCACATGGTCATGTTGTGCTGCCACCTTGTGTGGCAAGATTGTACTGAAAGTGTATTATATTACCCTGCGTCCAGGTTATCTTATTCTAGCTGACAAGTCAATAAACACTGCTTGGGATGGTTTAACCTCATTATCTCGACACATTGCGTCATGTCCTTTGTCCGCCAACTATTACCTTCCACACAAGTATCACCTGCAGGTCATGCATCATGGCCACAAGTTGAGAAAATGCCCATTTCCGAGACCATTTATTAGCATAAATTCTCTATAAAATCAGGTAGTCAAGATAAATTCACGGTGTTGGCACCACAAGAGAGAACGCGTTCAGGGCTAGGAATGGCCTTAATTTCAAAGCAAAGCATCAAACGGTTGATCAATGATAGCTGTTGCAAAAAAAATATTGTTGTAATTTTTAGAAGGCTTAATATTGCTCCGATTGGAGAAATTCGACCACTCACGCGGAGCCTGAAGGGTCTTGAGAAGTACTGTGGCACTTGTTTTTAAGCCAGGCCCTTAGTAAATGCAAACCAAGAGTCCGTAGTCGCTGAGCGTCTAAAATGCAGCATCATAGGTGTGGTGCCTCCCCCTAGTGTGAAAGAGGAGCACTATAATTGGGTACCTTGGTCCTCAGCAGTAAAGGGCCATACTGTTTCTTGTTGGTGGATAATGTTGTGTGATGGATTAAATGCATGTAGGCCATAGGGGCCTTGTCAGAGGGTGGGGAGGGGGTTTGATACATGTTTGATTATTGATCAGAGGTGTGTCAGTTCAGAATGTGGTCAAGTTTGAGTTGGATGTTTATTTTTCATCACTTCCTATTTGTGCGCACGCAAACTACGGACCTCTCGCATGCATTTATTAAGCCTCTGGGGTGGAATTAAGTAACACAGGAGTGTTCAGGGTGACTCAAGCTTCGCGTGGGTGGTCAAATTTTTAAGATCGGAGCATTTTTTAGTTTTTGCATTTTACGGCCCCCGCTAGCGGTTTTACTAGTGGTCCCAGCTCAGATTCGAAGGATTGAGTGTGTGCAGCAGCCTGTGGCGGTCACGTGGCTTTTTTCAGAAGTGAAATCGGACCATTATTACCGACAGCAGAAATTATTTACTATTTTGTCATTACCCTGCCTACGACTACGGACCCCGCTAGCGGTTTTACTCGCAGGAGCATTCTTACCATTATTAACGAGTACAGATTTTTTTTTTTTTTCCTCTCACTGCGGGTGGTGTCAGTTACTGTGGCTAAAGATGGGCTCTATACACTAATCTTGATTAAAACCAATTGATTTCTGTTTTTGGCCTAAAATCGGGTTGATCTAAATACGGGAAATGCGTTTTACACCCTCTCTGATGACGAGCATTAAGGGAATGTTTCTCATGTCAATAATGTGTCATAATGAGAGAGATCCTAAATCATACATATATGCCATGTTACCCTAATACTGTCTTAAATTCGTCATGTAAGTATTACCGTATTCGACGTAATAAGCGCCCTCCTAATGAGCGCCCCCCCCCCTTTCTTTTAAAGATTTTCCAAAATGTTTACATTTTTTCTTAATTTTTCTCTGATTTTGTTACTTTTTTCGAACATTATATGACATGGAGCACTTCATACTTATGCAGGTTTAAGGTGAAGCCAAGTGAAGGTCCAGTAGGGGGCGCTTATTTAAATGAAGATTTGAGGCCGATTTTTCCACTCAAAATAATATTTTAAGCGCCCAGGGCACATATTACATCGAATACGGTACATGAATTTATGCTAACAATTAGACTCAAATATAGTGTTCACCCTGAGCAAGTTATATTGCACTTGTATCTGAGGGAAATCTAAAACTGGGAAAGTACATTGTACTTGGATGCAAAGAGAGCGATGGGAGAAGACAACGACTGTGATTGTTATTGCCAAATATGTTTCCACTTGCTTGTTTTGGTCTGGGACTTACCGCCCCTACGACTTGGTGCCATTTGACAAAAAGTCTTAGTGTGTGATGAAAATTAGCCCGCGTGTGATCAGAATTACCCTAGGTGTGGGGCTGGGGCGTGGAGGGAGGGTGGGGTGAGGTGTTTAGTTGAGCCGGCACCAGAGTTTTTAGCACGGTTGATACCACAAGGGGCCTTTTATAGCGCACGTCTACGACAAGGTCTGTGCTCGCTAGCATTAGATCTCTACTGGAACATAGAAAAAATGTATATTGTACAGAATAAGATTACTTTTATGCTTGCATCCACTCGGCTTCATTTACAACTAGAATGTGTTCTTACGGTTATCGCCAGCTCGATACTAGAACCTGCACGTCCATTGGTAAGGGAGTGATTGTTTTTTATAAACGGGGGAGGGGGGCAAGAAAATTAGGACCCCTTGACCTGGGGGGGGGGTGTAAAAAGTTCATGCGCTCCGCGCGAACCCCCCCCTCCCCTGTTGTTAAAAAATAATCATTGCCTAATGTTAAAGGTTGAACATGTATGTGGATTGTTGGAGAAGTCTGTTAACATGTTAAGAATAGATGTCTTCTTTGTAATCACCTTCAGTGATTCATAATACTCTTAGAAAGACATCTGTTCATGATATCTGCATGTTAAGAGTTAACGAGATATGTGCTATCATGGGAAACATATTTTCAAGTATAGGAATCCTTCCTTGGTTTTTACTTTTGAGAGTATGGGGTAATAATGGACTTCCACTGATAGCTTTAATAGGATACATGTACATTCAAGAGTTGTATCCACATTGCCAAAATGATTTTTATCATCTCAGTTAAAGCATGTAGATTTAAGTTCAAATAATGAGTATTTTTGATCAAAATATATAAAAAGGTCCAGAAATTAAAAGAAGGTCTCAACTAGTCATAAGCTTGCTTACTAGTAGACAAAACAGGTAACTGGTGGATTGTTCTCCAAAAGTGCAATGTCCATTGTAGACTCTGATTCTCATGTATCCGATAGTTCTGAAAAAAATGTCAAGAAAAGAATTTGTGCACTATAAGAGCAGAGTTTACTTTGGATATTTGAGAAAAGTAAAAGTTCAGAAAGTAAATATTCCCACCTAGCTTCATAGGGAATATTTATCTATGCTTATAGTATCGACTCATGACTTGATTTGCCATAAACTACTTGAGTATCATAAATAGTGAATAGTCCAAAGTCAATATGAGAAAATGCCATGAATTGCAACACTGCTTACATCAATATGTATTTATTAATGAAAAAAAGACAGCTGCTAAATGGTTTTACGAAGGTCACATACTCGCAACTATTAAAATCCTTCACACTTACAAAGCAAATGAAATACATACAAAATATAATGTGATGGACTTGAGAAAACTTTGTTATGTTATTGAAACAAATTATGACTGAAAGAAATGAGGTGCCAATTGTACAATGATTACAAATTTATTTGACTAATTTCGAGATGTGTTGTATTTGATGACCATTTGAAATTGATGTATTGATAAGACTTACCAGGCATTTAGAGCTGCTATGTTTTGGCTTTACTTTGCCTGCATATGCAATTATTGATATGTGTTGCAGTGTTCCCCTTCATATCCGTAATTCACAACCTATATGCATCTTTGGAAATGCCAGTCTGTCAAGGGTTATTTTGTGGAAGTATTAATAGATTTCAAAGTAAATCTCGGTATAGAAATACATAGGGTAGGTATGTATGATATAGCTGTATAGTTGTAGCAACTTAAACTGGTATTGATATATCTCAACTTGTTGCTTTTAGAAATATATGAAATGGTTTGTTGATTTAAGCTTTATTTTCCTGATATCATTTGGCTGAATGGAGCCATTGTCCACTGCTTATCGTTATGTAGCAACGTTGGGATCTGTCCAAAAGATGATGGGTTTAACTGCACTAGAAAGAGGCCAGTGATGCTTGCACTGAAGAGAATATTTCACATGCAAATCATGATAGCAACCAGACATGCAAGAGTATTCTGCCGTTGTACCTAATTATCCATGTATCAAATCTAGATCTGAATATAAACAAAGATGCAAATGTTCTACAGTGTTCTCCTCTGCACTTCACACCCAAAAAGGATCGTGCACAAAATGGAAACTAGCAAAATATTACTGGTATATCAAACTGAAACAGGAAGTAATAAAAACCTGTTGTGGGTAAATTATGACTTGGTGTAGTACGAGGCAGAGTAGGTCCATGAGTTCAATGTCAGATGTGGGCTTTTACAGCCGTAGATTTAAACATGGCACTGAAGAAACTAAAGGTTTGTATATTATGTGATTAGTTTTGTTGAGAAGTGCCGTGGTTATTGACTTGCATTGTTGACTTTATGACTATATCGCGGACATTGGATGAAATTGAGGGTAAATACAAACTATAAGGCATATATACCCATGTACTCTGATTTGCTCAACTTGGTACAATGATCATGCAGTGGAGGTGTTTGCAGTGCTTGCCTCTTGGGCAAAACATAGCCATGTGATGTCCATAACAAAAACGTTAATTATGCAACGATTAAATCGACTTGATGAAGAGATTTGGACATTTTTGTATAACTCATCTGTTTTGCTTTCAATCAACGACTTGGAAAGTCCACGAGGGTATCATGTAGACTGGCTTTCCCTTGATGGTTTTGTTTTGTGGTAGAGATTGCGAGCCACATGCTAGGAGATTGGTGTTTATCTCATCGAGATAAAACATGAGACAAGTGGAACAGTGTTAAGGGTTTTACTACATTTATTTCCGACCTGACACAAACAGTGTCTGTAAAATTAATGCAGTCCAGATGAAATTGCCATGGGCTCCTAACCTCAAACTGAGTTAGTAGTCGGGATAGGAGTGGTTAGTCATCCCTTTAGATTACAATGTGGGCATGGAGTTTATGGAAGATAAGTTGGCTCAATTAAAAGTCGCAAAACAGGATGCCAGTTGCTTGGCAATGTTAACGTGTTTACAATACATAATAGGGTATTTTTTACGTCCAGTTATCATGGTATTCATGAGCCAAATGTTGGACGATCTACGTTTGTTGTTAACAGATACAGGATTTAGCCAGGAACACTGTTTCTCCATGACATGTAGCGTTTACTGTACCACATGTTGCTCCTATATGATGTGTATCTTATTTAGCTGGTCTGCTATCCCCATGGAAACACACATCTTGGGAATGTGCTGTACGGCTGACATGAGAAGAAGAAGAAGAAGTTACCCAAGGAAATCAAGTGCCATGCTATGAGCTTTAGCTATGTAATTATCATACAGAGTATACTTCAACAATCTCTCATGTTTCACTGTATATACTGCTGCACGGACTGACCCTTGTCACATGGTCATGTTGTGCTGCCACCTTGTGTGGCAAGATTGTACTGAAAGTGTATTATATTACCCTGCGTCCAGGTTATCTTATTCTAGCTGACAAGTCAATAAACACTGCTTGGGATGGTTTAACCTCATTATCTCGACACATTGCGTCATGTCCTTTGTCCGCCAACTATTACCTTCCACACAAGTATCACCTGCAGGTCATGCATCATGGCCACAAGTTGAGAAAATGCCCATTTCCGAGACCATTTATTAGCATAAATTCTCTATAAAATCAGGTAGTCAAGATAAATTCAAGGTGTTGGCACCACAAGAGAGAACGCGTTCAGGGCTAGGAATGGCCTTAATTTCAAAGCAAAGCATCAAACGGTTGATCAATGATAGCTGTTGCAAAAAAAATATTGTTGTAATTTTTAGAAGGCTTAATATTGCTCCGATTGGAGAAATTCGACCACTCACGCGGAGCCTGAAGGGTCTTGAGAAGTACTGTGGCACTTGTTTTTAAGCCAGGCCCTTAGTAAATGCAAACCAAGAGTCCGTAGTCGCTGAGCGTCTAAAATGCAGCATCATAGGTGTGGTGCCTCCCCCTAGTGTGAAAGAGGAGCACTATAATTGGGTACCTTGGTCCTCAGCAGTAAAGGGCCATACTGTTTCTTGTTGGTGGATAATGTTGTGTGATGTATTAAATGCATGTAGGCCATAGGGGCCTTGTCAGAGGGTGGGGAGGGGGTTTGATACATGTTTGATTATTGATCAGAGGTGTGTCAGTTCAGAATGTGGTCAAGTTTGAGTTGGATGTTTATTTTTCATCACTTCCTATTTGTGCGCACGCAAACTACGGACCTCTCGCATGCATTTATTAAGCCTCTGGGGTGGAATTAAGTAACACAGGAGTGTTCAGGGTGACTCAAGCTTCGCGTGGGTGGTCAAATTTTTAAGATCGGAGCATTTTTTAGTTTTTGCATTTTACGGCCCCCGCTAGCGGTTTTACTAGTGGTCCCAGCTCAGATTCGAAGGATTGAGTGTGTGCAGCAGCCTGTGGCGGTCACGTGGCTTTTTTCAGAAGTGAAATCGGACCATTATTACCGACAGCAGAAATTATTTACTATTTTGTCATTACCCTGCCTACGACTACGGACCCCGCTAGCGGTTTTACTCGCAGGAGCATTCTTACCATTATTAACGAGTACAGATTTTTTTTTTTTTTCCTCTCACTGCGGGTGGTGTCAGTTACTGTGGCTAAAGATGGGCTCTATACACTAATCTTGATTAAAACCAATTGATTTCTGTTTTTGGCCTAAAATCGGGTTGATCTAAATACGGGAAATGCGTTTTACACGCTCTCTGATGACGAGCATTAAGGGAATGTTTCTCATGTCAATAATGTGTCATAATGAGAGAGATCCTAAATCATACATATATGCCATGTTACCCTAATACTGTCTTAAATTCGTCATGTAAGTATTACCGTATTCGACGTAATAAGCGCCCTCCTAATGAGCGCCCCCCCCCCCTTTCTTTTAAAGATTTTCCAAAATGTTTACATTTTTTCTTAATTTTTCTCTGATTTTGTTACTTTTTTCGAACATTATATGACATGGAGCACTTCATACTTATGCAGGTTTAAGGTGAAGCCAAGTGAAGGTCCAGTAGGGGGCGCTTATTTAAATGAAGATTTGAGGCCGATTTTTCCACTCAAAATAATATTTTAAGCGCCCAGGGCACATATTACATCGAATACGGTACATGAATTTATGCTAACAATTAGACTCAAATATAGTGTTCACCCTGAGCAAGTTATATTGCACTTGTATCTGAGGGAAATCTAAAACTGGGAAAGTACATTGTACTTGGATGCAAAGAGAGCGATGGGAGAAGACAACGACTGTGATTGTTATTGCCAAATATGTTTCCACTTGCTTGTTTTGGTCTGGGACTTACCGCCCCTACGACTTGGTGCCATTTGACAAAAAGTCTTAGTGTGTGATGAAAATTAGCCCGCGTGTGATCAGAATTACCCTAGGTGTGGGGCTGGGGCGTGGAGGGAGGGTGGGGTGAGGTGTTTAGTTGAGCCGGCACCAGAGTTTTTAGCACGGTTGATACCACAAGGGGCCTTTTATAGCGCACGTCTACGACAAGGTCTGTGCTCGCTAGCATTAGATCTCTACTGGAACATAGAAAAAATGTATATTGTACAGAATAAGATTACTTTTATGCTTGCATCCACTCGGCTTCATTTACAACTAGAATGTGTTCTTACGGTTATCGCCAGCTCGATACTAGAACCTGCACGTCCATTGGTAAGGGAGTGATTGTTTTTTATAAACGGGGGAGGGGGGCAAGAAAATTAGGACCCCTTGACCTGGGGGGGGGGGTGTAAAAAGTTCATGCGCTCCGCGCGAACCCCCCCCTCCCCTGTTGTTAAAAAATAATCATTGCCTAATGTTAAAGGTTGAACATGTATGTGGATTGTTGGAGAAGTCTGTTAACATGTTAAGAATAGATGTCTTCTTTGTAATCACCTTCAGTGATTCATAATACTCTTAGAAAGACATCTGTTCATGATATCTGCATGTTAAGAGTTAACGAGATATGTGCTATCATGGGAAACATATTTTCAAGTATAGGAATCCTTCCTTGGTTTTTACTTTTGAGAGTATGGGGTAATAATGGACTTCCACTGATAGCTTTAATAGGATACATGTACATTCAAGAGTTGTATCCACATTGCCAAAATGATTTTTATCATCTCAGTTAAAGCATGTAGATTTAAGTTCAAATAATGAGTATTTTTGATCAAAATATATAAAAAGGTCCAGAAATTAAAAGAAGGTCTCAACTAGTCATAAGCTTGCTTACTAGTAGACAAAACAGGTAACTGGTGGATTGTTCTCCAAAAGTGCAATGTCCATTGTAGACTCTGATTCTCATGTATCCGATAGTTCTGAAAAAAATGTCAAGAAAAGAATTTGTGCACTATAAGAGCAGAGTTTACTTTGGATATTTGAGAAAAGTAAAAGTTCAGAAAGTAAATATTCCCACCTAACTTCATAGGGAATATTTATCTATGCTTATAGTATCGACTCATGACTTGATTTGCCATAAACTACTTGAGTATCATAAATAGTGAATAGTCCAAAGTCAATATGAGAAAATGCCATGAATTGCAACACTGCTTACATCAATATGTATTTATTAATGAAAAAAAGACAGCTGCTAAATGGTTTTACGAAGGTCACATACTCGCAACTATTAAAATCCTTCACACTTACAAAGCAAATGAAATACATACAAAATATAATGTGATGGACTTGAGAAAACTTTGTTATGTTATTGAAACAAATTATGACTGAAAGAAATGAGGTGCCAATTGTACAATGATTACAAATTTATTTGACTAATTTCGAGATGTGTTGTATTTGATGACCATTTGAAATTGATGTATTGATAAGACTTACCAGGCATTTAGAGCTGCTATGTTTTGGCTTTACTTTGCCTGCATATGCAATTATTGATATGTGTTGCAGTGTTCCCCTTCATATCCGTAATTCACAACCTATATGCATCTTTGGAAATGCCAGTCTGTCAAGGGTTATTTTGTGGAAGTATTAATAGATTTCAAAGTAAATCTCGGTATAGAAATACATAGGGTAGGTATGTATGATATAGCTGTATAGTTGTAGCAACTTAAACTGGTATTGATATATCTCAACTTGTTGCTTTTAGAAATATATGAAATGGTTTGTTGATTTAAGCTTTATTTTCCTGATATCATTTGGCTGAATGGAGCCATTGTCCACTGCTTATCGTTATGTAGCAACGTTGGGATCTGTCCAAAAGATGATGGGTTTAACTGCACTAGAAAGAGGCCAGTGATGCTTGCACTGAAGAGAATATTTCACATGCAAATCATGATAGCAACCAGACATGCAAGAGTATTCTGCCGTTGTACCTAATTATCCATGTATCAAATCTAGATCTGAATATAAACAAAGATGCAAATGTTCTACAGTGTTCTCCTCTGCACTTCACACCCAAAAAGGATCGTGCACAAAATGGAAACTAGCAAAATATTACTGGTATATCAAACTGAAACAGGAAGTAATAAAAACCTGTTGTGGGTAAATTATGACTTGGTGTAGTACGAGGCAGAGTAGGTCCATGAGTTCAATGTCAGATGTGGGCTTTTACAGCCGTAGATTTAAACATGGCACTGAAGAAACTAAAGGTTTGTATATTATGTGATTAGTTTTGTTGAGAAGTGCCGTGGTTATTGACTTGCATTGTTGACTTTATGACTATATCGCGGACATTGGATGAAATTGAGGGTAAATACAAACTATAAGGCATATATACCCATGTACTCTGATTTGCTCAACTTGGTACAATGATCATGCAGTGGAGGTGTTTGCAGTGCTTGCCTCTTGGGCAAAACATAGCCATGTGATGTCCATAACAAAAACGTTAATTATGCAACGATTAAATCGACTTGATGAAGAGATTGGGACATTTTTGTATAACTCATCTGTTTTGCTTTCAATCAACGACTTGGAAAGTCCACGAGGGTATCATGTAGACTGGCTTTCCCTTGATGGTTTTGTTTTGTGGTAGAGATTGCGAGCCACATGCTAGGAGATTGGTGTTTATCTCATCGAGATAAAACATGAGACAAGTGGAACAGTGTTAAGGGTTTTACTACATTTATTTCCGACCTGACACAAACAGTGTCTGTAAAATTAATGCAGTCCAGATGAAATTGCCATGGGCTCCTAACCTCAAACTGAGTTAGTAGTCGGGATAGGAGTGGTTAGTCATCCCTTTAGATTACAATGTGGGCATGGAGTTTATGGAAGATAAGTTGGCTCAATTAAAAGTCGCAAAACAGGATGCCAGTTGCTTGGCAATGTTAACGTGTTTACAATACATAATAGGGTATTTTTTACGTCCAGTTATCATGGTATTCATGAGCCAAATGTTGGACGATCTACGTTTGTTGTTAACAGATACAGGATTTAGCCAGGAACACTGTTTCTCCATGACATGTAGCGTTTACTGTACCACATGTTGCTCCTATATGATGTGTATCTTATTTAGCTGGTCTGCTATCCCCATGGAAACACACATCTTGGGAATGTGCTGTACGGCTGACATGAGAAGAAGAAGAAGAAGTTACCCAAGGAAATCAAGTGCCATGCTATGAGCTTTAGCTATGTAATTATCATACAGAGTATACTTCAACAATCTCTCATGTTTCACTGTATATACTGCTGCACGGACTGACCCTTGTCACATGGTCATGTTGTGCTGCCACCTTGTGTGGCAAGATTGTACTGAAAGTGTATTATATTACCCTGCGTCCAGGTTATCTTATTCTAGCTGACAAGTCAATAAACACTGCTTGGGATGGTTTAACCTCATTATCTCGACACATTGCGTCATGTCCTTTGTCCGCCAACTATTACCTTCCACACAAGTATCACCTGCAGGTCATGCATCATGGCCACAAGTTGAGAAAATGCCCATTTCCGAGACCATTTATTAGCATAAATTCTCTATAAAATCAGGTAGTCAAGATAAATTCAAGGTGTTGGCACCACAAGAGAGAACGCGTTCAGGGCTAGGAATGGCCTTAATTTCAAAGCAAAGCATCAAACGGTTGATCAATGATAGCTGTTGCAAAAAAAATATTGTTGTAATTTTTAGAAGGCTTAATATTGCTCCGATTGGAGAAATTCGACCACTCACGCGGAGCCTGAAGGGTCTTGAGAAGTACTGTGGCACTTGTTTTTAAGCCAGGCCCTTAGTAAATGCAAACCAAGAGTCCGTAGTCGCTGAGCGTCTAAAATGCAGCATCATAGGTGTGGTGCCTCCCCCTAGTGTGAAAGAGGAGCACTATAATTGGGTACCTTGGTCCTCAGCAGTAAAGGGCCATACTGTTTCTTGTTGGTGGATAATGTTGTGTGATGGATTAAATACATGTAGGCCATAGGGGCCTTGTCAGAGGGTGGGGAGGGGATTTAATACATGTTTGATTATTGATCAGAGGTGTGTCAGTTCAGAATGTGGTCAAGTTTGAGTTGGATGTTTATTTTTCATCACTTCCTATTTGTGCGCACGCAAACTACGGACCTCTCGCACGCATTTACTAAGCCTCTGGGGCGGAATTGAGTAACACAGGAGTGTTCAGGATGACTCAAGCTTCGCGTGGGTGGTCAAATTTTTAAGATCGGAGCATTTTTTAGTTTTTGCATTTTACGGCCCCCGCTAGCGGTTTTACTAGTGGTCCCAGCTCAGATCCGAAGGATTGAGTGTGTGCAGCAGCCTGTGGCGGTCACGTGGCTTTTTTCAGAAGTGAAATCGGATCATTATTAGCGACAGCAGAAATTATTTCATCTTTTTTCGGTACTCCGGCCGCGACTACGGACCCCGCTAGTGGTTTTACTAGTGGCCACAGCTTAAATCTGAATGGCTGAGTGCGTGCAGGGGCCTCTGGCGGTCACTCGGCTTGTTTCAGAAGTGAAATCGGACCATTATTAACGAGTACAGAATTTTTTTTGATTTTTTTTTTCTCACTGCAGGTGAGCAGCTCAACAATGCAAAGATGCTGCACGACAAGAAATGCAGCTACATCAACTCGGCCGTCGGGGTGAGGATCGCTCGGTCGACGTTCTACGAGGATGTACCTCCGGAATACAAGACCCTTCCGCCGCCGTCTGCGGCTGCCCCGACGACTAACTCGGCGTCAAATAAGTCAGGTTTACCGCTGGGGACAGCTTACGTTGTCAATGACCTGCACCATAACCCACGGCCGCAGTCTCACACGGGGAACACGGCCCAGCCAGCCAACGAGCGACTCTTCGGTTTGGTGACATCCACCATCGACCCGACCATCGAGCCACCGCTACGGCCAGAGTTTGCAGGCTTGAATGGTCTTGGCAAAACAGAACAACAACAACAACAACAACAATTTAAGTCCTCCAAGTTGGAGGAGCCGGGTCCCAAGCCCCTGGTGGTTGCCGGTGGGGGGCAAACTGTGGGGGCACAGACATTGTCCGGCAGGCAAAAGTGCCGCACCCTCAACTGTGCGTTCTACGGCACCGACGCTTCAGACTTTCTTTGCTCAGCTTGCTATCGCAAAAAACAGCAACAGACTCTAAATCACCTTTCGGCAAGAACAGCGATGCGATAGCATCAGGTAGGTTATTGCCAATGCTAGTGTTAGACGACATAGACCGCACAAAGCAAGGAACCAAAGTATATGTACAATGTATACACATAAACTGCAATTGATCCTCTGTTGAAGAAACATAGACCTTAATGACTATTAGGCTAGCTCTCCAGTCAAGACATTGGTGCCACGGTTTATTTCGAGAAAACTTGTTTGACGACGGCGGAACGTCTACCACTAGACATGTACTGCAACTTCATGACTAATGCTGCCCCCTTTTGTCAGGAACGGGTACTATACGGTCTGGGTGCACAGCATTTGTTTTCCTCCAAATGGAAAACAGGACAGATCTGATGATATTATTAAGGATGTACAGGAAGAGACAAGGTTCTAGGCTGATGTGCCTATGTTGAACAAAATGTAGTTAAATACTCCCAAATAGAGTCATTGAGTTTGATCTCATTCAAGTGTTATTTTTAGACTATACGTTCAATTGGGCTGTGTTTTAATAGTGTGTTTCAGATTCTTGGAAAGCTTTTCTGATGGTAATATTCATTTATCTTTTATTCTCAGCCTAAGTTTTAACATCTTATATCTTCATAACAGTATTCTGTTTAGGAAGTTTTAGTAATTTATTGTGTCTTGATTTTATTTCCCGAGTTGTCTTACAATATGTCGATTGATGCATGAAGAAAAGTGGAGGGATCTTGAATTGTTTCAAACTGATTGTTTTACTCCTGTAAGATGTGTTTTACAAATTAAAGAACATATTTTTATCACAATATTATTACATTGGCTTGAAGGTGGCTGAAATGCTGTATAAATATTTAAATGTCCAATTATCTATGTACATGTATATACTATTTTATGGAAGGGATGTTGTACGATATACCTTACAAATTAATCCCATTTATGAAGTAACTGATTAAATTATTGAATGTTAATGTCAGGATTGGCCTTAAGTCTATACTACACTGCATAATGAGAGAGATCCTAAATCATACATATATGCCATGTTACCCTAATACTGTCTTAAATTCGTCATGTAAGTATTACCGTATTCGACTTAATAAGCGCCTTCCTCCTAATGAGCGCCCCCCCCCTTTCTTTTAAAGATTGTTTTCCAAAATGTTTACATTTTTTCTTAATTTCTCTCTGATTTTGTTACTTTTTTCGAACATTATATGACATTGAGCGCTTCATACTTATGCAGGTTTAAGGTGAAGCCAAGTGAAGGTCCAGTAGGGGGCGCTTATTTAAATGAAGATTTGAGGCCGATTTTTCCACTCTAAATGATATTTTAAGCGCCCAGGGCACATATTACGTCGAATACGGTACATGAATTTATGCTAACAATTAGACTCAAATATAGTGTTTACCCTGAGCAAGTTATATTGCACTTGTATCTGAGGGAAATCTAAAACTGGGGAAGGTACATTTTTGGACCATCATTCTTTTTTTCCCATCAAAGGACATAACCTAGGATTATTCATGTGCAATACAAAACTAATGAGGGGTTCGGTTCACTAAGAAAAAAAAACATGAAAATTTTCCTTTTTTTTGTATTTTTTGGCAAAAATAGAGAACACTTTTTTCTTTCAAAAATCTGTAATAAAAAAAGTAGCTCGGGACCCCCCCATTTTTTTTCCGTTTTCCATTTCTAAATAATGAAAGCTACCTTTAGGGTGAAAAACAGGACATTTCATGGATACAAAGTTAAGAGTAGCGATCAACCTTAAGGTGAAGCCAAGTGAAGGTCCAGTAGGGGGCACTTATTTAAATGAAGATTTGAGGCTGATTTTTCCACTCGAAATAATATTTTAAGCGCCCAGGGCACATATTATGTCGAATACGGTACATGAATTTATGCTAACAATTAGACTCAAATATAGTGTTTACCCTGATCAAGTTATATTGCACTCGTATCTGAGGGAAATCTAAAACTGGGAAAGTACATTGTACTTGGATGCAAAGAGAGCGATGGGAGAAGACGACGACTGTGATTGTTATTGCCAAATATGTTTCCACTTGCTTGTTTTGGTCTGGGACTTACCGCCCCTACGACTTGGTGCCATTTGACAAAAAGTCTTAGTGTGTGATGAAAATTAGCCTGCGTGTGATCAGAATTACCCTAGGTGTGGGGCTGGGGCGTGGAGGGAGGGTGGGGTGAGGTGTTTAGTTGAGCCGGCACCAGAGTTTTTAGCACGGTTGATACCACAAGGGGCCTTTTATAGCGCACGTCTACGACACGGTCTGTGCTCGCTAGCATTAGATCTCTACTGGAACATAGAAAACATGTATATTGTACAGAATAAGATTACTTTTATGCTTGCATCCACTCGGCTTCATTCACGACTAGAATGTGTTTTTACGGTTATCGCCAGCTCGATACTAGAACCTGCACGTCCATTGGTAAGGGAGTGATTATTTTTTATCAACGGGGGGGGCAAGAAAATTTGGACCCCTCGACCTGGGGGGGTGTAAAAAGTTCATGCGCTCCGCGCGAACGCCCCCCCCCCTCCCCTGTTGTTAAAAAATAATCATTGCCTAATGTTAAAGGTTGTACATGTATGTGGATTGTTGGAGAAGTCTGTTAACATGTTAAGAATAGATGTCTTCTTTGTAATCACCTTCAGTGATTCATAATACTCTTAGAAAGACATCTGTTCATGATATCTGCATGTTAAGAGTTAACGAAATATGTGCTATCATGGGAAACATATTTTCAAGTATAGGAATCCTTGCTTGGTTTTTACTTTGGAGAGTATGGGGTAATAATGGACTTCCACTGATAGCTTTAATAAGATACATGTAAATCTAAGAGTTGTATCCACATTGCCAAAATGAATTTTATCATCTCAGTTAAAGCATGTAGATTTAAGTTCAAATAATGAGTATTTTTGATCAAAATATATAAAAAGGTCCAGAAATTAAAAGAAGGTCTCAACTAGTCATAAGCTTGCTTACTAGTAGACAAAACAGGTAACTGGTGGATTGTTCTCCAAAAGTGCAATGTCCATTGTAGACTCTGATTCTCATGTATCCGATAGTTCTGAAAAAAATGTCAAGAAAAGAATTTGTGCACTATAAGAGCAGAGTTTACTTTGGATATTTGAGAAAAGTAAAAGTTCAGAAAGTAAATATTCCCACCTAACTTCATAGGGAATATTTATCTATGCTTATAGTATCGACTCATGACTTGATTTGCCATAAACTACTTGAGTATCATAAATAGTGAATAGTCCAAAGTCAATATGAGAAAATGCCATGAATTGCAACACTGCTTACATCAATATATATTTATTAATGGAAAAAAAAGACACCTGCTAAATAGTTTTACGAAGGTCACATACTCGCAAATATTAAAATCCTTCACACTTACAAAGCAAATGAAATACAAAATATAATGTGATGGACTTGAGAAAACTTTGTTATGTAATTGAAACAAATTATGACTGAAAGAAATGAGGTGCCAATTGTACAATGATTACAAATTTATTTGACTAATTTCGAGATGTGTTGTATTTGATGACCATTTGAAATTGATGTATTGATAAGACTTACCAGGCATTTAGAGCTGCTATGTTTTGGCTTTAATTTGCCTGCATATGCAATTATTGATATGTGTTGCAGTGTTCCCCTTCATATCAGTAATTCACAACCTATATGCATCTTTGGAAGTGCCAGTCTGTCAAGGGTTATTTTGTGGAAGTATTAATAGATTTCAAAGTAAATCTTGGTACAGAAAAACATAGGGTAGGTATGTATGATATAGCTATGTTGTAGCAACTTAAACTGGTATTGATATATCTCAACTTGTTGCTTTTAGAAATATATGAAATGGTTTGTTGATTTAAGCTTTATTTTCCCGATATCATTTGGCTCAATGGAGCCGTTGTCCACTGCTTATCGTTACGTAGCAACGTTGGGATCTGTCCAAAAGATGATGGGTTTAACTGCACCAGAAAGAGGCCAGTGATGCTTGCACTGAAGAGAATATTTCACATGCAAATCATGATAGCAACCAGACATGCAAGAGTATTCTGCCGTTGTACCTAATTATCCATGTATCAAATCTAGATCTGAATATAAACAAAGATGCAAATGTTCTACAGTGTTCTCCTCTGCACTTCACACCCAAAAAGGATCGTGCACAAAATGGAAACTAGCAAAATATAATTACTGGTATATCAAACTGAAACAGGAAGTAATAAAAACCTGTTGTGTGTGAACTATGACTTGGTGTAGTACGAGGCAGAGTAGGTCCATGAGTTCAATGTCAGATGTGGGCTTTTACAGCCGTAGATTTAAACATGGCACTGAAGAAACTAAAGGTTTGTATATTATGTGATTAGTTTTGTTGAGAAGTGCCGTGGTTATTGACTTGCATTGTTGACTTTATGACTATATCGCGGACATTGGATGAAATTGAGGGTAAATACAAACTATAAGGCATATATACCCATGTACTCTGATTTGCTCAACTTGGTACAATGATCATGCAGTGGAGGTGTTTGCAGTGCTTGCCTCTTGGGCAAAACATAGCCATGTGATGTCCATAACAAAAACGTTAATTATGCAACGATTAAATCGACTTGATGAAGAGATTTGGACATTTTTGTATAACTCATCTGTTTTGCTTTCAATCAACGACTTGGAAAGTCCACGAGGGTATCATGTAGACTGGCTTTCCCTTGATGGTTTTGTTTTGTGGTAGAGATTGCGAGCCACATGCTAGGAGATTGGTGTTTATCTCATCGAGATAAAACATGAGACAAGTGGAACAGTGTTAAGGGTTTTACTACATTTATTTCCGACCTGACACAAACAGTGTCTGTAAAATTAATGCAGTCCAGATGAAATTGCCATGGGCTCCTAACCTCAAACTGAGTTAGTAGTCGGGATAGGAGTGGTTAGTCATCCCTTTAGATTACAATGTGGGCATGGAGTTTATGGAAGATAAGTTGGCTCAATTAAAAGTCGCAAAACAGGATGCCAGTTGCTTGGCAATGTTAACGTGTTTACAATACATAATAGGGTATTTTTTACGTCCAGTTATCATGGTATTCATGAGCCAAATGTTGGACGATCTACGTTTGTTGTTAACAGATACAGGATTTAGCCAGGAACACTGTTTCTCCATGACATGTAGCGTTTACTGTACCACATGTTGCTCCTATATGATGTGTATCTTATTTAGCTGGTCTGCTATCCCCATGGAAACACACATCTTGGGAATGTGCTGTACGGCTGACATGAGAAGAAGAAGAAGAAGTTACCCAAGGAAATCAAGTGCCATGCTATGAGCTTTAGCTATGTAATTATCATACAGAGTATACTTCAACAATCTCTCATGTTTCACTGTATATACTGCTGCACGGACTGACCCTTGTCACATGGTCATGTTGTGCTGCCACCTTGTGTGGCAAGATTGTACTGAAAGTGTATTATATTACCCTGCGTCCAGGTTATCTTATTCTAGCTGACAAGTCAATAAACACTGCTTGGGATGGTTTAACCTCATTATCTCGACACATTGCGTCATGTCCTTTGTCCGCCAACTATTACCTTCCACACAAGTATCACCTGCAGGTCATGCATCATGGCCACAAGTTGAGAAAATGCCCATTTCCGAGACCATTTATTAGCATAAATTCTCTATAAAATCAGGTAGTCAAGATAAATTCAAGGTGTTGGCACCACAAGAGAGAACGCGTTCAGGGCTAGGAATGGCCTTAATTTCAAAGCAAAGCATCAAACGGTTGATCAATGATAGCTGTTGCAAAAAAAATATTGTTGTAATTTTTAGAAGGCTTAATATTGCTCCGATTGGAGAAATTCGACCACTCACGCGGAGCCTGAAGGGTCTTGAGAAGTACTGTGGCACTTGTTTTTAAGCCAGGCCCTTAGTAAATGCAAACCAAGAGTCCGTAGTCGCTGAGCGTCTAAAATGCAGCATCATAGGTGTGGTGCCTCCCCCTAGTGTGAAAGAGGAGCACTATAATTGGGTACCTTGGTCCTCAGCAGTAAAGGGCCATACTGTTTCTTGTTGGTGGATAATGTTGTGTGATGGATTAAATACATGTAGGCCATAGGGGCCTTGTCAGAGGGTGGGGAGGGGATTTAATACATGTTTGATTATTGATCAGAGGTGTGTCAGTTCAGAATGTGGTCAAGTTTGAGTTGGATGTTTATTTTTCATCACTTCCTATTTGTGCGCACGCAAACTACGGACCTCTCGCACGCATTTACTAAGCCTCTGGGGCGGAATTGAGTAACACAGGAGTGTTCAGGATGACTCAAGCTTCGCGTGGGTGGTCAAATTTTTAAGATCGGAGCATTTTTTAGTTTTTGCATTTTACGGCCCCCGCTAGCGGTTTTACTAGTGGTCCCAGCTCAGATTCGAAGGATTGAGTGTGTGCAGCAGCCTGTGGCGGTCACGTGGCTTTTTTCAGAAGTGAAATCGGACCATTATTACCGACAGCAGAAATTATTTACTATTTTGTCATTACCCTGCCTACGACTACGGACCCCGCTAGCGGTTTTACTCGCAGGAGCATTCTTACCATTATTAACGAGTACAGATTTTTTTTTTTTTTCCTCTCACTGCGGGTGGTGTCAGTTACTGTGGCTAATGATGGGCTCTATACACTAATCTTGATTAAAACCAATTGATTTCTGTTTTTGGCCTAAAATCGGGTTGATCTAAATACGGGAAATGCGTTTTACACGCTCTCTGATGACGAGCATTAAGGGAATGTTTCTCATGTCAATAATGTGTCATAATGAGAGAGATCCTAAATCATACATATATGCCATGTTACCCTAATACTGTCTTAAATTCGTCATGTAAGTATTACCGTATTCGACGTAATAAGCGCCCTCCTAATGAGCGCCCCCCCCCCTTTTTTTATAGATTTTCCAAAATGTTTACATTTTTTCTTAATTTTTCTCTGATTTTGTTACTTTTTTCGAACATTATATGACATGGAGCACTTCATACTTATGCAGGTTTAAGGTGAAGCCAAGTGAAGGTCCAGTAGGGGGCGCTTATTTAAATGAAGATTTGAGGCCGATTTTTCCACTCAAAATAATATTTTAAGCGCCCAGGGCACATATTACATCGAATACGGTACATGAATTTATGCTAACAATTAGACTCAAATATAGTGTTCACCCTGAGCAAGTTATATTGCACTTGTATCTGAGGGAAATCTAAAACTGGGAAAGTACATTGTACTTGGATGCAAAGAGAGCGATGGGAGAAGACAACGACTGTGATTGTTATTGCCAAATATGTTTCCACTTGCTTGTTTTGGTCTGGGACTTACCGCCCCTACGACTTGGTGCCATTTGACAAAAAGTCTTAGTGTGTGATGAAAATTAGCCCGCGTGTGATCAGAATTACCCTAGGTGTGGGGCTGGGGCGTGGAGGGAGGGTGGGGTGAGGTGTTTAGTTGAGCCGGCACCAGAGTTTTTAGCACGGTTGATACCACAAGGGGCCTTTTATAGCGCACGTCTACGACAAGGTCTGTGCTCGCTAGCATTAGATCTCTACTGGAACATAGAAAAAATGTATATTGTACAGAATAAGATTACTTTTATGCTTGCATCCACTCGGCTTCATTTACAACTAGAATGTGTTCTTACGGTTATCGCCAGCTCGATACTAGAACCTGCACGTCCATTGGTAAGGGAGTGATTGTTTTTTATAAACGGGGGAGGGGGGCAAGAAAATTAGGACCCCTTGACCTGGGGGGGGGGTGTAAAAAGTTCATGCGCTCCGCGCGAACCCCCCCCTCCCCTGTTGTTAAAAAATAATCATTGCCTAATGTTAAAGGTTGAACATGTATGTGGATTGTTGGAGAAGTCTGTTAACATGTTAAGAATAGATGTCTTCTTTGTAATCACCTTCAGTGATTCATAATACTCTTAGAAAGACATCTGTTCATGATATCTGCATGTTAAGAGTTAACGAGATATGTGCTATCATGGGAAACATATTTTCAAGTATAGGAATCCTTCCTTGGTTTTTACTTTTGAGAGTATGGGGTAATAATGGACTTCCACTGATAGCTTTAATAGGATACATGTACATTCAAGAGTTGTATCCACATTGCCAAAATGATTTTTATCATCTCAGTTAAAGCATGTAGATTTAAGTTCAAATAATGAGTATTTTTGATCAAAATATATAAAAAGGTCCAGAAATTAAAAGAAGGTCTCAACTAGTCATAAGCTTGCTTACTAGTAGACAAAACAGGTAACTGGTGGATTGTTCTCCAAAAGTGCAATGTCCATTGTAGACTCTGATTCTCATGTATCCGATAGTTCTGAAAAAAATGTCAAGAAAAGAATTTGTGCACTATAAGAGCAGAGTTTACTTTGGATATTTGAGAAAAGTAAAAGTTCAGAAAGTAAATATTCCCACCTAACTTCATAGGGAATATTTATCTATGCTTATAGTATCGACTCATGACTTGATTTGCCATAAACTACTTGAGTATCATAAATAGTGAATAGTCCAAAGTCAATATGAGAAAATGCCATGAATTGCAACACTGCTTACATCAATATGTATTTATTAATGAAAAAAAGACAGCTGCTAAATGGTTTTACGAAGGTCACATACTCGCAACTATTAAAATCCTTCACACTTACAAAGCAAATGAAATACATACAAAATATAATGTGATGGACTTGAGAAAACTTTGTTATGTTATTGAAACAAATTATGACTGAAAGAAATGAGGTGCCAATTGTACAATGATTACAAATTTATTTGACTAATTTCGAGATGTGTTGTATTTGATGACCATTTGAAATTGATGTATTGATAAGACTTACCAGGCATTTAGAGCTGCTATGTTTTGGCTTTACTTTGCCTGCATATGCAATTATTGATATGTGTTGCAGTGTTCCCCTTCATATCCGTAATTCACAACCTATATGCATCTTTGGAAATGCCAGTCTGTCAAGGGTTATTTTGTGGAAGTATTAATAGATTTCAAAGTAAATCTCGGTATAGAAATACATAGGGTAGGTATGTATGATATAGCTGTATAGTTGTAGCAACTTAAACTGGTATTGATATATCTCAACTTGTTGCTTTTAGAAATATATGAAATGGTTTGTTGATTTAAGCTTTATTTTCCTGATATCATTTGGCTGAATGGAGCCATTGTCCACTGCTTATCGTTATGTAGCAACGTTGGGATCTGTCCAAAAGATGATGGGTTTAACTGCACTAGAAAGAGGCCAGTGATGCTTGCACTGAAGAGAATATTTCACATGCAAATCATGATAGCAACCAGACATGCAAGAGTATTCTGCCGTTGTACCTAATTATCCATGTATCAAATCTAGATCTGAATATAAACAAAGATGCAAATGTTCTACAGTGTTCTCCTCTGCACTTCACACCCAAAAAGGATCGTGCACAAAATGGAAACTAGCAAAATATTACTGGTATATCAAACTGAAACAGGAAGTAATAAAAACCTGTTGTGGGTAAATTATGACTTGGTGTAGTACGAGGCAGAGTAGGTCCATGAGTTCAATGTCAGATGTGGGCTTTTACAGCCGTAGATTTAAACATGGCACTGAAGAAACTAAAGGTTTGTATATTATGTGATTAGTTTTGTTGAGAAGTGCCGTGGTTATTGACTTGCATTGTTGACTTTATGACTATATCGCGGACATTGGATGAAATTGAGGGTAAATACAAACTATAAGGCATATATACCCATGTACTCTGATTTGCTCAACTTGGTACAATGATCATGCAGTGGAGGTGTTTGCAGTGCTTGCCTCTTGGGCAAAACATAGCCATGTGATGTCCATAACAAAAACGTTAATTATGCAACGATTAAATCGACTTGATGAAGAGATTTGGACATTTTTGTATAACTCATCTGTTTTGCTTTCAATCAACGACTTGGAAAGTCCACGAGGGTATCATGTAGACTGGCTTTCCCTTGATGGTTTTGTTTTGTGGTAGAGATTGCGAGCCACATGCTAGGAGATTGGTGTTTATCTCATCGAGATAAAACATGAGACAAGTGGAACAGTGTTAAGGGTTTTACTACATTTATTTCCGACCTGACACAAACAGTGTCTGTAAAATTAATGCAGTCCAGATGAAATTGCCATGGGCTCCTAACCTCAAACTGAGTTAGTAGTCGGGATAGGAGTGGTTAGTCATCCCTTTAGATTACAATGTGGGCATGGAGTTTATGGAAGATAAGTTGGCTCAATTAAAAGTCGCAAAACAGGATGCCAGTTGCTTGGCAATGTTAACGTGTTTACAATACATAATAGGGTATTTTTTACGTCCAGTTATCATGGTATTCATGAGCCAAATGTTGGACGATCTACGTTTGTTGTTAACAGATACAGGATTTAGCCAGGAACACTGTTTCTCCATGACATGTAGCGTTTACTGTACCACATGTTGCTCCTATATGATGTGTATCTTATTTAGCTGGTCTGCTATCCCCATGGAAACACACATCTTGGGAATGTGCTGTACGGCTGACATGAGAAGAAGAAGAAGAAGTTACCCAAGGAAATCAAGTGCCATGCTATGAGCTTTAGCTATGTAATTATCATACAGAGTATACTTCAACAATCTCTCATGTTTCACTGTATATACTGCTGCACGGACTGACCCTTGTCACATGGTCATGTTGTGCTGCCACCTTGTGTGGCAAGATTGTACTGAAAGTGTATTATATTACCCTGCGTCCAGGTTATCTTATTCTAGCTGACAAGTCAATAAACACTGCTTGGGATGGTTTAACCTCATTATCTCGACACATTGCGTCATGTCCTTTGTCCGCCAACTATTACCTTCCACACAAGTATCACCTGCAGGTCATGCATCATGGCCACAAGTTGAGAAAATGCCCATTTCCGAGACCATTTATTAGCATAAATTCTCTATAAAATCAGGTAGTCAAGATAAATTCAAGGTGTTGGCACCACAAGAGAGAACGCGTTCAGGGCTAGGAATGGCCTTAATTTCAAAGCAAAGCATCAAACGGTTGATCAATGATAGCTGTTGCAAAAAAAATATTGTTGTAATTTTTAGAAGGCTTAATATTGCTCCGATTGGAGAAATTCGACCACTCACGCGGAGCCTGAAGGGTCTTGAGAAGTACTGTGGCACTTGTTTTTAAGCCAGGCCCTTAGTAAATGCAAACCAAGAGTCCGTAGTCGCTGAGCGTCTAAAATGCAGCATCATAGGTGTGGTGCCTCCCCCTAGTGTGAAAGAGGAGCACTATAATTGGGTACCTTGGTCCTCAGCAGTAAAGGGCCATACTGTTTCTTGTTGGTGGATAATGTTGTGTGATGTATTAAATGCATGTAGGCCATAGGGGCCTTGTCAGAGGGTGGGGAGGGGGTTTGATACATGTTTGATTATTGATCAGAGGTGTGTCAGTTCAGAATGTGGTCAAGTTTGAGTTGGATGTTTATTTTTCATCACTTCCTATTTGTGCGCACGCAAACTACGGACCTCTCGCATGCATTTATTAAGCCTCTGGGGTGGAATTAAGTAACACAGGAGTGTTCAGGGTGACTCAAGCTTCGCGTGGGTGGTCAAATTTTTAAGATCGGAGCATTTTTTAGTTTTTGCATTTTACGGCCCCCGCTAGCGGTTTTACTAGTGGTCCCAGCTCAGATTCGAAGGATTGAGTGTGTGCAGCAGCCTGTGGCGGTCACGTGGCTTTTTTCAGAAGTGAAATCGGACCATTATTACCGACAGCAGAAATTATTTACTATTTTGTCATTACCCTGCCTACGACTACGGACCCCGCTAGCGGTTTTACTCGCAGGAGCATTCTTACCATTATTAACGAGTACAGATTTTTTTTTTTTTTCCTCTCACTGCGGGTGGTGTCAGTTACTGTGGCTAAAGATGGGCTCTATACACTAATCTTGATTAAAACCAATTGATTTCTGTTTTTGGCCTAAAATCGGGTTGATCTAAATACGGGAAATGCGTTTTACACGCTCTCTGATGACGAGCATTAAGGGAATGTTTCTCATGTCAATAATGTGTCATAATGAGAGAGATCCTAAATCATACATATATGCCATGTTACCCTAATACTGTCTTAAATTCGTCATGTAAGTATTACCGTATTCGACGTAATAAGCGCCCTCCTAATGAGCGCCCCCCCCCCCTTTCTTTTAAAGATTTTCCAAAATGTTTACATTTTTTCTTAATTTTTCTCTGATTTTGTTACTTTTTTCGAACATTATATGACATGGAGCACTTCATACTTATGCAGGTTTAAGGTGAAGCCAAGTGAAGGTCCAGTAGGGGGCGCTTATTTAAATGAAGATTTGAGGCCGATTTTTCCACTCAAAATAATATTTTAAGCGCCCAGGGCACATATTACATCGAATACGGTACATGAATTTATGCTAACAATTAGACTCAAATATAGTGTTCACCCTGAGCAAGTTATATTGCACTTGTATCTGAGGGAAATCTAAAACTGGGAAAGTACATTGTACTTGGATGCAAAGAGAGCGATGGGAGAAGACAACGACTGTGATTGTTATTGCCAAATATGTTTCCACTTGCTTGTTTTGGTCTGGGACTTACCGCCCCTACGACTTGGTGCCATTTGACAAAAAGTCTTAGTGTGTGATGAAAATTAGCCCGCGTGTGATCAGAATTACCCTAGGTGTGGGGCTGGGGCGTGGAGGGAGGGTGGGGTGAGGTGTTTAGTTGAGCCGGCACCAGAGTTTTTAGCACGGTTGATACCACAAGGGGCCTTTTATAGCGCACGTCTACGACAAGGTCTGTGCTCGCTAGCATTAGATCTCTACTGGAACATAGAAAAAATGTATATTGTACAGAATAAGATTACTTTTATGCTTGCATCCACTCGGCTTCATTTACAACTAGAATGTGTTCTTACGGTTATCGCCAGCTCGATACTAGAACCTGCACGTCCATTGGTAAGGGAGTGATTGTTTTTTATAAACGGGGGAGGGGGGCAAGAAAATTAGGACCCCTTGACCTGGGGGGGGGGGTGTAAAAAGTTCATGCGCTCCGCGCGAACCCCCCCCTCCCCTGTTGTTAAAAAATAATCATTGCCTAATGTTAAAGGTTGAACATGTATGTGGATTGTTGGAGAAGTCTGTTAACATGTTAAGAATAGATGTCTTCTTTGTAATCACCTTCAGTGATTCATAATACTCTTAGAAAGACATCTGTTCATGATATCTGCATGTTAAGAGTTAACGAGATATGTGCTATCATGGGAAACATATTTTCAAGTATAGGAATCCTTCCTTGGTTTTTACTTTTGAGAGTATGGGGTAATAATGGACTTCCACTGATAGCTTTAATAGGATACATGTACATTCAAGAGTTGTATCCACATTGCCAAAATGATTTTTATCATCTCAGTTAAAGCATGTAGATTTAAGTTCAAATAATGAGTATTTTTGATCAAAATATATAAAAAGGTCCAGAAATTAAAAGAAGGTCTCAACTAGTCATAAGCTTGCTTACTAGTAGACAAAACAGGTAACTGGTGGATTGTTCTCCAAAAGTGCAATGTCCATTGTAGACTCTGATTCTCATGTATCCGATAGTTCTGAAAAAAATGTCAAGAAAAGAATTTGTGCACTATAAGAGCAGAGTTTACTTTGGATATTTGAGAAAAGTAAAAGTTCAGAAAGTAAATATTCCCACCTAACTTCATAGGGAATATTTATCTATGCTTATAGTATCGACTCATGACTTGATTTGCCATAAACTACTTGAGTATCATAAATAGTGAATAGTCCAAAGTCAATATGAGAAAATGCCATGAATTGCAACACTGCTTACATCAATATGTATTTATTAATGAAAAAAAGACAGCTGCTAAATGGTTTTACGAAGGTCACATACTCGCAACTATTAAAATCCTTCACACTTACAAAGCAAATGAAATACATACAAAATATAATGTGATGGACTTGAGAAAACTTTGTTATGTTATTGAAACAAATTATGACTGAAAGAAATGAGGTGCCAATTGTACAATGATTACAAATTTATTTGACTAATTTCGAGATGTGTTGTATTTGATGACCATTTGAAATTGATGTATTGATAAGACTTACCAGGCATTTAGAGCTGCTATGTTTTGGCTTTACTTTGCCTGCATATGCAATTATTGATATGTGTTGCAGTGTTCCCCTTCATATCCGTAATTCACAACCTATATGCATCTTTGGAAATGCCAGTCTGTCAAGGGTTATTTTGTGGAAGTATTAATAGATTTCAAAGTAAATCTCGGTATAGAAATACATAGGGTAGGTATGTATGATATAGCTGTATAGTTGTAGCAACTTAAACTGGTATTGATATATCTCAACTTGTTGCTTTTAGAAATATATGAAATGGTTTGTTGATTTAAGCTTTATTTTCCTGATATCATTTGGCTGAATGGAGCCATTGTCCACTGCTTATCGTTATGTAGCAACGTTGGGATCTGTCCAAAAGATGATGGGTTTAACTGCACTAGAAAGAGGCCAGTGATGCTTGCACTGAAGAGAATATTTCACATGCAAATCATGATAGCAACCAGACATGCAAGAGTATTCTGCCGTTGTACCTAATTATCCATGTATCAAATCTAGATCTGAATATAAACAAAGATGCAAATGTTCTACAGTGTTCTCCTCTGCACTTCACACCCAAAAAGGATCGTGCACAAAATGGAAACTAGCAAAATATTACTGGTATATCAAACTGAAACAGGAAGTAATAAAAACCTGTTGTGGGTAAATTATGACTTGGTGTAGTACGAGGCAGAGTAGGTCCATGAGTTCAATGTCAGATGTGGGCTTTTACAGCCGTAGATTTAAACATGGCACTGAAGAAACTAAAGGTTTGTATATTATGTGATTAGTTTTGTTGAGAAGTGCCGTGGTTATTGACTTGCATTGTTGACTTTATGACTATATCGCGGACATTGGATGAAATTGAGGGTAAATACAAACTATAAGGCATATATACCCATGTACTCTGATTTGCTCAACTTGGTACAATGATCATGCAGTGGAGGTGTTTGCAGTGCTTGCCTCTTGGGCAAAACATAGCCATGTGATGTCCATAACAAAAACGTTAATTATGCAACGATTAAATCGACTTGATGAAGAGATTTGGACATTTTTGTATAACTCATCTGTTTTGCTTTCAATCAACGACTTGGAAAGTCCACGAGGGTATCATGTAGACTGGCTTTCCCTTGATGGTTTTGTTTTGTGGTAGAGATTGCGAGCCACATGCTAGGAGATTGGTGTTTATCTCATCGAGATAAAACATGAGACAAGTGGAACAGTGTTAAGGGTTTTACTACATTTATTTCCGACCTGACACAAACAGTGTCTGTAAAATTAATGCAGTCCAGATGAAATTGCCATGGGCTCCTAACCTCAAACTGAGTTAGTAGTCGGGATAGGAGTGGTTAGTCATCCCTTTAGATTACAATGTGGGCATGGAGTTTATGGAAGATAAGTTGGCTCAATTAAAAGTCGCAAAACAGGATGCCAGTTGCTTGGCAATGTTAACGTGTTTACAATACATAATAGGGTATTTTTTACGTCCAGTTATCATGGTATTCATGAGCCAAATGTTGGACGATCTACGTTTGTTGTTAACAGATACAGGATTTAGCCAGGAACACTGTTTCTCCATGACATGTAGCGTTTACTGTACCACATGTTGCTCCTATATGATGTGTATCTTATTTAGCTGGTCTGCTATCCCCATGGAAACACACATCTTGGGAATGTGCTGTACGGCTGACATGAGAAGAAGAAGAAGAAGTTACCCAAGGAAATCAAGTGCCATGCTATGAGCTTTAGCTATGTAATTATCATACAGAGTATACTTCAACAATCTCTCATGTTTCACTGTATATACTGCTGCACGGACTGACCCTTGTCACATGGTCATGTTGTGCTGCCACCTTGTGTGGCAAGATTGTACTGAAAGTGTATTATATTACCCTGCGTCCAGGTTATCTTATTCTAGCTGACAAGTCAATAAACACTGCTTGGGATGGTTTAACCTCATTATCTCGACACATTGCGTCATGTCCTTTGTCCGCCAACTATTACCTTCCACACAAGTATCACCTGCAGGTCATGCATCATGGCCACAAGTTGAGAAAATGCCCATTTCCGAGACCATTTATTAGCATAAATTCTCTATAAAATCAGGTAGTCAAGATAAATTCAAGGTGTTGGCACCACAAGAGAGAACGCGTTCAGGGCTAGGAATGGCCTTAATTTCAAAGCAAAGCATCAAACGGTTGATCAATGATAGCTGTTGCAAAAAAAATATTGTTGTAATTTTTAGAAGGCTTAATATTGCTCCGATTGGAGAAATTCGACCACTCACGCGGAGCCTGAAGGGTCTTGAGAAGTACTGTGGCACTTGTTTTTAAGCCAGGCCCTTAGTAAATGCAAACCAAGAGTCCGTAGTCGCTGAGCGTCTAAAATGCAGCATCATAGGTGTGGTGCCTCCCCCTAGTGTGAAAGAGGAGCACTATAATTGGGTACCTTGGTCCTCAGCAGTAAAGGGCCATACTGTTTCTTGTTGGTGGATAATGTTGTGTGATGGATTAAATACATGTAGGCCATAGGGGCCTTGTCAGAGGGTGGGGAGGGGATTTAATACATGTTTGATTATTGATCAGAGGTGTGTCAGTTCAGAATGTGGTCAAGTTTGAGTTGGATGTTTATTTTTCATCACTTCCTATTTGTGCGCACGCAAACTACGGACCTCTCGCACGCATTTACTAAGCCTCTGGGGCGGAATTGAGTAACACAGGAGTGTTCAGGATGACTCAAGCTTCGCGTGGGTGGTCAAATTTTTAAGATCGGAGCATTTTTTAGTTTTTGCATTTTACGGCCCCCGCTAGCGGTTTTACTAGTGGTCCCAGCTCAGATCCGAAGGATTGAGTGTGTGCAGCAGCCTGTGGCGGTCACGTGGCTTTTTTCAGAAGTGAAATCGGACCATTATTAGCGACAGCAGAAATTATTTCATCTTTTTTCGGTACTCCGGCCGCGACTACGGACCCCGCTAGTGGTTTTACTAGTGGCCACAGCTTAAATCTGAATGGCTGAGTGCGTGCAGGGGCCTCTGGCGGTCACTCGGCTTGTTTCAGAAGTGAAATCGGACCATTATTAACGAGTACAGAATTTTTTTTGATTTTTTTTTTCTCACTGCAGGTGAGCAGCTCAACAATGCAAAGATGCTGCACGACAAGAAATGCAGCTACATCAACTCGGCCGTCGGGGTGAGGATCGCTCGGTCGACGTTCTACGAGGATGTACCTCCGGAATACAAGACCCTTCCGCCGCCGTCTGCGGCTGCCCCGACGACTAACTCGGCGTCAAATAAGTCAGGTTTACCGCTGGGGACAGCTTACGTTGTCAATGACCTGCACCATAACCCACGGCCGCAGTCTCACACGGGGAACACGGCCCAGCCAGCCAACGAGCGACTCTTCGGTTTGGTGACATCCACCATCGACCCGACCATCGAGCCACCGCTACGGCCAGAGTTTGCAGGCTTGAATGGTCTTGGCAAAACAGAACAACAACAACAACAACAACAATTTAAGTCCTCCAAGTTGGAGGAGCCGGGTCCCAAGCCCCTGGTGGTTGCCGGTGGGGGGCAAACTGTGGGGGCACAGACATTGTCCGGCAGGCAAAAGTGCCGCACCCTCAACTGTGCGTTCTACGGCACCGACGCTTCAGACTTTCTTTGCTCAGCTTGCTATCGCAAAAAACAGCAACAGACTCTAAATCACCTTTCGGCAAGAACAGCGATGCGATAGCATCAGGTAGGTTATTGCCAATGCTAGTGTTAGACGACATAGACCGCACAAAGCAAGGAACCAAAGTATATGTACAATGTATACACATAAACTGCAATTGATCCTCTGTTGAAGAAACATAGACCTTAATGACTATTAGGCTAGCTCTCCAGTCAAGACATTGGTGCCACGGTTTATTTCGAGAAAACTTGTTTGACGACGGCGGAACGTCTACCACTAGACATGTACTGCAACTTCATGACTAATGCTGCCCCCTTTTGTCAGGAACGGGTACTATACGGTCTGGGTGCACAGCATTTGTTTTCCTCCAAATGGAAAACAGGACAGATCTGATGATATTATTAAGGATGTACAGGAAGAGACAAGGTTCTAGGCTGATGTGCCTATGTTGAACAAAATGTAGTTAAATACTCCCAAATAGAGTCATTGAGTTTGATCTCATTCAAGTGTTATTTTTAGACTATACGTTCAATTGGGCTGTGTTTTAATAGTGTGTTTCAGATTCTTGGAAAGCTTTTCTGATGGTAATATTCATTTATCTTTTATTCTCAGCCTAAGTTTTAACATCTTATATCTTCATAACAGTATTCTGTTTAGGAAGTTTTAGTAATTTATTGTGTCTTGATTTTATTTCCCGAGTTGTCTTACAATATGTCGATTGATGCATGAAGAAAAGTGGAGGGATCTTGAATTGTTTCAAACTGATTGTTTTACTCCTGTAAGATGTGTTTTACAAATTAAAGAACATATTTTTATCACAATATTATTACATTGGCTTGAAGGTGGCTGAAATGCTGTATAAATATTTAAATGTCCAATTATCTATGTACATGTATATACTATTTTATGGAAGGGATGTTGTACGATATACCTTACAAATTAATCCCATTTATGAAGTAACTGATTAAATTATTGAATGTTAATGTCAGGATTGGCCTTAAGTCTATACTACACTGCATAATGAGAGAGATCCTAAATCATACATATATGCCATGTTACCCTAATACTGTCTTAAATTCGTCATGTAAGTATTACCGTATTCGACTTAATAAGCGCCTTCCTCCTAATGAGCGCCCCCCCCCTTTCTTTTAAAGATTGTTTTCCAAAATGTTTACATTTTTTCTTAATTTCTCTCTGATTTTGTTACTTTTTTCGAACATTATATGACATTGAGCGCTTCATACTTATGCAGGTTTAAGGTGAAGCCAAGTGAAGGTCCAGTAGGGGGCGCTTATTTAAATGAAGATTTGAGGCCGATTTTTCCACTCTAAATGATATTTTAAGCGCCCAGGGCACATATTACGTCGAATACGGTACATGAATTTATGCTAACAATTAGACTCAAATATAGTGTTTACCCTGAGCAAGTTATATTGCACTTGTATCTGAGGGAAATCTAAAACTGGGGAAGGTACATTTTTGGACCATCATTCTTTTTTTCCCATCAAAGGACATAACCTAGGATTATTCATGTGCAATACAAAACTAATGAGGGGTTCGGTTCACTAAGAAAAAAAAACATGAAAATTTTCCTTTTTTTTGTATTTTTTGGCAAAAATAGAGAACACTTTTTTCTTTCAAAAATCTGTAATAAAAAAAGTAGCTCGGGACCCCCCCATTTTTTTTCCGTTTTCCATTTCTAAATAATGAAAGCTACCTTTAGGGTGAAAAACAGGACATTTCATGGATACAAAGTTAAGAGTAGCGATCAACCTTAAGGTGAAGCCAAGTGAAGGTCCAGTAGGGGGCACTTATTTAAATGAAGATTTGAGGCTGATTTTTCCACTCGAAATAATATTTTAAGCGCCCAGGGCACATATTATGTCGAATACGGTACATGAATTTATGCTAACAATTAGACTCAAATATAGTGTTTACCCTGATCAAGTTATATTGCACTCGTATCTGAGGGAAATCTAAAACTGGGAAAGTACATTGTACTTGGATGCAAAGAGAGCGATGGGAGAAGACGACGACTGTGATTGTTATTGCCAAATATGTTTCCACTTGCTTGTTTTGGTCTGGGACTTACCGCCCCTACGACTTGGTGCCATTTGACAAAAAGTCTTAGTGTGTGATGAAAATTAGCCTGCGTGTGATCAGAATTACCCTAGGTGTGGGGCTGGGGCGTGGAGGGAGGGTGGGGTGAGGTGTTTAGTTGAGCCGGCACCAGAGTTTTTAGCACGGTTGATACCACAAGGGGCCTTTTATAGCGCACGTCTACGACACGGTCTGTGCTCGCTAGCATTAGATCTCTACTGGAACATAGAAAACATGTATATTGTACAGAATAAGATTACTTTTATGCTTGCATCCACTCGGCTTCATTCACGACTAGAATGTGTTTTTACGGTTATCGCCAGCTCGATACTAGAACCTGCACGTCCATTGGTAAGGGAGTGATTATTTTTTATCAACGGGGGGGGCAAGAAAATTTGGACCCCTCGACCTGGGGGGGTGTAAAAAGTTCATGCGCTCCGCGCGAACGCCCCCCCCCTCCCCTGTTGTTAAAAAATAATCATTGCCTAATGTTAAAGGTTGTACATGTATGTGGATTGTTGGAGAAGTCTGTTAACATGTTAAGAATAGATGTCTTCTTTGTAATCACCTTCAGTGATTCATAATACTCTTAGAAAGACATCTGTTCATGATATCTGCATGTTAAGAGTTAACGAAATATGTGCTATCATGGGAAACATATTTTCAAGTATAGGAATCCTTGCTTGGTTTTTACTTTGGAGAGTATGGGGTAATAATGGACTTCCACTGATAGCTTTAATAAGATACATGTAAATCTAAGAGTTGTATCCACATTGCCAAAATGAATTTTATCATCTCAGTTAAAGCATGTAGATTTAAGTTCAAATAATGAGTATTTTTGATCAAAATATATAAAAAGGTCCAGAAATTAAAAGAAGGTCTCAACTAGTCATAAGCTTGCTTACTAGTAGACAAAACAGGTAACTGGTGGATTGTTCTCCAAAAGTGCAATGTCCATTGTAGACTCTGATTCTCATGTATCCGATAGTTCTGAAAAAAATGTCAAGAAAAGAATTTGTGCACTATAAGAGCAGAGTTTACTTTGGATATTTGAGAAAAGTAAAAGTTCAGAAAGTAAATATTCCCACCTAACTTCATAGGGAATATTTATCTATGCTTATAGTATAGACTCATGACTTGATTTGCCATAAACTACTTGAGTATCATAAATAGTGAATAGTCCAAAGTCAATATGAGAAAATGCCATGAATTGCAACACTGCTTACATCAATATATATTTATTAATGGAAAAAAAAGACACCTGCTAAATAGTTTTACGAAGGTCACATACTCGCAAATATTAAAATCCTTCACACTTACAAAGCAAATGAAATACAAAATATAATGTGATGGACTTGAGAAAACTTTGTTATGTAATTGAAACAAATTATGACTGAAAGAAATGAGGTGCCAATTGTACAATGATTACAAATTTATTTGACTAATTTCGAGATGTGTTGTATTTGATGACCATTTGAAATTGATGTATTGATAAGACTTACCAGGCATTTAGAGCTGCTATGTTTTGGCTTTAATTTGCCTGCATATGCAATTATTGATATGTGTTGCAGTGTTCCCCTTCATATCAGTAATTCACAACCTATATGCATCTTTGGAAGTGCCAGTCTGTCAAGGGTTATTTTGTGGAAGTATTAATAGATTTCAAAGTAAATCTTGGTACAGAAAAACATAGGGTAGGTATGTATGATATAGCTATGTTGTAGCAACTTAAACTGGTATTGATATATCTCAACTTGTTGCTTTTAGAAATATATGAAATGGTTTGTTGATTTAAGCTTTATTTTCCCGATATCATTTGGCTCAATGGAGCCGTTGTCCACTGCTTATCGTTATGTAGCAACGTTGGGATCTGTCCAAAAGATGATGGGTTTAACTGCACCAGAAAGAGGCCAGTGATGCTTGCACTGGAGAGAATATTTCACATGCAAATCATGATAGCAACCAGACATGCAAGAGTATTCTGCCGTTGTACCTAATTATCCATGTATCAAATCTAGATCTGAATATAAACAAAGATGCAAATGTTCTACAGTGTTCTCCTCTGCACTTCACACCCAAAAAGGATCGTGCACAAAATGGAAACTAGCAAAATATAATTACTGGTATATCAAACTGAAACAGGAAGTAATAAAAACCTGTTGTGTGTGAACTATGACTTGGTGTAGTACGAGGCAGAGTAGGTCCATGAGTTCAATGTCAGATGTGGGCTTTTACAGCCGTAGATTTAAACATGGCACTGAAGAAACTAAAGGTTTGTATATTATGTGATTAGTTTTGTTGAGAAGTGCCGTGGTTATTGACTTGCATTGTTGACTTTATGACTATATCGCGGACATTGGATGAAATTGAGGGTAAATACAAACTATAAGGCATATATACCCATGTACTCTGATTTGCTCAACTTGGTACAATGATCATGCAGTGGAGGTGTTTGCAGTGCTTGCCTCTTGGGCAAAACATAGCCATGTGATGTCCATAACAAAAACGTTAATTATGCAACGATTAAATCGACTTGATGAAGAGATTTGGACATTTTTGTATAACTCATCTGTTTTGCTTTCAATCAACGACTTGGAAAGTCCACGAGGGTATCATGTAGACTGGCTTTCCCTTGATGGTTTTGTTTTGTGGTAGAGATTGCGAGCCACATGCTAGGAGATTGGTGTTTATCTCATCGAGATAAAACATGAGACAAGTGGAACAGTGTTAAGGGTTTTACTACATTTATTTCCGACCTGACACAAACAGTGTCTGTAAAATTAATGCAGTCCAGATGAAATTGCCATGGGCTCCTAACCTCAAACTGAGTTAGTAGTCGGGATAGGAGTGGTTAGTCATCCCTTTAGATTACAATGTGGGCATGGAGTTTATGGAAGATAAGTTGGCTCAATTAAAAGTCGCAAAACAGGATGCCAGTTGCTTGGCAATGTTAACGTGTTTACAATACATAATAGGGTATTTTTTACGTCCAGTTATCATGGTATTCATGAGCCAAATGTTGGACGATCTACGTTTGTTGTTAACAGATACAGGATTTAGCCAGGAACACTGTTTCTCCATGACATGTAGCGTTTACTGTACCACATGTTGCTCCTATATGATGTGTATCTTATTTAGCTGGTCTGCTATCCCCATGGAAACACACATCTTGGGAATGTGCTGTACGGCTGACATGAGAAGAAGAAGAAGAAGTTACCCAAGGAAATCAAGTGCCATGCTATGAGCTTTAGCTATGTAATTATCATACAGAGTATACTTCAACAATCTCTCATGTTTCACTGTATATACTGCTGCACGGACTGACCCTTGTCACATGGTCATGTTGTGCTGCCACCTTGTGTGGCAAGATTGTACTGAAAGTGTATTATATTACCCTGCGTCCAGGTTATCTTATTCTAGCTGACAAGTCAATAAACACTGCTTGGGATGGTTTAACCTCATTATCTCGACACATTGCGTCATGTCCTTTGTCCGCCAACTATTACCTTCCACACAAGTATCACCTGCAGGTCATGCATCATGGCCACAAGTTGAGAAAATGCCCATTTCCGAGACCATTTATTAGCATAAATTCTCTATAAAATCAGGTAGTCAAGATAAATTCAAGGTGTTGGCACCACAAGAGAGAACGCGTTCAGGGCTAGGAATGGCCTTAATTTCAAAGCAAAGCATCAAACGGTTGATCAATGATAGCTGTTGCAAAAAAAATATTGTTGTAATTTTTAGAAGGCTTAATATTGCTCCGATTGGAGAAATTCGACCACTCACGCGGAGCCTGAAGGGTCTTGAGAAGTACTGTGGCACTTGTTTTTAAGCCAGGCCCTTAGTAAATGCAAACCAAGAGTCCGTAGTCGCTGAGCGTCTAAAATGCAGCATCATAGGTGTGGTGCCTCCCCCTAGTGTGAAAGAGGAGCACTATAATTGGGTACCTTGGTCCTCAGCAGTAAAGGGCCATACTGTTTCTTGTTGGTGGATAATGTTGTGTGATGGATTAAATACATGTAGGCCATAGGGGCCTTGTCAGAGGGTGGGGAGGGGATTTAATACATGTTTGATTATTGATCAGAGGTGTGTCAGTTCAGAATGTGGTCAAGTTTGAGTTGGATGTTTATTTTTCATCACTTCCTATTTGTGCGCACGCAAACTACGGACCTCTCGCACGCATTTACTAAGCCTCTGGGGCGGAATTGAGTAACACAGGAGTGTTCAGGATGACTCAAGCTTCGCGTGGGTGGTCAAATTTTTAAGATCGGAGCATTTTTTAGTTTTTGCATTTTACGGCCCCCGCTAGCGGTTTTACTAGTGGTCCCAGCTCAGATCCGAAGGATTGAGTGTGTGCAGCAGCCTGTGGCGGTCACGTGGCTTTTTTCAGAAGTGAAATCGGACCATTATTACCGACAGCAGAAATTATTTACTATTTTGTCATTACCCTGCCTACGACTACGGACCCCGCTAGCGGTTTTACTCGCAGGAGCATTCTTACCATTATTAACGAGTACAGATTTTTTTTTTTTTTCCTCTCACTGCGGGTGGTGTCAGTTACTGTGGCTAATGATGGGCTCTATACACTAATCTTGATTAAAACCAATTGATTTCTGTTTTTGGCCTAAAATCGGGTTGATCTAAATACGGGAAATGCGTTTTACACGCTCTCTGATGACGAGCATTAAGGGAATGTTTCTCATGTCAATAATGTGTCATAATGAGAGAGATCCTAAATCATACATATATGCCATGTTACCCTAATACTGTCTTAAATTCGTCATGTAAGTATTACCGTATTCGACGTAATAAGCGCCCTCCTAATGAGCGCCCCCCCCCCTTTCTTTTAAAGATTTTCCAAAATGTTTACATTTTTTCTTAATTTTTCTCTGATTTTGTTACTTTTTTCGAACATCATATGACATGGAGCACTTCATACTTATGCAGGTTTAAGGTGAAGCCAAGTGAAGGTCCAGTAGGGGGCGCTTATTTAAATGAAGATTTGAGGCCGATTTTTCCACTCAAAATAATATTTTAAGCGCCCAGGGCACATATTACATCGAATACGGTACATGAATTTATGCTAACAATTAGACTCAAATATAGTGTTCACCCTGAGCAAGTTATATTGCACTTGTATCTGAGGGAAATCTAAAACTGGGAAAGTACATTGTACTTGGATGCAAAGAGAGCGATGGGAGAAGACAACGACTGTGATTGTTATTGCCAAATATGTTTCCACTTGCTTGTTTTGGTCTGGGACTTACCGCCCCTACGACTTGGTGCCATTTGACAAAAAGTCTTAGTGTGTGATGAAAATTAGCCCGCGTGTGATCAGAATTACCCTAGGTGTGGGGCTGGGGCGTGGAGGGAGGGTGGGGTGAGGTGTTTAGTTGAGCCGGCACCAGAGTTTTTAGCACGGTTGATACCACAAGGGGCCTTTTATAGCGCACGTCTACGACAAGGTCTGTGCTCGCTAGCATTAGATCTCTACTGGAACATAGAAAAAATGTATATTGTACAGAATAAGATTACTTTTATGCTTGCATCCACTCGGCTTCATTTACAACTAGAATGTGTTCTTACGGTTATCGCCAGCTCGATACTAGAACCTGCACGTCCATTGGTAAGGGAGTGATTGTTTTTTATAAACGGGGGAGGGGGGCAAGAAAATTAGGACCCCTTGACCTGGGGGGGGGGGTGTAAAAAGTTCATGCGCTCCGCGCGAACCCCCCCCTCCCCTGTTGTTAAAAAATAATCATTGCCTAATGTTAAAGGTTGAACATGTATGTGGATTGTTGGAGAAGTCTGTTAACATGTTAAGAATAGATGTCTTCTTTGTAATCACCTTCAGTGATTCATAATACTCTTAGAAAGACATCTGTTCATGATATCTGCATGTTAAGAGTTAACGAGATATGTGCTATCATGGGAAACATATTTTCAAGTATAGGAATCCTTCCTTGGTTTTTACTTTTGAGAGTATGGGGTAATAATGGACTTCCACTGATAGCTTTAATAGGATACATGTACATTCAAGAGTTGTATCCACATTGCCAAAATGATTTTTATCATCTCAGTTAAAGCATGTAGATTTAAGTTCAAATAATGAGTATTTTTGATCAAAATATATAAAAAGGTCCAGAAATTAAAAGAAGGTCTCAACTAGTCATAAGCTTGCTTACTAGTAGACAAAACAGGTAACTGGTGGATTGTTCTCCAAAAGTGCAATGTCCATTGTAGACTCTGATTCTCATGTATCCGATAGTTCTGAAAAAAATGTCAAGAAAAGAATTTGTGCACTATAAGAGCAGAGTTTACTTTGGATATTTGAGAAAAGTAAAAGTTCAGAAAGTAAATATTCCCACCTAACTTCATAGGGAATATTTATCTATGCTTATAGTATCGACTCATGACTTGATTTGCCATAAACTACTTGAGTATCATAAATAGTGAATAGTCCAAAGTCAATATGAGAAAATGCCATGAATTGCAACACTGCTTACATCAATATGTATTTATTAATGAAAAAAAGACAGCTGCTAAATGGTTTTACGAAGGTCACATACTCGCAACTATTAAAATCCTTCACACTTACAAAGCAAATGAAATACATACAAAATATAATGTGATGGACTTGAGAAAACTTTGTTATGTTATTGAAACAAATTATGACTGAAAGAAATGAGGTGCCAATTGTACAATGATTACAAATTTATTTGACTAATTTCGAGATGTGTTGTATTTGATGACCATTTGAAATTGATGTATTGATAAGACTTACCAGGCATTTAGAGCTGCTATGTTTTGGCTTTACTTTGCCTGCATATGCAATTATTGATATGTGTTGCAGTGTTCCCCTTCATATCCGTAATTCACAACCTATATGCATCTTTGGAAATGCCAGTCTGTCAAGGGTTATTTTGTGGAAGTATTAATAGATTTCAAAGTAAATCTCGGTATAGAAATACATAGGGTAGGTATGTATGATATAGCTGTATAGTTGTAGCAACTTAAACTGGTATTGATATATCTCAACTTGTTGCTTTTAGAAATATATGAAATGGTTTGTTGATTTAAGCTTTATTTTCCTGATATCATTTGGCTGAATGGAGCCATTGTCCACTGCTTATCGTTATGTAGCAACGTTGGGATCTGTCCAAAAGATGATGGGTTTAACTGCACTAGAAAGAGGCCAGTGATGCTTGCACTGAAGAGAATATTTCACATGCAAATCATGATAGCAACCAGACATGCAAGAGTATTCTGCCGTTGTACCTAATTATCCATGTATCAAATCTAGATCTGAATATAAACAAAGATGCAAATGTTCTACAGTGTTCTCCTCTGCACTTCACACCCAAAAAGGATCGTGCACAAAATGGAAACTAGCAAAATATTACTGGTATATCAAACTGAAACAGGAAGTAATAAAAACCTGTTGTGGGTAAATTATGACTTGGTGTAGTACGAGGCAGAGTAGGTCCATGAGTTCAATGTCAGATGTGGGCTTTTACAGCCGTAGATTTAAACATGGCACTGAAGAAACTAAAGGTTTGTATATTATGTGATTAGTTTTGTTGAGAAGTGCCGTGGTTATTGACTTGCATTGTTGACTTTATGACTATATCGCGGACATTGGATGAAATTGAGGGTAAATACAAACTATAAGGCATATATACCCATGTACTCTGATTTGCTCAACTTGGTACAATGATCATGCAGTGGAGGTGTTTGCAGTGCTTGCCTCTTGGGCAAAACATAGCCATGTGATGTCCATAACAAAAACATTAATTATGCAACGATTAAATCGACTTGATGAAGAGATTTGGACATTTTTGTATAACTCATCTGTTTTGCTTTCAATCAACGACTTGGAAAGTCCACGAGGGTATCATGTAGACTGGCTTTCCCTTGATGGTTTTGTTTTGTGGTAGAGATTGCGAGCCACATGCTAGGAGATTGGTGTTTATCTCATCGAGATAAAACATGAGACAAGTGGAACAGTGTTAAGGGTTTTACTACATTTATTTCCGACCTGACACAAACAGTGTCTGTAAAATTAATGCAGTCCAGATGAAATTGCCATGGGCTCCTAACCTCAAACTGAGTTAGTAGTCGGGATAGGAGTGGTTAGTCATCCCTTTAGATTACAATGTGGGCATGGAGTTTATGGAAGATAAGTTGGCTCAATTAAAAGTCGCAAAACAGGATGCCAGTTGCTTGGCAATGTTAACGTGTTTACAATACATAATAGGGTATTTTTTACGTCCAGTTATCATGGTATTCATGAGCCAAATGTTGGACGATCTACGTTTGTTGTTAACAGATACAGGATTTAGCCAGGAACACTGTTTCTCCATGACATGTAGCGTTTACTGTACCACATGTTGCTCCTATATGATGTGTATCTTATTTAGCTGGTCTGCTATCCCCATGGAAACACACATCTTGGGAATGTGCTGTACGGCTGACATGAGAAGAAGAAGAAGAAGTTACCCAAGGAAATCAAGTGCCATGCTATGAGCTTTAGCTATGTAATTATCATACAGAGTATACTTCAACAATCTCTCATGTTTCACTGTATATACTGCTGCACGGACTGACCCTTGTCACATGGTCATGTTGTGCTGCCACCTTGTGTGGCAAGATTGTACTGAAAGTGTATTATATTACCCTGCGTCCAGGTTATCTTATTCTAGCTGACAAGTCAATAAACACTGCTTGGGATGGTTTAACCTCATTATCTCGACACATTGCGTCATGTCCTTTGTCCGCCAACTATTACCTTCCACACAAGTATCACCTGCAGGTCATGCATCATGGCCACAAGTTGAGAAAATGCCCATTTCCGAGACCATTTATTAGCATAAATTCTCTATAAAATCAGGTAGTCAAGATAAATTCAAGGTGTTGGCACCACAAGAGAGAACGCGTTCAGGGCTAGGAATGGCCTTAATTTCAAAGCAAAGCATCAAACGGTTGATCAATGATAGCTGTTGCAAAAAAAATATTGTTGTAATTTTTAGAAGGCTTAATATTGCTCCGATTGGAGAAATTCGACCACTCACGCGGAGCCTGAAGGGTCTTGAGAAGTACTGTGGCACTTGTTTTTAAGCCAGGCCCTTAGTAAATGCAAACCAAGAGTCCGTAGTCGCTGAGCGTCTAAAATGCAGCATCATAGGTGTGGTGCCTCCCCCTAGTGTGAAAGAGGAGCACTATAATTGGGTACCTTGGTCCTCAGCAGTAAAGGGCCATACTGTTTCTTGTTGGTGGATAATGTTGTGTGATGGATTAAATACATGTAGGCCATAGGGGCCTTGTCAGAGGGTGGGGAGGGGATTTAATACATGTTTGATTATTGATCAGAGGTGTGTCAGTTCAGAATGTGGTCAAGTTTGAGTTGGATGTTTATTTTTCATCACTTCCTATTTGTGCGCACGCAAACTACGGACCTCTCGCACGCATTTACTAAGCCTCTGGGGCGGAATTGAGTAACACAGGAGTGTTCAGGATGACTCAAGCTTCGCGTGGGTGGTCAAATTTTTAAGATCGGAGCATTTTTTAGTTTTTGCATTTTACGGCCCCCGCTAGCGGTTTTACTAGTGGTCCCAGCTCAGATCCGAAGGATTGAGTGTGTGCAGCAGCCTGTGGCGGTCACGTGGCTTTTTTCAGAAGTGAAATCGGACCATTATTAGCGACAGCAGAAATTATTTCATCTTTTTTCGGTACTCCGGCCGCGACTACGGACCCCGCTAGTGGTTTTACTAGTGGCCACAGCTTAAATCTGAATGGCTGAGTGCGTGCAGGGGCCTCTGGCGGTCACTCGGCTTGTTTCAGAAGTGAAATCGGACCATTATTAACGAGTACAGAATTTTTTTTGATTTTTTTTTTCTCACTGCAGGTGAGCAGCTCAACAATGCAAAGATGCTGCACGACAAGAAATGCAGCTACATCAACTCGGCCGTCGGGGTGAGGATCGCTCGGTCGACGTTCTACGAGGATGTACCTCCGGAATACAAGACCCTTCCGCCGCCGTCTGCGGCTGCCCCGACGACTAACTCGGCGTCAAATAAGTCAGGTTTACCGCTGGGGACAGCTTACGTTGTCAATGACCTGCACCATAACCCACGGCCGCAGTCTCACACGGGGAACACGGCCCAGCCAGCCAACGAGCGACTCTTCGGTTTGGTGACATCCACCATCGACCCGACCATCGAGCCACCGCTACGGCCAGAGTTTGCAGGCTTGAATGGTCTTGGCAAAACAGAACAACAACAACAACAACAACAATTTAAGTCCTCCAAGTTGGAGGAGCCGGGTCCCAAGCCCCTGGTGGTTGCCGGTGGGGGGCAAACTGTGGGGGCACAGACATTGTCCGGCAGGCAAAAGTGCCGCACCCTCAACTGTGCGTTCTACGGCACCGACGCTTCAGACTTTCTTTGCTCAGCTTGCTATCGCAAAAAACAGCAACAGACTCTAAATCACCTTTCGGCAAGAACAGCGATGCGATAGCATCAGGTAGGTTATTGCCAATGCTAGTGTTAGACGACATAGACCGCACAAAGCAAGGAACCAAAGTATATGTACAATGTATACACATAAACTGCAATTGATCCTCTGTTGAAGAAACATAGACCTTAATGACTATTAGGCTAGCTCTCCAGTCAAGACATTGGTGCCACGGTTTATTTCGAGAAAACTTGTTTGACGACGGCGGAACGTCTACCACTAGACATGTACTGCAACTTCATGACTAATGCTGCCCCCTTTTGTCAGGAACGGGTACTATACGGTCTGGGTGCACAGCATTTGTTTTCCTCCAAATGGAAAACAGGACAGATCTGATGATATTATTAAGGATGTACAGGAAGAGACAAGGTTCTAGGCTGATGTGCCTATGTTGAACAAAATGTAGTTAAATACTCCCAAATAGAGTCATTGAGTTTGATCTCATTCAAGTGTTATTTTTAGACTATACGTTCAATTGGGCTGTGTTTTAATAGTGTGTTTCAGATTCTTGGAAAGCTTTTCTGATGGTAATATTCATTTATCTTTTATTCTCAGCCTAAGTTTTAACATCTTATATCTTCATAACAGTATTCTGTTTAGGAAGTTTTAGTAATTTATTGTGTCTTGATTTTATTTCCCGAGTTGTCTTACAATATGTCGATTGATGCATGAAGAAAAGTGGAGGGATCTTGAATTGTTTCAAACTGATTGTTTTACTCCTGTAAGATGTGTTTTACAAATTAAAGAACATATTTTTATCACAATATTATTACATTGGCTTGAAGGTGGCTGAAATGCTGTATAAATATTTAAATGTCCAATTATCTATGTACATGTATATACTATTTTATGGAAGGGATGTTGTACGATATACTTTACAAATTAATCCCATTTATGAAGTAACTGATTAAATTATTGAATGTTAATGTCAGGATTGGCCTTAAGTCTATACTACACTGCATAATGAGAGAGATCCTAAATCATACATATATGCCATGTTACCCTAATACTGTCTTAAATTCGTCATGTAAGTATTACCGTATTCGACTTAATAAGCGCCTTCCTCCTAATGAGCGCCCCCCCCCTTTCTTTTAAAGATTGTTTTCCAAAATGTTTACATTTTTTCTTAATTTCTCTCTGATTTTGTTACTTTTTTCGAACATTATATGACATTGAGCGCTTCATACTTATGCAGGTTTAAGGTGAAGCCAAGTGAAGGTCCAGTAGGGGGCGCTTATTTAAATGAAGATTTGAGGCCGATTTTTCCACTCTAAATGATATTTTAAGCGCCCAGGGCACATATTACGTCGAATACGGTACATGAATTTATGCTAACAATTAGACTCAAATATAGTGTTTACCCTGAGCAAGTTATATTGCACTTGTATCTGAGGGAAATCTAAAACTGGGGAAGGTACATTTTTGGACCATCATTCTTTTTTTCCCATCAAAGGACATAACCTAGGATTATTCATGTGCAATACAAAACTAATGAGGGGTTCGGTTCACTAAGAAAAAAAAACATGAAAATTTTCCTTTTTTTTGTATTTTTTGGCAAAAATAGAGAACACTTTTTTCTTTCAAAAATCTGTAATAAAAAAAGTAGCTCGGGACCCCCCCATTTTTTTTCCGTTTTCCATTTCTAAATAATGAAAGCTACCTTTAGGGTGAAAAACAGGACATTTCATGGATACAAAGTTAAGAGTAGCGATCAACCTTAAGGTGAAGCCAAGTGAAGGTCCAGTAGGGGGCACTTATTTAAATGAAGATTTGAGGCTGATTTTTCCACTCGAAATAATATTTTAAGCGCCCAGGGCACATATTATGTCGAATACGGTACATGAATTTATGCTAACAATTAGACTCAAATATAGTGTTTACCCTGATCAAGTTATATTGCACTCGTATCTGAGGGAAATCTAAAACTGGGAAAGTACATTGTACTTGGATGCAAAGAGAGCGATGGGAGAAGACGACGACTGTGATTGTTATTGCCAAATATGTTTCCACTTGCTTGTTTTGGTCTGGGACTTACCGCCCCTACGACTTGGTGCCATTTGACAAAAAGTCTTAGTGTGTGATGAAAATTAGCCTGCGTGTGATCAGAATTACCCTAGGTGTGGGGCTGGGGCGTGGAGGGAGGGTGGGGTGAGGTGTTTAGTTGAGCCGGCACCAGAGTTTTTAGCACGGTTGATACCACAAGGGGCCTTTTATAGCGCATGTCTACGACACGGTCTGTGCTCGCTAGCATTAGATCTCTACTGGAACATAGAAAACATGTATATTGTACAGAATAAGATTACTTTTATGCTTGCATCCACTCGGCTTCATTCACGACTAGAATGTGTTTTTACGGTTATCGCCAGCTCGATACTAGAACCTGCACGTCCATTGGTAAGGGAGTGATTATTTTTTATCAACGGGGGGGGCAAGAAAATTTGGACCCCTCGACCTGGGGGGGTGTAAAAAGTTCATGCGCTCCGCGCGAACGCCCCCCCCCCTCCCCTGTTGTTAAAAAATAATCATTGCCTAATGTTAAAGGTTGTACATGTATGTGGATTGTTGGAGAAGTCTGTTAACATGTTAAGAATAGATGTCTTCTTTGTAATCACCTTCAGTGATTCATAATACTCTTAGAAAGACATCTGTTCATGATATCTGCATGTTAAGAGTTAACGAAATATGTGCTATCATGGGAAACATATTTTCAAGTATAGGAATCCTTGCTTGGTTTTTACTTTGGAGAGTATGGGGTAATAATGGACTTCCACTGATAGCTTTAATAAGATACATGTAAATCTAAGAGTTGTATCCACATTGCCAAAATGAATTTTATCATCTCAGTTAAAGCATGTAGATTTAAGTTCAAATAATGAGTATTTTTGATCAAAATATATAAAAAGGTCCAGAAATTAAAAGAAGGTCTCAACTAGTCATAAGCTTGCTTACTAGTAGACAAAACAGGTAACTGGTGGATTGTTCTCCAAAAGTGCAATGTCCATTGTAGACTCTGATTCTCATGTATCCGATAGTTCTGAAAAAAATGTCAAGAAAAGAATTTGTGCACTATAAGAGCAGAGTTTACTTTGGATATTTGAGAAAAGTAAAAGTTCAGAAAGTAAATATTCCCACCTAACTTCATAGGGAATATTTATCTATGCTTATAGTATCGACTCATGACTTGATTTGCCATAAACTACTTGAGTATCATAAATAGTGAATAGTCCAAAGTCAATATGAGAAAATGCCATGAATTGCAACACTGCTTACATCAATATATATTTATTAATGGAAAAAAAAGACACCTGCTAAATAGTTTTACGAAGGTCACATACTCGCAAATATTAAAATCCTTCACACTTACAAAGCAAATGAAATACAAAATATAATGTGATGGACTTGAGAAAACTTTGTTATGTAATTGAAACAAATTATGACTGAAAGAAATGAGGTGCCAATTGTACAATGATTACAAATTTATTTGACTAATTTCGAGATGTGTTGTATTTGATGACCATTTGAAATTGATGTATTGATAAGACTTACCAGGCATTTAGAGCTGCTATGTTTTGGCTTTAATTTGCCTGCATATGCAATTATTGATATGTGTTGCAGTGTTCCCCTTCATATCAGTAATTCACAACCTATATGCATCTTTGGAAGTGCCAGTCTGTCAAGGGTTATTTTGTGGAAGTATTAATAGATTTCAAAGTAAATCTTGGTACAGAAAAACATAGGGTAGGTATGTATGATATAGCTATGTTGTAGCAACTTAAACTGGTATTGATATATCTCAACTTGTTGCTTTTAGAAATATATGAAATGGTTTGTTGATTTAAGCTTTATTTTCCCGATATCATTTGGCTCAATGGAGCCGTTGTCCACTGCTTATCGTTACGTAGCAACGTTGGGATCTGTCCAAAAGATGATGGGTTTAACTGCACCAGAAAGAGGCCAGTGATGCTTGCACTGAAGAGAATATTTCACATGCAAATCATGATAGCAACCAGACATGCAAGAGTATTCTGCCGTTGTACCTAATTATCCATGTATCAAATCTAGATCTGAATATAAACAAAGATGCAAATGTTCTACAGTGTTCTCCTCTGCACTTCACACCCAAAAAGGATCGTGCACAAAATGGAAACTAGCAAAATATAATTACTGGTATATCAAACTGAAACAGGAAGTAATAAAAACCTGTTGTGGGTAAATTATGACTTGGTGTAGTACGAGGCAGAGTAGGTCCATGAGTTCAATGTCAGATGTGGGCTTTTACAGCCGTAGATTTAAACATGGCACTGAAGAAACTAAAGGTTTGTATATTATGTGATTAGTTTTGTTGAGAAGTGCCGTGGTTATTGACTTGCATTGTTGACTTTATGACTATATCGCGGACATTGGATGAAATTGAGGGTAAATACAAACTAAAAGGCATATATACCCATGTACTCTGATTTGCTCAACTTGGTACAATGATCATGCAGTGGAGGTGTTTGCAGTGCTTGCCTCTTGGGCAAAACATAGCCATGTGATGTCCATAACAAAAACGTTAATTATGCAACGATTAAATCGACTTGATGAAGAGATTGGGACATTTTTGTATAACTCATCTGTTTTGCTTTCAATCAACGACTTGGAAAGTCCACGAGGGTATCACGTAGACTGGCTTTCCCTTGATGGTTTTGTTTTGTGGTAGAGATTGCGAGCCACATGCTAGGAGATTGGTGTTTATCTCATCAAGATAAAACATGAGACAAGTGGAACAATGTTAAGGGTTTTACTACATTTATTTCCGACCTGACGCAAACAGTGTCTGTAAAATTAATGCAGTCCAGACGGGAGTCCAGATGAAATTGCCATGGGCTCCTAACCTCAAACTGAGTTAGTAGTCGGGATAGGAGTGGTTAGTCATCCCTTTAGATTACAATGTGGGCATGGAGTTTATGGAAGATAAGTTGGCTCAATTAAAAGTCGCAAAACAGGATGCCAGTTGCTTGGCAATGTTAACGTGTTTACAATACATAATAGGGTATTTTTTACGTCCAGTTATCATGGTATTCATGAGCCAAATGTTGGACGATCTACGTTTGTTGTTAACAGATACAGGATTTAGCCAGGAACACTGTTTCTCCATGACATGTAGCGTTTACTGTACCACATGTTGCTCCTATATGATGTTTATCTTATTTAGCTGGTCTGCTATCCCCATGGAAACACACATCTTGGGAATGTGCTTTACGGCTGACATGAGAAGAAGAAGAAGTTACCCAAGGAAATCAAGTGCCATGCTATGAGCTTTAGCTATGTAATTATCATACAGAGTATACTTCAACAATCTCTCATGTTTCACTGTATATACTGCTGCACGGACTGACCCTTGTCACATGGTCATGTTGTGCTGCCACCTTGTGTGGCAAGATTGTACTGAAAGTGTATTATATTACCCTGCGTCCAGGTTATCTTCTTCTAGCTGACAAGTCAATAAACACTGCTTGGGATGGTTTAACCTCATATCTCGACACATTGCGTCATGTCTTTTATCCATGAATAAACACCTTCCAAAGAAGTTGAGGGCTTTCCCAACCTGCATCTTGTCGCTAGAATGCATCGTGTTGATATTTACCAAAAAAATAAATTTCCAGCAAACTTTTCAATTTGGATGGGTGAAGTCTTTTACGGCGCCTTCAGTTAGGGTGCGTGCATACTCCCAAGGCATTAAGCATGAAATTATTACCTTTTGTTCTGTGCAATTTGGTAGGTTATAGACCTATTGAAGCGAAATTCAAAACAGTTTGAAACTAAAATTATTATATTCTAGGAAAGGTGAAAAAAGAGTTTTAACAAGGTTGGTTGGCTGTCAAACTGCGGCAATCTCCCGCGGCAGATAGTTCGTGCGACAGCGGCCGTCACTTCCTCTCTGCCAAATCCTTACTCCGTGCTTCGCAAATGGACAGATTCTGTCCATTGCGCCCTTTTGTTTAAAATATAGCTAAATAAGCAATTTCCCATGTACCATTCGATTCAAATATGTGAATAGAGTTACAAACTGCAAATCTTGCAAATTACAGATGAATCAATTATGATTTAAAGGTGGAAAATCGACATAGACTGCAGGGATGTGATTTCTCCTACTTTGGTAGGATTTCCTACCAAATAGAGCTAAAAAGTCGACCCTCATGATTTTCCCAGATCCAATGAGATATTTTTTCAGTGGGGGGGGTCTGCTACTCAATTGCCAGACAGAATCTGCCAGACAAAAAGTGAAGTACTGATTCTTCAGCCCAGAAGACTGATATACACCAAATTGCACCATTTCCCTCCTTCGTTTTCAAAATTTTCTTGGGGGGCATGCCCCCAAACCCCCCTAATACTGTTGTGCCATCTGATTTACAAATGGACCCTTAACTCATTCAGTCTTGAATTAAGGTTGGAGGGGGATGGGAAGGTAGCCATGCAGCGTTGTGTTTGTTATCGTTGGCTGAAAACTCCTGCCAAAAAGCTGATATAGTATACAATAGTCGATGCTCGGCCATCATGATATCAACTATAGTCAAATATATAATGCACCAGATTGCAAGTTTTCAAGTCTAGGCTTTCAAAATTTCTCAAAACATTTCCCTTCAAAAACAAGGTACCAGCCCAATCATAGAGGACATATTACAACACAAGTTTTAATATATTTGGTTCCAAAGAGCAGCAGATAGCACAGTTTCAATTCTAGAATTTCAAAATTTTCTAAAACCTTTTCCTCCAAAAAGGAAGGTTCCCGTCGCAACCATAAAGACCTCAGGCTGTGTCTCACGACCTTGGGACAATGTTTTTGTCTCTGATCGGGTGCCGTCTCTGACCGGCTGCCGTCTCTGACCAGCTGCCGTCTCTGACCAGGTGTCAGAAAAAGGTGTTTTAAAAAAAATTATACTCATATATATAAGGATTTGGAAAAACGTTATGGCGGTTGTTATATAATCATAGTTATAATTATAATTAGCCTCCTGCTGTTAGTATTTTGACCTTATCAAGCCAAGCCGGTCAGAGACGGCACCCGGTCAGAGACGGCACCTGGTCAGAGACAGCACCCGGTCAGAGACAAAAACATTGTCCCAAGGTCGTGAGACACAGCCCTCAGCTTTGATAAATAGCACCGTTTCAATGCTAGAATTTCAAAATTTTCTAAAACCTTTCTCTCCAAAAAAGGAAAGATTCCAACCCCAGAGCATAGGGTTGGGGGGCATTGCAGACAGAAAGCTTACACATAGACCTGAGCTTTAACATATTTTGTTCCAAAAAGCAGCAGATTTCAATGCTAGAATTTCAAAATTTTCTAAAATTCTTTTCCTCCAAAAAAAAAGTTCCAGTCCCAACCATAAAGACTGCAGCTATACAATATTTTGTTGCAAAAAGCAGCAAATAGCACTGTTTCAATTCTAGAATTTTAAATTTTCTAAACCTTTCCCCCTCAAAACAAGGTTCCAGTCCCAATCATGAAGACCTGAGCTTTCATATATTTTGTTCCAAAAAGCAGCAGATAGCACTGTTTCAATACTAGAATTTCAAAATTTTCTAAAACCTTTCCCTTCAAAACAAGGTTCCAGTCCCAATCATGAAGACCTGAGCTTTCATATATTTTGTTCCAAAAAGCAGCAGATTGCACAATTTCAAGTTTTAAATTTCAATTTTTTTTAGATCCTTCCTCCAAAAAACAGTTATAAGAGGCTGGAAAATAGAGATCTGATCCTTTTCATATATTTTGTGCTAAAATGCATCAGAATGCACCATTTCCAGGCAAGACATTCTAAATTTTCTTGGGGGCATCCCCCAACCCCCCCCCCCCAAACAAAATGCAGCATTAAGCTTTCACATTTCCAAAAGTGCCCCCCCCCCACCACACACACAGGTGAATTGCTGTGCTGCACAAGTAAATGTACCTTTGCTGTGCTTGAAACAACTGAAAACTGAAACTTCTCATTTGTTTTTGGGCCTATACCTTTTTTCCTACCATCTGACAATTTTCAAATCACATCCCTGATAGTTCTAGGGATTATTTTTGGTGTAGGGAGATGGCTGGTGTGTGATGTGGATAGGAAACCACAGAAGCAGTACCCCTTTCTGGACTTTTTCCACAGGAGAGTTCTTAGGTTTTGGCAGAGATAGAAGTCGACCTGGGGAGCGGAGGTCTCTGGGGGTGCAGATGGGTCCCCCCCTGAGGTCGGAAAGTCGCTGAAATTAAGGGGTCCAGGTCACAAAGTCGCTTTTTTTGTCCTTTTTTCTATAGTTATTTTTTACCAAAAGTCGCAAAGTCGTTTTTATTATTGCCTTAGGTCGAAAGTCGCCTCCAAAACGGCCCAGGTCGCCAGGTCGCTTTTGACCCATCTGCAGTCACGTCTCTGCCAGGGAGATTGAAACTGCGGGGGAGGCGCTATTAAACCGGGGAAGTACCCTCCGCCAACGTACCACCTTTTGTGGGGTGCTGATACATTTTAAACCCGAACATAGAGTCTGGCAGGCACATAACGACATTTATAGCCTGTGGCAAAAACTTAAAACCCATGTCTAAAGGAACTTGATCTAATCCGTGGCGGGAAGCGGACAGGAACGCTCGACGGTGCTGCCGCCTGTTGTTTCCTTCATAATCCACCGCATGGCGCAAAGAGGGGCGTCGCCGTCCAAAACGTTGGCTCCAATCACGTAGCACCTACCAAGGAAGTGGGTCAAGCAGGGGGCCGCGCTGCGCGCGGCCCCCTGCTTGACCCACTTCCTTGAACAACAAATACCACGAGGAGAAGTAGGCCCTTGCTGATACTGTCCTGACGTACAGGTAGGTAATTTCAACACCTTAAACTTGACCAAATCATATGTCAGTATCTAATGATGCTAGAGACAAAATTTAAAAAAGTGTATGCTTCTTGCAATCATCTTGTCATCATTTCTACGAGTGTAGTGTCCTATACACCTCTATTATCGCCCATGCAATTCATTCAGGTTTGTGTGTGTGTGTCGGGGGGGGGGGGGGGGAGGGTGTCCTAGTTATGCCCCGAGGGCATTAACGATATGTACGATGCCCTTGGGGCATTGACCAGTAGCTATAGTTTAAGTTTATCAAACTTGTCAAACTCCCGGCTATGCCCCGAGGGCATAAACGATGTGTGCGATGTCCTCGGGGCATTGACCAGTAGCCATAGTTTAGGGAGTGATCATTTTTAAACAACAGGGGGGGGTGGTGGGTTTCTGGTCGAGGGGTCAACATTTTTTACCCCCCCCCCCTTACGGCCGAAAATCGGCTCGCGCGCGGGCCCTTCGAAGCATAGTTACGCGCGGGCTTTTTGGCTCAAAACAGGTTAAATTATTTTGACCCCCCCGCAAGAGGGGTCCAAATTTTTTTGCCCCCCCCCCCCCAAGTTAAGGGGTCCAAATTTTTTTGCCCCCCCCCCCCAACCCACCATATCCCCCCTGTTGTTAAAAAATGATCACTCCCTTAAGGGACTGATCATTTTTTATCAACAAGGGGGGGGGGGTTGGTTTGGGGAGGGGGGGTCAAAAAAATGTCTACGAGTGTAGTGTCCTATATACCTCTATTGTCGCCCATGCATTCATTCAGGTTTGTGTGTGTGTGTGTGTCGGGGGGGGGGGGGGTGTCCTGGCTATGCCCCGAGGGCTTTAACGATATTTGGGGGTGCAGAAGGGTCCCCCCCCCGCTTGTCGGAAAGTCGCCGAAATTACCGGCCCCTGGTCACAAAGTCGCCTTTTTGGACCATTTTCTACTATAGCCAAATTTGTCCAAAAGTTGCCAGGTCGCTTAAACTATGACCCAGGTCGCCAGGTCGCCTGGAAAACAGCCCAGGTTACCAGGTCATTTTTGACCCGTCTGGAGCCACATATATACGATGCCCTCGGGGCATTGACCAGTAGCTATACCATATTGTCGCATATTGATGCTGGGTTTTGAATAGGTGCCTGTTTTGAAGAGGTTCTTTTCAAGCCCCCCCTCCCAGTCAATGGGTAGAAAACCGGCTTAACACATTATGGAGTGTTCATTTATTATTTACAGGGGGGGGCGTAAAAATTTCCGGCCCCCCCCCCTTCGTAAAAAAAAGTTTAAGCCCCTTTTTAGCAAAAAAGCCAGCGCGTCACTATAGTTCAAAGGGGGGGGGGCGAAAATTGTTTGCCGCCTTTGGCGAGGGGGGGCGCGAAACGTTCCACGTGCTCTCGAGGGGGGGGGAAAGATTTCGCCCCTCCGCGTGAAATCTCACTACCCCCCCTGTAATTAATAAATGAACACTCCCTTATTTTACCCCTTCCTCCCCCCCCCCCCCCCCCGGACAGGTTTGCAGAAATAATAGGGGAGGGGGGGTAAAAATTTCTGACATCCTCGGTGGCGTGAAAAATTCCGACCTCTCTTGAGCAAAAAAACAAGCGCGTTACTATAGGGCCTAGTCGGGACTGGAGCTGGTTGCAGCGGGCAGCACTGATAAGAGCACTGATAAGAGCGTTTGTTTGTTTGCAAACCAAATACAAATGTTTTAAAATGTACTAGAAACGTTTTCTGTTCGCTGGTACAGCGTAACGAAAGGGTGGGGGTAGTGAGATTTCACAGACAGTGCTCGGAAAACTATCGTAATGCGCGGGCATTTTTTGCTTTAAAAGGCGGTGGGGTGGAGAGGATGGGTTGCTTAAAAAGGTCATAATTTTGTACCCCCGTATCATATCGATGAACCGTAATATTTTTTCTCAGGAAGGGTCGGAAATTTTTACGCCCCCCCCTAGTTCAAGAGGTCTATAAATGCATCAACATCAATATCCTATATGGCGCATCCAAATCCATATCTTTCATGTGTAACATTGAAGTAAATCCGCATTATCTCTTTTATACAGGTCTGCCATGGCGAAAAAATCTGAATTCAGAACTTTTGTAGCTGGAATTCTAAAGCCTCTGTGGGAAGACCTTGCAGAACAAGATCCAAATATTCGATCTGAAGGAAGAGGAAAGCCACAGTGCCTGCCGCTACACCAGAAGCTTTATCCATTCACTCTTGAACACTACCCCGACGAGAAATTAATCCAACTCTCAGACGCTGGCCATGAAAAGACAGATCCTTACAAGTGTAAACTATATTGCGCAATTGTGGATCTCCTTGGAAGGTAGTACTTTATCATTATTTCATTCTTTCTTTAAATATTTATATTCATCCCCTCTTTTTAAAGTATTTTTCTATTTCGAGAAATATTGAAATAAGATATCATATTTCCTTACCCCCATATCAAGTGATATCATTCTCCCTATAATCATGTGTGGGTTGCAGGATGATCACGGACTATAAAGTGGACATAGACCCCATGTACAGGTTATTGTATGTAAACATTTTTTACATACCATTTTAAACACATCAAATTGCTATCTTTTCAGAGAAGACTGGGGAGTCTATAAGTCAACAAGAGACTCTACCGATGTACATGGTAATTGTTATTTTCTCCATCATCAACACGCTCTGAATAACTTGCTTAAAAATGTCCTGATACGAAGTAACAACAGTAGAAACGTCAAAAATTGACCATATCTGCTTCACCCTGACAGGGATTTTGACATTTTTGTAATGGGATAATGGTGCACTCCTTTATGCTGCCAAGACTCCCCCACCTCCCCCCACTGAAAATAACTTCTCAACGGATCTAAACAAATGATATATTCATAATTATGAAATCTATATAAGATTCTATATAGCATTTATGTTGTATTTTATCCATTATGAGCTATGAGCTATGCGCCAATGGGCACACACTATGGACTATTTAGTGTTTAAATGCATAGTATCAGTTTATATCAATTCGCTTTTTATTTTCTATGGGATAAAGACCTCCCTATATGTCTTACAGTAGTTGTCTCCAAGTAAGGGCTGCCAAGTAGTACACTTTTGGCGTATTAGTACGCTTTTTGGCCTCATTCTGAGCCAGAATATGATTCTGCATTTTGAGTACAATTTAGTATGATTTTGAGGTATCCAGTACGCTTTTTTGCTCTTATTGGCTATTAGTTCATATATATTGAGTACTCATTTTGGTCCTAGATATTTCTGGGAAGGGATTACAGAAAGTAGTCTGCTTGGCAAAGACTCACACGGTCAAAGATGTCACCCGGTCAAAGATGTCACCCGGTTAAAGACGTCACCCGGTCAAAGACGTCACCTGGTCAAACACTATCAACTTGTATCGATCTCATGAGACACAGCCTCTAGAGGCTGTTCTGTTGGTCTTTACTGATCATTGATTCTCTGTGCTTACTAACAAGACAATCTCGATTCTTTTTCATCCCAGTTGTCTAAAATCGTTTTCAATCAATTTCATTGTTCATAATTATATTTGATTATGTTCACTTGCCATTGTCATTTGTAATAAAATGTCAAGTCGTTAGGGCTTTAGCCAGTGCTATCTGTTGCAGTAACCAACCTGTACTTTTGTCAGATTCGGTCTCTACTTTAGTTATAGATAGCAATATTGCTTTTTTAGACCAATTCCTAAATGGAACAGACAAATTATCAGGTTTCATTAATTTAGGCCCCTGTAAATCAAAAATACGAATATGAAAAGTTTCATGTCATCAAAGAAAAAGGGATAACATTAATCAGTATTTGTAGCATATGATTACACTTATCTAAATATTCACTCTCACAATTTCTCATGGCTTAGATATGTCATGAATGCTTCTAGAACGGTTTTGTATCAGGAAGATGTAGTTTGCTCTCTATATTCTGGAAGGGAGGGTCGTCTTATGGTGAATCTACCTGTGACTCACATGTTTTCCCATTATTTCTAGCCGATTGTGCCAATGCAGCAAGAGGGAAATGGCAAGAGATAGACGCCCTTCTGGACATCCCTCTTCCGGAGAAAAAACGAGCTAAAGTCCTACGGAACTTGGACAGCATTTATAGCACCCTTCACTCATCAAAAGGTATATTTACGTAACTTTATATATCACTTCTTTGCTCCGATTCTCCAAAATCCTAGGGACTGAAGGCTGACTGTATTGCATTACTCTGGTGTATAAATCATATAAACCTCACAGATGTGCTAACATGTTGATTCATATACCAAAATGTCAAACCTATAGCATTTTCACCAACTTCCTTAAGTTACATATACTAAGGAGTAAAATAGATGCATGCGGGTTAGTTCCTGATTCTCATTCTTAAACTCAACAATTAACTACAACTTCAATTTCATATTCTGAAGTTCAACGCCCTGTAGTACCTACCAGCACAGAAGGACCTCCAAGTAGCACGTCACTTATTTACCCGCAGCATGGAACAGTCAGTACTACAGTCTCACTGCCCTCAGTCTCTTCATGCCCTGCTACTTCATCAGGTATTACTCACATTTTGTCATTCCTTCGACTATAATAGCACAGTCTATATTACCTATCAAACTTGTCTTTCTAATTGTTTTTACACCTTCAATACTAACAGCATATTTAAAATAATCATATACTATACCAATAAATTAACATGAATTGAATCAAACAGGTACCCAGACCCTGAGTCTTTTGTGATCTCCGATCTTTTGTCATTTCAGATTCTGCGATTGATATGCCACTAATGCGGACCAGGAGGCGTGCTATGCCGGATTCAGTCGAAAACAAAGGTACCAACCGTCTTGCTTTGCCCACTCTAAATATAGAATCGCATGTGGAGAGAGACCCACAAAATGCTCAGACATTATATTTTCTACCGCATGTTTTTTTGTAGTTTAAAAGTGAGAGAGGGCCACTTAAAATTACATTGGTCTTTTCTTTTAAATCCAACAATATATTAACATAGAATTGAATCAAAAAGTGATAGAGGGCCACTTAAAATTACGTTGGTCTTTTCTTTTCAATCCAACAATATATTAACATAGAATTGAATCAAACAGGTACCAAAACCCTGAGTCTTTAGTGATGTTGATCACATGTTCGATCTTTTGTTATTTCAGATTCTTCGCTTCATATGCCATTTATGCGGACCAGGAGCCGTGCTGTGCCGGATTCTGTCAAAAACAAAGGTACCAACCGTCTTGCTTTGCCCACTTTAAATATAGAATCGCATGTAGAGAGACCCACAAAATGCTCAGACATCATATTATCCACTGCATGTTTCTTTGTGGTTTAAATCCAACATGTCGCAGTACATCTGTTAATCAATGCTTAAACTACTACTTGAAAGGACAACAATTAGGCTGGTGTTTTCTTTCAGTGTACAATCTGATAATCCTAGTTCATCTATAGCAAAACATTAGAATGACATTATGTCACTCCCCAAATGAACCATTGTAGATTACTCACCCTTTTCTCCCAAGTTCACTGACAAAATGATGTTTAAGTGTGGCCTTATGAATGCTGTTTTTTAATTTCAGGAAAGAAGTCCAAGGCAGCCACCTCAGCAAGATATGGAGAACGAAACACAGAGTTTGAGGAGAACCTCGAAGATACCTTTGATAGGCCCCCTATCAACCAGGCTGTCCAGCAGGAGCCTGGCAGCAGCCCCACTCTAGCCTCGCAACAACCAGAACTCTCACAGCGAGGTAAATCCCTCATTTATAGCTGCTAGCCGTTTACTCTTTATTTCTTATAATAATGCTATAACCAATGATAACATTACTTTGATAACCTTGACATCGAATAATGGTGGGATTATTTTGTTGAGCATATACACATAAACTAGAATTAACAGCATTTTTGTCTTCTGCAGGTCCAATCCCTGAGAGTCCTTTGAAGATGCCACGGACCCGTGGTGCAGCTGGCATCATGAAGGAGATTTACTTTAACTTTAACAAGTAATTGCCAAGGATATCATCTTCATCAAACTCATGTACAGCTGCTGTATTCCTAATAAAGCTTTTAACCTAACTGTATCCTATCTTATTTTGTTTGCTTCCTATGATGTATTGACTTTGTATAAAATACCAGCTAACAGTTAGCATGCAACTTCGGAAACCAACTGACCTCTTTGTCTCCTGAATAACAGAGTCAAGCTATCTCTGTTAAAACCATTTTTCTTGTACTACAACCCAGTGGGCACAAAATTCTGTTTAATGTTGAATCAATGTTGAATTAACATTGAATCAATGTTGACAACCGTTTATCAACGTTGATTCAATGTTCTGTGCCCATTGGGAAACCCCAAAGTGCCTAAGAGAATTATTAATGGACAAAATGTTGATAGAATCTAGAATTCGGACACTGTGCCCAAGTAAAGCTTATGCTGACCAAGCTACAGGCCATATTGACTCTATCATTGCCAGAGTCAAGTAATTTCTTTGAACATCTCTAAAATGTTTTTCTTATTCTCGCCAGGGTCCCTAAAGTACATAACAGAATTATTGATATAGGAAATGCTGATACAGGCAATATGGAGTCTCCCAAATGCCAGAGTCAAGCTACTTCTCTAAAAACATGTTTTTTCTGTGCCAGGAACCCCAAAGTACAAAATAGAATTATTGAAGTAGAACATGTTGATACACTTTAGAATTGGGACACTGAGCCCACATTTTGCTGTGTTAAGGCTATAGGGACCGTGCTACAGGCAATATGGACTCTCCCCAATGCCAGAGTCAAGCTACTTCTCTAAAAACATGTTTTTCCTGTGCCAGGAACCCCAAAGTACAAAACAAAATTATTGAAGTAGAAAATATTGATACACTCTAGATAGAATTGGGACACTGAGCCCACTCTTTGCTGTGTTAAGGCTATACGGAGCGTGCTACAGGCAATATGGACTCCCCCAAATGCCAGAGTCAAGTTACTACTCTAAAAACATGTTTTTCTTGTGCCAGGAACCCCAAAGTACATAAAAAAATTATTGAAGTAGAAAATGTTGATACACACTAGAATTGGGACACTGAGCCCACATTTTGCGGTGTTAAGGCTATACGGAGCGTGCTGCAGGCAATATGGACTCTCCCAAATGCCAGAGTCAAGCTACTTCTCTAAAAACATGTTTTTCTTGTGCCAGGAACCCCAAAGTACATAATAGAATTATTGAAGTAGAAAATGTTGATACACACTAGAATAAGACACTGAGCCCACATTTTGCGGTGTTAAGGCTATACGGAGCGTGCTGCAGGCAATATGGACTCTCCCAAATGCCAGAGTCAAGCTACTTCTCTAAAAACATGTTTTTCTTGTGCCAGGAACCCCAAAGTACATAAAAAAATTATTGAAGTAGAAAATGTTGATACACACTAGAATTGGGACACTGAGCCCACATTTTGCGGTGTTAAGGCTATACGGAGCGTGCTGCAGGCAATATGGACTCTCCCAAATGCCAGAGTCAAGCTACTTCTCTAAAAACATGTTTTTCTTGTGCCAGGAACCCCAAAGTACATAATAGAATTATTGAAGTAGAAAATGTTGATACACACTAGAATAAGACACTGAGCCCACATTTTGCGGTGTTAAGGCTATACGGAGCGTGCTGCAGGCAATATGGACTCTCCCAAATGCCAGAGTCAAGCTACTTCTCTAAAAACATGTTTTTCTTGTGCCAGGAACCCCAAAGTACATAATAAAATTATTGAAGTAGAAAATGTTGATACACACTAGAATTGGGACACTGAGCCCACATTTTGCGGTGTTAAGGCTATACGGAGCGTGCTACAGGCAATATGGACTCTCCCAAATGCCAGAGTCAAGTTACTACTCTAAAAACATGTTTTTCCTGTGCCAGGAACCCCAAAGTACATAAAAGAATTATTGAAGTAGAAAATGTTGATACACACTAGAATTGGGACACTGAGCCCACATTTTGCGGTGTTAAGGCTATACGGAGCGTGCTACAGGTAATATGGACTCTCCCAAATGCCAGAGTCAAGCTACTTCTCTAAAAACATGTTTTTTCTGTGCCAGGAACCCCAAAGTACAAAAAAGAATTATTGAAGTAGAACATGTTGATACACTTTAGAATTGGGACACTGAGCCCACATTTTGCTGTGTTAAGGCTATAGGGACCGTGCTGCAGGCAATATGGACTCTCCCAAATGCCAGAGTCAAGCTACTTCTCTAAAAACATGTTTTTCTTGTGCCAGGAACCCCAAAGTACATAATAAAATTATTGAAGTAGAAAATGTTGATACACACTAGAATTAGGACACTGAGCCCACATTTTGCGGTGTTAAGGCTATACGGAGCGTGCTACAGGCAATATGGACTCTCCCAAATGCCAGAGTCAAGTTACTACTCTAAAAACATGTTTTTCCTGTGCCAGGAACCCCAAAGTACATAAAAGAATTATTGAAGTAGAAAATGTTGATACACACTAGAATTGGGACACTGAGCCCACATTTTGCGGTGTTAAGGCTATACGGAGCGTGCTACAGGTAATATGGACTCTCCCAAATGCCAGAGTCAAGCTACTTCTCTAAAAACATGTTTTTCCTGTGCCAGGAACCCCAAAGTACATAATAGAATTATTGAAGTAGAAAATGTTGATACACACTAGAATTGGGACACTGAGCCCACATTTTGCGGTGTTAAGGCTATACGGAGCGTGCTACAGGTAATATGGACTCTCCCAAATGCCAGAGTCAAGTTACTACTCTAAAAACATGTTTTTCCTGTGCCCGGAACCCCAAAGTACAAAATAAAATTATTGAAATAGAAAATGTTGATACACACTAGAATTGGGACACTGAGCCCACATTTTGCGGTGTTAAGGCTATACGGAGCGTGCTACAGGCAATATGGACTCTCCCAAATGCCAGAGTCAAGTCACTTCTCTAAAAACATGTTTTTCCTGTGCCAGGAACCCCAAAGTACAAAATACAATTATTGAAGTAGAAAATGTTGATACACACTAGAATTGGGACACTGAGCCCACATTTTGCGGTGTTAAGGCTATACGGAGCGTGCTACAGGCAATATGGACTCTCCCAAATGCCAGAGTCAAGTTACTACTCTAAAAACATGTTTGTCCTGTGCCAGGAACCCCAAAGTACAAAATAGAATTATTGAAGTAGAAAATATTGATACACACTAGAATTGGGACACTGAGCCCACTCTTTGCTGTGTTAAGGCTATACGGAGCGTGCTACAGGCAATATGGACTCTCCCAAATGCCAGAGTCAAGTTACTACTCTAAAAACATGTTTTTCCTGTGCCAGGAACCCCAAAGTACAAAAAAGAATTATTGAAGTAGAAAATGCTGATACACACTAGAATTGGGACACTGAGCCCACTCTTTGCTGTGTTAAGGCTATACGGAGCGTGCTACAGGTAATATGGACTCTCCCAAATGCCCGAGTCAAGCCACTTCTCTAAAAACATGTTTTTCTTGTGCCAGGAACCCCAAAGTACATAATAGAATTATTGAAATAGAAAATGTTGATACACACTAGAATTGGGACACTGAGCCCACATTTTGCGGTGTTAAGGCTATACGGAGCGTGCTACAGGCAATATGGACTCTCCCAAATGCCAGAGTCAAGTTACTACTCTAAAAACATTTTTTTCCTGTGCCCGGAACCCCAAAGTACAAAATAAAATTATTGAAATAGAAAATGTTGATACACACTAGAATTGGGACACTGAGCCCACATTTTGCGGTGTTAAGGCTATACGGACCGTGCTACAGGCAATATGGACTCTCCCAAATGCCAGAGTCAAGTTACTACTCTAAAAACATGTTTTTCCTGTGCCCGGAACCCCAAAGTACAAAATAAAATTATTGAAATAGAAAATGTTGATACACACTAGAATTGGGACACTGAGCCCACATTTTGCGGTGTTAAGGCTATACGGAGCGTGCTACAGGCAATATGGACTCTCCCAAATGCCAGAGTCAAGCTACTTCTCTAAAAACATGTTTTTCTTGTGCCAGGAACCCCAAAGTACATAATAGAATTATTGAAGTAGAAAATGTTGATACACACTAGAATTAGGACACTGAGCCCACATTTTGCGGTGTTAAGGCTATACGGAGCGTGCTACAGGCAATATGGACTCTCCCAAATGCCAGAGTCAAGTTACTACTCTAAAAACATGTTTGTCCTGTGCCAGGAACCCCAAAGTACAGTAGAAAATATTGATACACACTAGAATTGGGACACTGAGCCCACTCTTTGCTGTGTTAAGGCTATACGGAGCGTGCTACAGGTAATATGGACTCTCCCAAATGCCAGAGTCAAGTTACTACTCTAAAAACATGTTTTTCCTGTGCCAGGAACCCCAAAGTACAAAAAGTGGATAGAATCTAGAATTGGGACACTGTTCCCAAGCTATCCTGCGCTAAGGCTATACTGACGGTGCTACAGACCATATTGACTGTATCAGTTGCCAGAGTCAAGTTTTCTCCCTCAAAACCATTTTTTCTAGTGCCAGGAATCCCAAAGTACCTAACAGAATCAATGACATGGAAAATGATGATAGAATCCAGAATTGGAACACTGAGGCAACTCTTTCCTGTGTTAAGGCTATACTGACTGTGCTACAGACCATATTGACTCTCCCAAATGCCAGAGTCAAGTTGTTTTTCTCAAAACTTTTTATTCTTGTGCCAGGAACCCCGAAGTTCTAGATAGAATTATTGATATGAAATATGGTGATAGAATCTAGAATTGGGACACTGTTCCCAAGCTATCCTGTGTTAAGGCTATACTGACGGTGATACAGACCATATTGACTGTCCCAGTTGCCAGAGTCAAGTTATCTCTCTCAAAACCATTTTTTCTTGTGCCAGGAACTCTGAAGTACTAAATAGGATTATTGATATGAAATATGGTGATAGAATATAGAATTGGGACACTGTTCCCAAGCTTTCCTGTGTAAAAGCTACACTGACGGGACTACAGACCATATTGACTCTCCCAAATGCCAGAGTCAAGTTGTTTTTCTCAAAACTTTTTATTCTTGTGCCTGGGGCTCCAAAGTACATAATAGAAATATTGGTATAGAAAAAGTTAATAGAATCTAGAATTGCGACACTGTTCCCAAGCTATCCTGTGTTAAGGCTATACTGACGGTGATACAGACCATATTGACTGTCCCAATTGCCAGAGTCAAGTTATCTCTCTCAAAACCATTTTTTCTTGTGCCAGGAACCCCAGAGTAACTAACAGAATCAATGACATGGAAAATAATGATAGAATCCAGAATTGGAACACTGAGGCAACTCTTTCCTGTGTTAGGGCTATACTGACCGTGCTACAGACCATATTGACTCTCTCAAATGCCAGAGTCAAGTTACCTCTTTCAAAACATCTTTTTCTTGTGCCAGGAACCCCGAAGTACTAGATAGAATTATTGATATGAAATATGGTGATAGAATCTAGAATTGGGACACTGTTCCCAAGCTATCCTGTGTTAAGGCTATACTGACGGTGATACAGACCATATTGACTGTCCCAATTGCCAGAGTCAAGTTATCTCTCTCAAAACCATTTTTTCTTGTGCCAGGAACCCCAGAGTAACTAACAGAATCAATGACATGGAAAATAATGATAGAATCCAGAATTGGAACACTGAGGCAACTCTTTCCTGTGTTAGGGCTATACTGACCGTGCTACAGACCATATTGACTCTCCCAAATGCCAGAGTCAAGTTACCTCTTTCAAAACATCTTTTTCTTGTGCCAGGAACCCCGAAGTACTAGATAGAATTATTGATATGAAATATGGTGATAGAATCTAGAATTGGGACACTGTTCCCAAGCTATCCTGTGTTAAGGCTATACTGACGGTGATACAGACCATATTGACTGTCCCAATTGCCAGAGTCAAGTTATCTCTCTCACAACCATTTTTTCTTGTGCCAGGAACTCTGAAGTACTAAATAGGATTATTGATATGAAATATGGTGATAGAATATAGAATTGGGACACTGTTCCCAAGCTTTCCTGTGTAAAAGCTACACTGACGGGACTACAGACCATATTGACTCTCCCAAATGCCAGAGTCAAGTTGTTTTTCTCAAAACTTTTTATTCTTGTGCCTGGGGCTCCAAAGTACATAATAGAAATATTGGTATAGAAAAAGTTAATAGAATCTAGAATTGCGACACTGTTCCCAAGCTTTCCTGTGTAAAAGCTACACTGACGGGACTACAGACCATATTGACTCTCCCAAATGCCAGAGTCAAGTTACCTCTTTCAAAACATCTTTTTCTTGTGCCAGGAACCCCGAAGTACTAGATAGAATTATTGATATGAAATATGGTGATAGAATCTAGAATTGGGACACTGTTCCCAAGCTATCCTGTGTTAAGGCTATACTGACGGTGATACAGACCATATTGACTGTCCCAATTGCCAGAGTCAAGTTATCTTTCTCAACACCATTTTTTCTTGTGGCAGGAACTCTGAAGTACTAAATAGGATTATTGATATGAAATATGGTGATAGAATATAGAATTGGGACACTGTTCCCAAGCTTTCCTGTGTAAAAGCTATACTGACGGGACTACAGACCATATTGACTCTCCCAAATGCCAGAGTCAAGTTGTTTTTCTCAAAACTTTTTATTCTTGTGCCAGGGGCCCCAAAGTACATGATAGAAATATTGGTATAGAAAAAGTTGATAGAATCTAGAATTGGGACACTGAGGCAACTCTTTCCTGTGTTAGGGCTATACTGACCGTGCTACAGACCATATTGACTGTCCCAAATGCCAGAGTCAAGTTACCTCTTTCAAAACATCTTTTTCTTGTGCCAGGAACCCCGAAGTACTAGATAGAATTATTGATATGAAATATGGTGATAGAATATAGAATTGGGACACTGTTCCCAAGCTTTCCTGTGTAAAGCTACACTGACGGGACTACAGACCATATTGACTCTCCCAAATGCCAGAGTCAAGTTGTTTTTCTCAAAACTTTTTATTCTTGCGCCAGAGGCCCTAAAGTACATTATAGAAATATTGGTATAGAAAAAGTTGATAGAATCTAGAATTGGGACACTGTTCCCAAGCTTTCTTTTGTTAAGGCTATACTGCCTGTGCTGCAGACCATATTGACTCTCCCAAATGCCAGTCATGGTAGCTCTTTCAAAATGTTTTTTTCCTCTTCCAGGAACCCCAAAGTACATAACAGAGTTATTCAGATTAGAATTTGGACACTTAGTCCCAGCTACTTATATTAGAATCTAGAATCGCTACACTGTTCCCAACCTTTCCTGTGTTATGCTGACCAGGCCACAAGCTGTACTGCCTCTCCCTATTTGTCGATACAAAATACAATTTGGGCACTTAGTTAGGTCATAATGATTCAATACTAACCCTTATTCATCTTAATAGCTTTCAAATATGAACAAAGGAAATAGACAAGTTGTCACATCAGTTGTCATGAATGGGTGATTTTATTTTCTTATAATGTTGAAGTCTACTCTTAGCCTTAGTAGATATTCCTCGAGACTAGTGCAACATTTGAGATGATTGGTGTTAAACACTGATGATCACAACATATTTTAGATCAGTTTGGTCATCACACACAGAGGCTACTATACTCAAGGTTCCTGGGATGTCACAGAACAATATCCCTAGCCCCTAAGACGTCCAGTACACTTAAATTATATACATTTAGCATTCAGTACATCACACCATCTTTGAAGATCTGAATTTGAAACACTATGTGAAGTACTGTCATGATATGTTATTCACATACAATATACAACATTTAACCAAGAATGTTCAGCCTACAACAGTAGTGTAGTGGACATCATGTTTGATATACATACTCTGACCACGACATGGATCATCATTTACAATCTCGCTTCAGGTTTTATTTACATTGATGGCCTGACCAAGACATGTATTATCACATACAATATACAACATTGAACCAAGAATTGTCAGGCTATGACAGTAGTCTTGTGGACATCCAGCCTCATGTTTTATATACATACTCTGACCAAGACATGGATCATCATTTACAATCCGGATTCAGGTTTTATTTACATTGATACCCTGACCAAGACATGCATTATCCTTACGATCTGGCTTTTGGTTCAACATCTTTATATATATGTTTTTATATATATATATATATATATATATATATATATATATATATATATATATATATATATATATAAAGACTTTGACCTAATAATCACAATAGATATTGACCATTTTCATCTCAGAAGTGGTAATAGATAAAACAGCTAGTATGCAACACCAGATCTCAAGTGTGGCTCATAGCATTAGTCCAGTATTGGGGTGTGGCTTATACTGTATACAAAAACACTATATGTAATACACCGTAATTTGAGTATCACAATTGCAATTAGCCATACACAGAGAGTATACACAGAGAGTTTACTTCCTAACCTATATGCAAGTAGACTGTTAGGCTGGGGTCATGCTGAGGTCCCTCCGGCAAACGTTTTACATACATTGCTACTCTTGCCAAAACACATAGCATTTCTTAAAGGGTTGATGAAATACACACATATATTTGTCCAAAGATTGATTGTGTGATTTGCATCACAAGTGACCCAGGGCATGAGCAATTGATAAATTTTGAATTTATTGAACAGGGTTAATTACTTTTAATGAATTAAATTTGAATAAATTTGATGATATATGCACAGTATGGAAACAATCTCAATTATAGATTCACATATTCAAGTCTGAAAAGATTGAACAACTTTCAGTTTCTTGTCATACTGCTTTCTCTTCTTCACATTCCAGAGATGTATGAAGAATTGCAGGTAGAACACGAATCGCGTTTGGGTCATGCCACGTCCACTGTTTTTGATCTTCTTTATGTAGGAGTTGAACTGTTCACAAATTTCCGAATTTACTTTGGACAAGGATGGTATGCGTCTGGAATTGTATGTGAATGGGCACTTGTGGCTGTATCCATGGAAGATGTCATGCCAGAAACGGGTTTTGCTGAAGAATTTGGGTTCCCTGTTCAATGAATACTCTTCTAATTTGCAGCTATTGTCATAAAAGATCTCTTTAGGGGCTTTCTGCATGAAAAGATAGGGAGGGGCAAAGGCATCTTTTGGACCTTCATTTTGTATCATATGGAAACCATAGCAGTGACCATAGTGCCCTGGGTCAAACATCAAGAACAAGTATGTAGTCCCACTCTTGTGGGATTGGGCATAGGATATCTTGGTGCATGGGCTGTCTTCTTTGCCCTCTTTTACTTCTTTTTCGACATATGTTGGCATATGTCGCAATTGACCCCCATGCTGCGTGAAATAATATGCCCTACCATTGAGTGGAGGGTTGTATTGCTCTACGATTGATATTGGTGCAGTTTCCTTATCCAATGAATGTATTTCATCAACCCTTTCAGCAATGTATCTGAAAAAGAAATTTACAACCTTCAAATTGGCATCTTTGGCTGATTCATAAACCTTGCAGATCTCGGGAAGATGATCGCGAATAGCAGAAAGAGAGAAGGCCTCGTCAGTCTCCACACTATTACAAATGTGTAGGAGATCAGTAACAAGCCTCACATTCACAAGAGAGGAGAGAGGCTTTTCAGTGGCAATGAGCTTCATCACTTCTGACAATGATGCCAGAAGCTCGGGGGGGAAGAGCGCTTCCATATAAAAGCGTAGAGTGTGTCTACAGGCTTCTGGAGTGTGAGACAGAACTTCTTCTTTTCTCTGATCCTCAGTTAGGTCACTGTCAATTTTTCTTTTCTTAGTAGGATTCTTTTCCTCCTCTCTCAAGGTGTTTGTGTTTTTTGAGATGAAATAACTTAGATATTCCCGTGCTGCACGCTTCTCGACCTTATCTGCTCCTTTGGTAGCTTTAGAGTAGCTAAAAAACTGCCTGTCAGTTCGTCGGTGAACCGAGGCTACGCTCTCTGTGATGGTTGGGTCCTCTATTGGGCTAAATTTGCTGTTACGAAAAGCTATGCCTAACAGAGTGCCGTCACATGCTAACGTATCAGGATTTTCCCCACATAAGTGACACTGCTGTCGGAATTCATATTGGAAATTCACTAGCCAACTGAAAATCCACCTAGAGACTGTTGTTCTGCCCAGGAAGGGAACCTTACATCCAGCACGTTGATATTGCCTGTTAGTTATTTCTCTGAAAGCTGAAATTGATGCTACACTGTTACAAACTAGATCAATATAGTTCCAGCCCATTTCGTCCCCAGCAGCCGTCTTCTTGGACAGGATATGGATGCCATCTTGTCTGCCACAGTAAGGGATGACACACTTCTGATTTTTGTTCATGCAGTGGCGGTCATATACCTGAAATTGAATAGAAGAAATGCTGTGTCAGACTAATATATATATTAGATAGTACCAAGTCTGAGGCCCCCTAACCTGCACAAATGCCCAATTGATGATTGATGTTACTGCCTCATTTAGAAAAGAACATTATTTCCTACACTGATGTTTCCGTTTGATCCATATTAAGGTACTTTTGATGCATTCCAAGGTACACTGTTTGTTATCTTTGTTATTACACTCTATAGACATTTTTGAAAAAGAAATCTCTATTTGAGGTAGATTTGATGTAAATGGATAAAACGTACCAGGTACTTTGCTACTCCATGCTGTAGGTATACTTTGAGTGGCGGCTGCTTTTTACGTCTCTCAGTGATCCCATCAGGTTCCTCTTCGTTCCAGTATCTTCCCTGTGAACAGTTCAAAAATCAATATTTATGTTTAGTGCATACATCACTTCCCACCATGCAACTCTCACAGTAACATTGTAAATAAAATATAAAACCTGTCTTAAGAGCTGGCCCCTTAAATGAAACCATCTTTAAATTGTGCTAACTGTGACTGATCCCCTGTGACAGAAGTCTCCATAACTGAACAAATATATATATATACCTGGCACTGGCAAAGTAACTCTCGGTCAAGCTTTGGACACAGCTGTAATGGTTGCAGGCCATTGGGTGTCTTACGCATCAAGTATCCATCCTCATCCTCCCCATAATCTGCAAAATAACATACACACAATTAAGATAATGTCTACATCCTGATGTTCAGTGTAATCTCAGGTAGTGCAGGATACAACTGGTATATATCCTTCAGGAATTGCCCATGTCTTTGACTCCCTGGGGGCATTGCCTGGACTTATATATGGTAGACTAATGGTCTACGCCTGGGGGAATCACCCATATCGGTGATTTCCTGGGACATTGACTAATATGTAAAACTACTGGTCTATGCCCTGGGGGAAATCACCCGTGTCTTCATTTCCCTCAGGGTACTGCCTGGACTAATATATGGTATTGGTACACTACTGGTCTATGCCCTGGGCATTGACCAGTGGCGTCCAGTTTAAGCTAGTTATGTGCTGAGGTAATTTATAAAATGTAGGCCTGCAATGCCCCAGGGGCATTGATCAGTAGCCTACAGTTTAATGTTGTGGAAGGCTATGCCCTGAGGGCATTGTTAACAGTGTAGGTGCCAACAATGCCCCAAGGGCATTGACCAGAATTCTACAGCTTGCCAGGTAACACACACAGCCCGGTGCGGCAGCAGAGACGGCCCTGAGGATTTTTGCCAGTGAATGAACATGTTACATTGGCTCATGACCTAAGGGCTGTTCCGTGTGCTGCACTGCTCTGCCTGTTGCCTCTGTGTGTTTGCCGTGTTGCGCACTGCCCCACTGCCCCCAGGGAATGATGAGTAGCCACCAGTTGAGGTTCAAGTTTAAGAAAGACAAGGCTATGCCCTGAGGGCATAAAAGAGATATACGATGCCCCCAGGGCATGGTCCACCAGTAGCGACCACTTTAAGTATATGGAAGGCTATGCCCTGAGGGCATGAAAGAGATATACAATGCCCCTGGGGCATTGACCACCAGTAGGGACCAGTTTAAGTATGTGGAAGGCTATGCCCTGAGGGCATGAAATAGATATACAATGCCATTGGGGCATTGACCACCAGTAGGGACCAGTTTAAGTATGTGGAAGGCTATGCCCTGAGGGCATGAAATAGATATACAATGCCCCTGGGGCATAGACCACCAGTAGTGACCAATTTAAGTTTACGGAAGGCTATGCCCTGAGGGCATGAAAGAGATATACAATGCCCCTGCGGCTATAAATTGCAAATAATGGCCATACAAGTAAGCCCACATAAGGATATTATCTGATGTAATTGTTTACACACACCTGGGTGGAGTCTGTTTATGGAGAGTCTTACATTGGTTGCCTCCTGTAGAACTGGATCATCTTCAGACCTGGGTGCATGGGTGCTGATGCTTTTACCCTCCCATAACTCTGTCAAAGCATTGAAGACCTGGAAAACAAATATATCATGGTAAGGATAATATGATAAATCCCGTGATAAAAGGCTTTGGTTGATAATTGCAGCTATATTTCAGTTAAATGTATCAACCCCTTGAGGGTGAATTTTATAATAATCAACAAACAGTGCCCCCATAGATAGCACTTAATTAGGTTTGATTAGCAAGATAGAGAGTGTGATGGAATTTCATAATTCACCTACAGTACTCCCATATCATTCTGGGGCTGCTTACAATCGGTTATCAGCTTTGCTCTGCTGAGATATTGATAATTTTACTAGTCTTCCGAAATCCTCTTAGATGCAGCCATTTCAAAAGATGAAAAAAGCACCCATGTGCCTCTTTTTAAAGGATGCGGGCGGTGTCCACATAGCTCATAATCAAATTTAAGTGGCCTTACCAGGTACTCTTTATCCTTTGGCCTCTTTGGTTGATGACTGTCTGCCTCATCTTCACTGGACTCTGCATCGGTGTCTTCATCACCCTCATCGTCACTTTCAGAGTCATCTGTGTTGCCACTGTCATCATCCGACACATGCAGATCAGGGAGGAGGTACTCCCACTCGGCCCTATGTTGGTGGAGAATCTGAAGATGAGGACAGTCTGATTTTTCTCCCAATGCTGCCGGTTTCCGGACATGGCCTACCTTGGCACGACAATAACCTGCCTGGCATTTTACAGTCTTTTGATCAAGGTTCACAATAGCACATGATGCAGAATCCTGTGGTAGGACTGATAACCGATGGTAACGCTTGTCATTACCCAGTCTCACGACATTCTTACCAATGGATGGAAATGATTTATTGATCTTCTTTCCCAAAGGGGTGTCAAGAGGGAGTGGTGTGGCACCTGAAAACAAGGAGGAGTAATATGGTTCAACATAGTCCATGAAGAAGTGGATGTGCATACATGACTTTTGATCCATGTCCTCCTCACGCATAACCATTCGGTACATTTCACAGTCACACACAAGTTCTGGTGTTGCAATTCCACTCTGACGCCTCTGAAGATGTACAAAGGAATTCAACTGCATCGTCCCTTGTGCCAGGTTGACAGCAGACATGACCAATTCGTCATACCCTGGCCGATGTACCCGCCACTCAATAGTACCTTTCTCAATAAGGAAGATGGCAAATTTGCCATATGCAGTGGTTGATGATACCTCTGTGAAACATACATCAAAGTTGGGTGGCACATTGGTTGGAGATAGATGTGTGTCATGAGGTGTACAGCGCGCTGAACTTTTTGTGGGTCGAGTTGCACTCTGCCTCCACTTTTGTTTAGTTTCTGTGGTGTTCAAGCAGCGCTGAAGGGCAGGTCGGATACACTGGTTATGATGCCAACAATACAAGAGGAAGTTGCGTGGTGATGTCGGAGGATATTTTGAAGAGGCTGTTGAGAAGTAACTTTCAAAGCCTACACCACTAGAACCCACTGGGGCAGAGTCATTTCTGATGCTGTTGATGACATTGGATTGTGCTTCAAAGGACAGACTTGACTGTGTACAACCATCTAGAAGAGATTCAAATGGTTCACTGCAAGCTCTACCAGTCTTTCGATGCTTGTCTAGGACCTTTGTAACCACCTCTGCTAATCCTTTGTAACATCCAGTCAAGGTTTTGATGCTGTAAACAAAATGATAGTATTTATCAATTCTATTCTTGGTAGTTAGGTTAGTTTGCTTTAGATTAAATTTGCTGGAGTAGGAAGCAGTGGTTGGGTTTTTGTCATCAGAATATAATCTTAAACTCTTCTGGCAAGGTTCTGTAAAGCTTCTGTCAATATGATTACGGGACTACTGGACTACTGGACTACATTTCAATGAGTCAAGATGAATGTTCATGTGCCTGTGAAGAGAAAAATGGATTAACCCACGGTATAGAGTTAGGGGGAGACAAATATTAAGTTGAGTAAATAGTGCTTTGTATTGGTGAATGTAAACATTTGAATGTGACTCAGCAGGGCAGCAACCTATATTATGTGCAGCTATAGAGCCAACAAAAGCATAGTTTTGTCTCAGGAAGCGACCAGACCTAGAAGCGACCAGACCTAGAAGCTTGAACCAAAGAAACTGCGGAAAAGCCCAAGGAGCCCAACTAGTGCAAGGAAGTCTGAAGGCAACTATTATTATGTTTATTGTGCATTATTCTGAGGTACATAGTTTCCATGTTAGGATTTAAGTGTTAACAAATCATTGAAGCATAGCCTAGCTGTGACAAAAAAAGTAGTTCACATATAAATAAGTTGCCAGAAGAAGTGAAGAGAAGGATTATACTTTGTGATGGGATACATTAATCATTTTACTTCTCTAAGATGTGTCATAACTAATGTGAGAATGGAGAAACTATACCCTTGACTGTTTTAAACACCAGAGAAGACTAAGAACAAAACCAAAACACCATAGCACTAACACTTAAAGCCACTTCACAAAATATAGATACTCACTGTTGATCTGTCCACAAAACATAAGATAAAAGGAAAAATTAATCAAGTATACATGCTGTTCATATGAGTTATAAGATTTTTTTTAATCCAATAGTTATTATTTATTTATATCTTTATAGATAAAAATGTAAATAGAGGGTTTTCACAGAGTGTTATCGGATAATTTGCAAATTGTTATGTTATAAATTAAATGAATGGTAAGACCAGAAAAGAGATATACATACTTGTTTGTTTCTTTTCCTTCAGATTCCGAAGATTTCGTCACAGCTTCCTTCTTGTAGAGATAGATAATAGTCCCAACAAGTTCTGCAGAAACACTAGTCTCAGTTGAAGGCCTGGAGGATGCCGCCGCACATGCCCCCATGAGCTTAGCATGTGCGTTTACGATACCCTTCTTGTTACTAGTCACAGACTGGTACCATTTGGCTCCAGTTGATGGCAGATGCTCTGGATCAACTAGAGAAGATGCAAAAGGATATTTAGGTTTATAATGTAAAAGGGAGGAAAAGGGGTTGACATATTAGAAGAGTTTAGTTTAGAGATGTGACCTGAATAACATGATAAGAGGATATAGTTGTGTATATATGTAGGTGGCTATGATATGGTTTTAGGATTGATGCCGAAGAGGACTTAAATGAACAAAACATAGAGCCATAGGCAGATGAGCAACTGATTTGAATAATTAATATAAGTAAACCCAAAAAGGCCTTAGAGTTACTTTGTGGATGTTAAATTGACTAATGCTTATTTGCTATAAATCTATAGGCAGCATGAAAGTAGAAAAAAATTAGATAGACTAGGAGAGTTGACATTTATACGTTACCTTTCTTGTTGCATCTTTTGTCCTTTAAGTTTTTCTGGTAGTTTTTTGTTCTTAGGATGAGATCTTCTTCAGTCATTACCCTTGCATTAACAACGGTTGAATGTTGAGGTGCTTCATTGCGGATTGTAGGCTCCAAAACTGAGAATGAACCACCTAATACACCATGATCCATATGCCGTGTGTACAGAAATCTGTAAAGATAGGAACATTCAAATATATGAGTATGGGAAGGATACAACGTGTCAGTTCTGGGTGTGTAGAACCCCTGGGTGATCGTATTGATGTAGGCATGCCCTATGCCTTGAGGGAATCAATACCCTGGGGGAGTGCCACTGTTTGCTATAGGACCAAGGAGGGAATGGCTCATATCATTGATTCCCTCGGGGCATAGCCTGGACTTCAAGTTATACTGGACTGACTAAAGACAATTGGTATATGCCATGGAGACCTAATGATTGTTGGTTCCCTTGGGGCATGGAGAGGGGAGTTTTGGAACTTTTATACCCTATAGGCCTACATCACTACAACAGTTGCCCCTCGGGCATTGCTAAGTACAGCCTACAGTATAAGTTTGTGGAGGCAAGGCTATGCCCTGAGGGAATCAATGATATGTATGATGCCCCTGGGGCATTGGTCAGAAGTCTATAGTTTAAGTTTGTGGAAGGCCAGGCTATGCCCTGAGGGAAACAATGATATGTACGATGGCCACAGGGAATTGATCAGACGTCTACAGTTTAAGTTGGTGAAAGGCAAGGCTATGGCCAATCAATGATATGTAGAATGCCCCAGGGGCATAGATCAGATGTCTATAGTTTGTTAAGGATATTACACAGTACATGTCAGACTTTTAGGCAAGAACAAAAATACACCTATGATAGGGTTAATGCATAATTAACTAATGTCCATGTAAAGATTGAGGCGAAAAAGAATAACTATCTATTGATGAGAATGCTGCTAATGATTCACCTGTTGTTGACACAAAATGTAGCTGAGTAGGAAATGCCATCACACAGTCCTCTTGTAGCAACTTTGATGAGTGCATTCTCCAACTGGCAAATTGCAGTCCGAATAGCCTGACACTGCGAGACCGCTTGAGCACATAATCGCTCGGTTTTGATGTATTGTGAGCAGAGGTTAACCACTGATACAGCATCGGACAGATTGTCTGAAGAAAATGAAACTCTGATAAGTTATATAAAGTAAATATATGGTTCAACATTGATATTCTTCTATGTCAAGAAAGGGTTGGTAGTTCACTATCAGACCACATCAAAGAGTACAGTATGAAAGACAGTGGCTTAGCTTGTAGATTTTCTTTTATTAGAATGGAAACCCAACTACGGCCAAGTTTTATGCAATCTGTAATCCATTTATCTCAAAAACCATATTTACCTGTCTCACAGGAATATTCGTGGTCAAAACGAACAGGATTAGGACCAAGTTCAGGACGCTGACGATGTGCTCTTTTGTACACTGCTGCGTCCTCTGCAGATGGGTCTGTGTCATTTTGGCGGTGCAAGGCAGTGGGTGGGCAGGGCTCAGACTGGGGTCTTTGAGGTTGGGAAGAAGTGGGTGGAGGAGCAGAGGGTGCTGGTGCAGGATGGGACTGGGCTTGGTGTGCTTGGACAGATGGTGGTTGTGGAGGGTGAGGATAGGATTGGTGTGGTTGGGAAGAGGCTGAAGGTGAAGGGTGAGGCTGGGATTGGTGTGATTGGGCAGTACTAGGTGGGACAGGAACTGGCTGTATGTCGATGGTTTCATTAGGAGATCTAAGTCCGAAGTTCAGGCGGTTCCATTCACTGTATGTTGAGATGGAAGCTGGGACGGGATCACTTGAAATGAAATGAAATTAAGGAGATATAAGTAAAAGTAGATTTGCCCCAAGAAGTACGGTCCGCTGAAGGAAAATAAAAGTCATTAGAATTATTGCAAGTGCAGTATTTCTCCCAACTACAAGCTATACCAAGAGAAACATCTCTGTTTTCTGTCCCTCTATGGGCCTTTTACATAGCAATATCCAGCAAAGGTTGGTATAAGCTAATTATTGATACATTTAATTTAATAGAAAGTGATATATTGATAGAATTTGGTTGTTGGCGGGTCCTCGAGCCGATACCCGCAGGGGGCTCGAGAGGTGCTGTGGCCCACAGCAGATATCGGTGAGAGGACCCACCAACAACCAAATTCTATCTTTATCCCACGAGAAAAAGGGACAAGGGTCAAGGTTGTAAAGTATTAATAGATTTTAAAGTGAAATAGGCTATTAAATCATAAGATAATTCGTGTATCTAGGGCCTCTGCAGATCCCCCCCTTCAGTGCCCCAATATACGCAACCCTTGGAAACGGAAGTAGGTCATGTTGCCAAGGGCTACAGTGCATTGTTGACGTCCGCGCTATCGATGCGGCCGGCAAATTCCAATTTGGGCCATTTTAGAAAGGATATAGCTTAAATATGACTTGATAATCGAAGAGTATGGCTTAAACTACCCCAGAAAACTTGTTTTTAAGTCTTAGTTGGAAAGAGTTAAACCGAAAATTGTGAATATCCACCCCAGTTACCTGGGGCCCCATACCAAGTATTGAAAGTTTGTGTCGCAATTTTCATTCATCCTGTAGGCCAATCAGGGCGCCCTGTTTTTACAACCTTGACAACATAGTAAAGATGCTTGTCAACGTCGGAAATCACTTGACAACATCAAATATCAATCTGATATTTGATGCCTTGATATTTGATTCAAACCGCACATCGAGTGGGATAAAAGGGGAAATAAGGCAGGGTGTATGAGATAACTAGGTAACTAAGATATACAGTTAATTACCTTCTGAGATCAGCAGTAGTCACAAGTGGCATATCACTGACAATAGAACAGTGCTCTGCAAGCTGAAAAAACAGTTTGGGAAAATGTATTGATTATGATATATTCCCCAAGAAGTATGGTCCGCTGAACAAAAATCAGTATCTAAATTGAAATAGTAAATGAGAAATAGTAAATGACATTTTAAACAGTATTGTCATTAGATGGACAGTGGATGTGTAGCAATGAGAACAAGGTGGAAGGTACGGAAGGAACTGCTAGTGTCCCTGAAGTACAGAAGGAGCTGCTAGTGTCCCTGAGGTACAGAAGGAACTGCCAGTGTCCCTCAGGTACAGAAGGAACTGCTAGTGTCCCTGAGGTACAGAAGGCGCTGCTAGTGTTCCTGAGGTACAGAAGGAACTGCTTGTGCCCTGAGGATAGAAGGGACTGCTAGTGTCCCTGAGGTACAGAAGGAACTGCTAGTGTCCCTGAGGTACAGAAGGAACTGCTAGTGTCCCTGAGGTACAGAAGGAACTGCTAGTGTCCCTGAGGTACAGAAGGAACTGCTAGTGTCCCTGAGGTACAGAAGGAACTGCTAGTGTCCCTGAGGTACAGAAGGAACTGCTAGTGTCCCTGAAGTACAGAAGGAACTGCTAGTGTCCCTGAGGTACAGAAGGAACTGCTAGTGTCCCTGAGGTACAGAAGGAACTGCTAGTGTCCCTGAGGTACAGAAGGAACTGCTAGTGTCCCTGAGGTACAGAAGGAACTGCTAGTGTCCCTGAGGTACAGAAGGAACTGCTAGTGTCCCTGAAGTACAGAAGGAACTGCTAGTGTCCCTGAGGTACAGAAGGGACTGCTAGTGTCCCTGAGGATAGAAGGGACTGCTAGTGTCCCTCAGGTACAGAAGGAACTGCTAGTGTCCCTGAAGTACAGAAGGAACTGCTAGTGTCCCTCAGGTACAGAAGGAACTGCTAGTGTCCCTCAGGTACAGAAGGAACTGCTAGTGTCCCTGAGGTACAGAAGGAACTCCTATAAGCTACAACACCTATCTGATTACAGTGACTTTTGTACTCAAAAAAGCTGTACGGTACACCCCAACCCTTGAGTGATCCTATAAGCCGCACTGATGATCTGACTCGCGTACTAGTCGCAGCCTATACTTGAGGCTTTACGGTAATCAAACCCTCATTAAGCAGTCTGTGTGATAATGTGTTCTTTGATCAATATACAAGTAGGACGGAGTGATATTTAACATACCCAACCCACTGGAAAATGATGCTCTTGGTTAAAACTACTTTTTTCTTTCAAATCTAACAAATAGAGAAGTCTGGGAGATGGGGTTTAAGAAAATATCACATACTTGGTAAAGTGAAGAAAGTGGTTTATTGCAGCACCGTTCGTGAGGTCCGTCAATCGGGCAGTTTTGGATCGTTGCCATCCCCTCTGGTGTAAGGTTGTACATGCCATAACATGGTCCCCTAAAAGAATAGTACATAAGGTAAAAGAGATACAATGGTAATCGAGGGCACCAATGAAATTGAACTCATTCATTGAGTTTTTGTATAATGTAAGGTATGTTGAAGCCTGGGATCAGATAAACCTAATCTTGATTACAAGCTGAGGTGCACAGAATCACCCATTAAACAGTGGTAATACAAATCCCTATACTAATATTATAAAGTACTAAAGTAGCAATCTTCAGAACCTCTGTGCTTTCAATATACGGCTTAGGGCTACAGATAGTTGAGAATTATGTTAGGTTATTTTCTAATGTAATGTAACAAAAACCCTTGTATTGAATATGGTAATGGAGATGCACAAATTAGAGAAGGGTATTTTAACTCTTCCTTTACCAAGGCATTTTTGTGTGATTTTCGGACTCTGGGATGGGATAACTGAGTGATGAATTAATCAAAGTTCAAGCATCAAATGAGATGAATAAAATTCATAGGGTAGGTACCTATAAGTACTTTTTGGAATATTGTGTATAGAATGAGTATGTTATGCACATTCTATTTGGTTACCATGGCAACCAATGTCTCACAAAATCGTTATTTTTGGTGAATCTGTTGCTATGGCAACCCATAGTTTTGGCAATAATGCACCAAAATGAGCAATAAATGTTAGGACCATGTTTTTTATTATGAAAAACTGCCCAAATTGGGTTTCCACTAAAAAAATCATATTGTCTGACGTATTTCATGATTTTTACCCTAGAAATCTATTTAATCTGGATAAAATCGGACTAATTTTCTCTCAAGTTGGGAAAGCCACCATAATAAGGGAAATGAGGTCAGAGACTAATGCTTCATGGTAATCAGAGACAATATATTCGAGAGACGGAATCCCAGAGATCTAAGGATTAAACTGAATTTTGAGTAAATGAGACAGAGTACTCAAAATCGGCCAAAAATTTGCCAAAAGGCGTGATCGGTAAAGGGAGAGTTAAATTGGCAATTGTTAGTGACAATTATCTATACTTACAGACCACAATTTGGATTAAGAACCAAAGCGAACATCTCCTCGCGTCCACTTTGTAGTTGTTGCTGCATGTGTAGATCGACAGAAGACATGAAGACATCCCATTTTGGATGAGTCTAAAATAGATGAAGATGTAATTAACGCAAATGTCACATTATCAAGTATTGATAAATTGGCTTGGATATACTAGGTAGATAATAGGTATACTGTAAAAAACGCCATATTGATTATTACCCTGGTGTTTAAGTTTGTACAAGTAGTAGATTCCAATCGTATAGAATTTTAAATAAATGACATTATCTTGGGTACACTAAATTCTTACTTGGATATGTATGTCAACACTGTACAAAATAAATCTTACGTGAATCCATCCAAGCTGGGTAACATTTTTGCCATGGGTGAACTGAACAGTATCTATCTCCCCTTGTGCTGTAACCTCACATTCTGAGTCATTTGCAAATTGGCCTGGAATAACCAGGTGTGTAACGTGGTATGCACCAGATATCTGAAATATATTGAAAAACAACATGTAATAGTGTAGTTGGTAGAGAAATAAAGCTTAAATTTGTGACGGAATATGGAAATAGTGTAGTGCCAGGAAAATACGGTAGTTGCTAGGATGGGGGGGGTCAAAAAATATTTGGCATGTTGGAAAATCCCCAAGAAAATTTTCAAAATTTGGTTGGATATTTGGACCTAAAAAGGTAGCAATTTTAGTTGAAAATTACCAGAAAATCGCCCCCGACCCCCTCTACATGCATATGTAATTGATGGACGGCCCCTCATAAATGCCATCCATACATCCCAAATCGATATACCAACATTTCTGATTTCTGACTACCGTCAAAGCATCCTATAGGAATCTGGAGCTATACCCTGTGTGTCCACCATTTTATATTTCGCTGGTTGGTAAAACCCACTGATAAGACATCCCACTATGGGTACAATTAGGGGACAAACAGGGGACAGGCTAGAAATAGTCTTATCAGCTCTTATCAGTGCTGCCCGCCGCAACCAGCTCCAGTCCCAACTAGACCCTATTAACCTACCCTTTCACCCATTGGTAGGCCTTGAATTTACCTTTCCAAGACCGTAAGAATTATGAAAATATCCCATCTAGAAGTATCTTATCCTCTCAGTGAAAAGTACGATATAATTTACCATTTTATAAATAGGGCCAGGAGAACAGAGGTTTGTGTTTACCGTCCACTGCCCGCATGCCTTTATAGGAGCAACATATTAAAGGGGGGCTAGCATGGCTAAAACTACCCGCCTTAGCAAGTCACGTGACCTCAATAGCGGCGATCTGATTAGTCAATTGGTGCCGCTGGTTTCTACATGTTAAGTAAGAACTGAGTTGGCAGGTACCCATCTTTGCTAGGAACGGTGCTGGTCCATTAGTTCATTATTTCAAAAATATTTGATTATTTGGAAATTCTTGATTTCAATGAATGAACCATAGAAGGAAATTTCAAGGGGGGCCATATTTGGTATCAAATTAAAGCTGTTGATGCAGGGAATGCACTCGACAAGGGTTTATTCATGTATGTACTACCGGTACCGGGTGGAAATCCACAGAAATCATCAGCAAACATATTTGTCCAAAACCCATCTCCCACAAATATTAGGCCTACCCTGAACACCTAGCTGCCCCCCCCCCCTGGCAATGACTCTGGGGTAATGAAATATAAATAATGTTCTATTGATGGAAACATGTTTTGCAGGCCTGGGATGAAAAACATTATACATGTATAGCCCTGGACACTATGAACGTATTGCCCTGCTTTTCAATTTCCAATGAAATGAACAATTTGGGTGATCCATTTCTCAAAATCAATTTACTTACTCAAAAAAGGTCATGCAATTCGAGTTGTAGATGAGTTTTTCCAAGAATTAGATTTTTTTCTCCACAATAGTCCAGATAGACCTATGTATCCGAGGCTCACTTATATCATAACTTATAGGCAAGCCTCACGGTATATATATATATATATATATGGGCACATTTAGTATCAAATTAAAGCTTGTTTTGCTTAAAATATAACCTGTGGCTTCTAGAATTTGTGGTACTGCCTATCTATGTGCCTCTACATGGGTACCCAGATTTTTGACCATGTCGCTGTGTCGAATTTTAGCTGAAGGGCCTTGTCGTCGTGTCGATTTTTAGATATATAACAACTTAGAGAAAACCCCCTGTGGGACAATTTTTATCCCAGATTTTCCTGTGTCCGTCGATTTTTAAAATGGCCAAAAAAGGTCTGTCTCGCCCATGTCGAATTTAACCCATGTAGAGGCACATCTATAGTTCAAGGTTACAGATAGATCTATGTTGCAAAAAATGGGTCTGTTTCTGAATTCGAGGTAGGATTAAGGGCCGAGTCATTTATTACTAGCTGGGGTTTCCAACACGAAATAGCCAAAAGTTATCTCCACTCCCTACCCCCCCCTCCGACTACCCCCCCCCACCACGCCCCCCATGTAACTAATAAATGAACACTCCCTTTGTGACATGGGCACAGCTGCCGAACTCAAAACTTCCAAAATCGTATTTTTTATGTCATTTCTTACCTGAAAAGTGTCTAGCGTACTCCCTTAACCCTAAAATCGTACATTTGATTTAGCATCACTACTTTTTATTTAGGATTAGAAACATAGAAGAGTCCTCTAAAAGTTAAAATCCAGGAATTCCTCGAATTCAGGAAGACTTACATCTCTGGAATCCATACTAATTGTCGTGAAAGAAGTATCTACTGGTAGGACTAGGGATGTCATTAATACCCCCAAATCGAAATATTCATGGAATTCCGGTTATCACATCGAGATAATCGTTATATCGATACACTCTTTGACCTCTAAAAAACTGGATGAATTCCCTTTTCAAAACTGAAAGAATTTTGTGAATATTCCAACTAGAACTTATCACCCAAAAGGTATTGCAATTCGCAAAATGAGCCTGACTTGGCCAACAATTATCATATTCAAAGTGTACATGCAGTAAAATATATGTTTATTTGGCCGATTATGCTTTGCTCTAATATATTTTGACATCGACAAAAATCGGAAAATCGAGTGCAAAAATTGTGATAATCGGAATCAACAAAAATGGGGTGTCAATGACATCCCTATCTGGGACCAAAATGTGTACTCAATATACCGTAAATTCCCGCGTATAACCCGCATCTCGCGTATAACCCGCACCCCCAACTTAGGAGAATCCTATAACCCGTTTCTTGATCTGAAAATTTATATTTTAGTACTGTTCTATAATAATAAAAACCCTCGTATTACCCGCACCCTATATAGGCATGTTTGGTATCAAATGAAAGCTGTGTTTGGTACGTGTACAACCCGCGGGTAGTACGCGGGAATTTACGGTATGTGAAATAACAGCTAAATTGATCAAAAAGCGTACTGGACACCTGAAAATCGTACTAAATCACACTCAAAATGCAAAATTGTATTCTGCCTTAAAATGAGGCCAAAAAACGTACTAATACCCCAAAAGCGTACTACTTGGCAGCCCTGCATGGGACATCATGAATAGATGGATAGTGACATGGGACATTTCTTAAAATCGACATGGTGACATGGCCATTTCTGAAGATCGACATGGCGACATGAGCATTTGTTAAGATCGACATGGAGACCCCCAGGGATTTTGACAGGAATTTTTGCAATGGGCCAATGGCGCACTCCTTACCAAAAAAACAATGCGCCATTTTTTTAAGGCAATGGGCCATCATAGTTTAATAAATGTTCTACCATGAACAATATTAGATATGTTCCTATTAAATATCAGAGGCGTAGGAAGCAAATCTTCATTGGGGGGGGGTGGGGTATTAATACACTTTTTAGACCTATTTTTAAAGCTGAAAACGCTTTAGAATTGTGAGTACAATTTATTACGATTTTGGGGTACTCAGTACGATTTCTGATCAATTTTGCCGTTATTTTATATATATTGAGTACGACTTTCAGTCCTCAGAAGAAAGAGGCTGCTTACAGTTAAATAATAGGACGCCATAAACAATTTTTCCATACGATTAGGGGATGAAGGGAGTACGATAAATACAATTTTCTAGCAAAATATGGCCGAAAAAATACGCCTTTTTGAGTTTTGAGGTTGGCAGATCTGATGATATATTCTTCTTAATTAAAATGTAAGATCATAAGTCCGAAAAAATAGTGTCAACCCCTGTGATCTCATAACTTTGGTTCTAGTTGGAATATTTGAAAAATTCTTTCAGTTTTGGAAAGCCTATGCGCCATAGGGCGCGCCTGTATGGATTTTGATGCGCCATTTAGGATTTTAATGCGTGAATTGCGCGCTGGGCGGCCCTGTCAAAACCCCTGGACCCCCCCCCCCCCCCCAATCAATAAAGGGCCCCCAGTCTGCACATAGCATGGGCGAAAATAGATGAATTGAAGTGACACAAAAACCGAGGGGTAGGTCTATGCACAAATTAAGGGTGAAAGTCAACTTACTTGATTGCCAAAGAGGATGCCAACTGTCTCTATTCCATTGTGGGTGTTGTGGGCCGAATAGGATGCAAAAGAGTCGAGTAGATTATATGGCAGAGAGACATTTCTTCTGCTTCTTTGCTCACCCATCATGTGGGCCTGGCCTCCACGTGTGTGGGGTAATAAACAACATTACACTCTCCAGGCAGATGTTATGGTGGAGAGGTGGAGAGAGGTGAGTAAATAGTGGTGGAGAGCGGACAGCCTGTGCCAGCCCAATGCCAGCCTAAGATGGTTTGTAAGGTACTCTCTGATTGGCTCCAACGTTTAGGACGGTGACACTGGTGCACAGTGCCACAGCGTAGCCTCGTTTTGGGCCGCGACCCAAGGTCAGGAAAATCCTCCATTGTCGCCCCACGTTTTGCCCATCCTCCCCCCAGCATTTACTGGATTTAACCCCTCAATAAGTATCCGATCGTCCAACCCACGGCATCACGATGTGGTTCGACGAGGCTGGCGAGGTTTTAGACATGTTTAAAAACAGTTTTCCATATTCTTTCCTGTTTTTCGTCCCGATTATCATCATCATTTCGCCGGCCCCGGCGGCCGCAGCTCACGAGTTCGCCGTCTTCAGAATGCAACAGTACGATCTGCAAGGATCTGCTTACGGTAAATATGGCTTTATTTCTCATCCAATCAGCTTCTCATGTTCTTAAAAAGAAAAACTCTAGGATACTTATGCAGGAATTGTAGAATCATAAAAATGCTTATTTCTGGAGAAATCGTCTACCGGCGAAACTTGGAGCAGGGCGTGTGCTAGCCTCTATAAGCAGCTCTGTGTACTCTCCCGATCCTCTCCCGAACGGCAGCCAGTGAGAGCGCAGCCCGTGAGAGAGATGATACTTAATCTAGGCGTGTGCTTGCTGCGCAGTGAGCTATTTTGGGGGATGGGATATAAGAACTTTGAGAAAAATCTTTTTTGGGTCGATTTTTATCCCTAATTTTCCTGCGTCTGTCGATTTTTAAAATGGCCTTAAAGGGCCGTGTCGCCCGTGTCGATTTTAACCCATGTAGAGGCACAAATTTATATCCCTTTAGCCATTGTTGCCGAAATGGCATCGGCACACCGGCGTTTGCCGATGTAGAATCTTAATGGCCGATGTGAGGCTCTTGAACATCGGCCACAATGGCCGGCCATGATCTCAGCTTTCCAAAAGTGAAAGAATTTTTCAGATAGTCCTATTAGAAGCAAAGTTATGGCCATGTAATGATTATCAATAAATCTACATATTTTTTAATGCATTTTGTCTATCAATATAACCTCGCTTTGAAAGGCCTTATAGTATCAATGTATACACAGCAGTTTCATGTGGCCTGTGTAGAAGACAAATGGCCTGTGTACAATCTCGCTACACAGGCCACATTGGCCTGTGTGCCTAAAAAGTTTTCGGCAACACTGCTTTAGCTTCATGGGTATAATGTTGGAGATAAATGTTAATACAGCAGTGAGTGTGGACAGACCTACTTTATTAGATAAACATTCCCCACCATATCCGTGAACACCAGGAAATCCTTGCTTTGGAATATACCGGTAGAGCCAGTCACTCCATAACGGAGTTCATTTATTAGTTATGGGGGGGGGGGGGGGCGTAAACATTGTTAGACTCCTCCTGAAGGGGGGTGGGGGGCATGGGGGGGGGGGGGTAAAAAAGCCTACCCTCTACTATAGTTCAAGGGATTGGGGGGGGGGGGGATTTCACTCCCCCCTTGTAATCAATATATGAAATCACCCTAGAGTCAGTTGTGGCGGTCCTGACTTCCCAAGTAATTATGAGTAAAATAAAGATGATTTATTCTTAAAAATAAATGGTTTCGGCGATCTGACTTGTGTATTAGACACGGCCTATGCGCAACGTTTTACGGTAATTATGAGTAAAATAAAGATCTTATTCTGAAAAAAAGCTTTATTTCCGCCTGCAGGATGCCGGAATGCTCTGATGAACGTGGAGGCGCGTCCCATTGATGCTAGCGTGGTGACCCGGCGGTGCGTGCTGGCCAAGCTGCGCGAGTTAACGCTGGAGAAGTACAAAGACCTGTTAGCGCAGAGTGCGGGGGGGCTTCTCATTCTGCTCCCAGAGGACCTCAACGCCCTCCCAGAGAAGGAGGCTGAGGTGAGTTACACTACTACTACTATAGTGGTATGATGCATTAAGACATTATGCTGTACTTAAAGGGTTAAAATAGTGTTACTGTTATCACAGACACAGGGCGGCATGTCGCTAAAAGTTGACATTTGTCGTTGTAATGCACCAATGCAGCCCCAGTGAGTAACTCGCCGGTGCTACATTGGTGCATCATACAGACCCTTCGGGAGTGTCTCAATCCCGTAGGGTCGGCATGATGCTTGAATGCAGCCCTGGCGAGTTACTCGCCAGGGCTGCATTCATGCATCATGACGACCAAGGGAATGATGCATTAAGGCATCATGCCATCCTTAAAGTGGTGCTGTTAGCGCAGAGTGCCGGGGGGCTCCTCATTCTGCTCCCTGCAGACCTCAACGCCCTCCCAGAGAAGGAGGCTGAGGTGAGTTAAACTGGTGATGCATTAAGACATAATGCTGTCCTTAAAGGCTTAAACTAGTGTTACTGCTAGCACAGACCCTGTAAGGACACATGTCGCTAAAAGATGACATTTGTCGTCATGATGCGATAATGCAGACCCAGCAAGTGACTCGTCCATGCTGCATTGGTGCATCATGCCAACCCTACAGGAGTCTCTCAATGCCATAGGGGCGGCATGATGCTTGAATGCAGCACTGGCGAGTAACATTCATGCATCATGATGACCAATGGCATTAAGACATTATGATGTCCTTAAAGGGTTAAACTAGTGTTACTGCTAGCACAGACCCTATAAGGACACATGTCGCTAAAAGATCCAATGATTTGTCGTCATGATGCACTAATGCAGCCACGATGAGTGACTCGTCGGTGCTGCAGTGGAGATCATGCAGACCCTTCTGGAGTATCATAACCCTATAGGGTCGGCATGATGCTTGAATGCAGCACTGGCGAGTTACTCACCAGGGCTGCATTCATGCATCATGACGACCAAGGACATGGTGCATTAATGCATCTTGTTTAAGGGTTAACATTGTATTGTCATTGTTTCAGCACCTGGTGGAGTTGGAGTCAGAGCTCCTACAAGAGGAGAGTCAGGTGCTATATGACTCCTACATGAGAGTCAGGTGCTATATGACTCCTACAGGAAAGTCAGGTGCTATATGTTGTATTGTCATTGTTTCAGCACCTTGTGGAGTTTGAGTCAGAACTCCTACAAGAGGAGAGTCAGGTGCTATATGACTGCTGCAGGAGAGTCAGGTGCTATATGACTCTTACAGGAGAGTCAGGTGCTATATGACTCCTATGGGAGAGTCAGGTGCTATATGTTGTATTATTGTTGTTTCAGCACCTGGTGGAGTTGGAGTCAGAACTCCTCCAAGAGGAGAGTCAGGTGCCGGTGTACTTCACGAAGGAGACACCGACCCTCCTCGACATCTACAACGATGTCAAGGTCGCCACCAACAGCGACCAGGCCGGCTCCGCAGCAGAAGGTACGCACATGCACATTTCTACAAGTCTCGCTATAAAATTACTGTAAAACCACGGCTATAGGACGACCCCACTTAGAGCCGAACCACCAGGTTGAGAAAAAATTTGTCTATGTTAAATGTTTTTAAAACCCGTTAACCGTTTTCTTTTCAATCCAATGTATTGAAAGCCACCTACAGGCTACATGTATAAGCCGAACCCCCAATTTGAGATTTTAAAAAAGGTTAAAAATATAAAACACCAAAATTGAGTTGTATTATAGGCAAGGTTTGTCTTGAATTTTCTATATTTTTGGATGTACTTTTACCTAGATCTCCAAGTTCAATAGCCCCACCAGGTACCTTAAATGTGCCATTTTGAGGCCTATCGGTCTGTATTTCTGTAGATATGGAGGCTATGTTCCTATTCTTCAAGCTTGCAGGGGATGACAGCGAGATCTCAGTAACTTGAGCGCCCGCTAAAGGGTTCATGTTTGAAAAAAATGTCTAAATTGTTAATTGTTAATCCACCAGTCTTACAATCCGCCAAGTGATAAACGAGACAATTACGGCTGTTCGATTTGGATTTTGCTTTTCATAACCCATCAGTTCTGAACAACGAAAAGAATTGTAGTGCTTAACTTCTCGGAACACCAGAATATATTACCAGATACCGTATTCGACATGTTAGTTCAATGGCCTTTCAGATGTTAAGAGTTGAATGCACGCTCAAAATCTTGGAAATTTTAGAGTTTTCTAGTCAAGATTTGTAAGAACGGGAGGGAGTTCTTTTCAGGGGGAGGGCGCTTATTGCATTGAATACAGTAATACTAATAGTATTGTATCCCGACAAGTTTTTAACGGTCTCTCCATGTTTGTAGCGCTGCTGGGCTCTGCCTCCGCCAACGGCTTCCAGATGGTGGTCACCGGCAGTCAGGCCAAGACGCTCAGCGACTTCCAAGTCGTCAACTTACAGGTGAGTCTGGACCTATGCAGGCGAGCTCAAGTCTGAATAAAAGAAGTACTGTAAACGTAGATATTTTCACGGATTTGCTATAAGGCTACACCAAAAAAAAGCTGGTCTAAGGATTTCCCGCATTATTTTTTTTGTTGAAAAATAAAAGTGTCTACGGACAGCGCCCGCATCACTTCCTGAAGAAATTCCTTCTCTTTTATTTTTGGTCCTTTTTCTGATCGATAGCCAGGACATATGAGTCCGTAAAAAAATAAGATAAAAATTTGCCTCAAAAAATGCCCGCACCACTTGATTCAAGGCTGAAATCTGCAGACAAAAAAAAAATTGGAAAAAATTGCCCGTCCTCACCAATTTTTGAAAAGCAAAATCCATAGACCAACTCTTTTTTATGGTGTGGCCTCAAGTACAATTTTGCAAGGATTTAAAATCGTGAATTTTGAAATATGGTAGTTGTACAACTACCCGGTATATTTGATAAATATTTGCTCTGTACATATTTTCGCTGATTTTAAAACCTGTAAGATCCACGAAAATATGTACAGCGCGAAATAAATTATGTTTGCAGTGATTGCTATTGAGGTCTACCGTAAAACCTTTCTAATACTATACTGTGAAAGTACATATATTCATGGGTGTAAATTTTCGCTGAGGTGGTAAAAAAGACTAATTCGCGGGTAAATATATACCCAGCGAAATAAAGTGTGACCACAGTATAATATTTCAACTGTATTTCTACACCGTTAAAGTGCATGGTTACAACAAGTGATGCTGTGTTTTCAGGGTAAGTTGACGGGCTCCGGTATCGAGGAGCAGCTTCCAACCATCGCCATCGTCGCACACTACGACGCATTCGGCATCTCTCCGGTAAGTGGAAACAATTATTTGGCAGCTAAAAGTCAGTTAAATATCAGTAAAATCTGTGACTGAAAAATATTTGGAAACCCTGGAGTGATATGGATCAACAACCAGCAGTGGAAACTTTTGTCTGATTTCAAGATTTTTTTATTCAGGGGCCTCAATTTGAACAATTCAATTTCTTTTTGGGATTAGTTACTCTCATCCCTGAACAACAACTAAAGTTCGAAATAGGGTTATTGAACCAGGGCACAGTAGTGCCAGGTTCTTTAGAGACAGGTATTTTTGCACTTTTTGTCAAAAATGTGTCTTGCATTCTCTCCCTTTTTGTCCTGTCTAACATTGAGAAATAAAATATTTAAATGCTGGCACAAACAAGTTTTGATCAATGCCAATCTATGCCATCAAAGATTGAAACCAAAAAAGCAATATTTCATACAAAAAATTGATATTGAAAAAGGGTCACTAAAATAGCACAAAACCAACTTTTTCAGGTCAATGCTAAAGGGTGGGGTTTCAAGTAAAGCACAGACCTTCGTGAAGTGTCCCTTTACATGGAATCCTCTTTGTTCTTATATAAAATCAGGGTGAGACGCTTTTTGAGAGCTCTAAGGCCTCTACCTTCGGTAACCTTCATGAAATTGATTTTTATTATTATTATTATTATTATTATTTTTTTTTTTTTTTTTTTTTTTTTTTTTTTTTTTTTTTTTTTTTATTATCATTTTTCTTTTGAATCATCTTTTTCTCTTTTTTTAAAATTTCTTTTATTTTTTTTTCTTCTTAATTATTTAGATAAGGCATGTGACCTATCAAAGTGGGTCAGCGTTTCCTGGAGATTATGATTCTGCTATCAGAAATGAGAAATAATGTATTGTACTAAAATTAGGGACCTGATCATTGGGAATCGATCTTACACTCACACATCAGGGGGACTGACCTGGTTCACATGTGATATCAATCACATATACCATTCATTCTGGTTTAATATAGGTCAATGGGTCTGTGTGAAGTACCTTATCAGTATTCTACTTCCAATTTGTTTATTTATTATAGTATAAACGGTGTCAATATGCTTGAACATTGTATCTAGGCGATGATAATACACTCTTAGCATATCTCCATGAAAAATACTATTTACATCTCAATACATATCTGTGCTATCATGTATTTATGAAGATGAGTAAGTCGCACCAAATAGATACAGGTTCAAAAGCTGACATATATGACCATGTCTACCAAAAGACACCTCTTGTAACGGCATACCCCTCCAAGACTGGAAAAAATCACGTGCCCTTTAAGGTGGGACACCACCCTTAATTGTAGATCATGTAAAAATAATTGAGAGTAGTCCGAGCTACCCGGTCATAGACGTCAGCTGGTCATAGACATCAGCCATTCATAGATGTCAACCGGTCATAGATCCAGTCATAGACGTCAGCCAGTCATAGATTTTGAACTTGGCACAGACTGCTAACCCATGTTGTCCCTTCTTGCTGCAGACGATGTCGTTCGGTGCCGACTCTAACGGCAGCGGTGTGATCGCTCTCCTGGAGCTGGCGCGCCTCTTTAACAAGCTCTACACAAACTCACGCACTCACGCCAAGTATCCTTACACAAAAAAACACTCAGGCTGAAAAAAAAAGTCGTGTACCGTAAAACCCCGGCTTTAAGACGGATTTTATTTGCTGTTTATTTTTTGCACAAGACGGATTTTTTCCCTAAGTTGGGGGGTCGTCTTAAAGGCGGGGTTTTGGAAATTGTCAATGTGAAAAAAAGCATGAAAAATTGTGAAGAAAATATGAACGACCTTATATCATTTATTAACTCTTCCTTCACTGATCTTAAAAAGTAACATGTATTGTAATATAAAATTCACGGATAAATGATTAAAAACTTGCGATTTTGGTGACCTGCAGGGGGCCTGGGGGTGGGACAGGACCCCAAAAGTCGGGGGTCGTCTTAAAGGTGGGGTTTTCCAAAATGTCTTTTTTTTTTTGCACAAGACGGATTTTTTTCTAAAGTTGGGGGGTCGTCTTAAAGCCGGGGTCGTCCTAAAGCCGGGGTTTTACGGTAGTTACCTGGCCAAAAATAAATAGGGTCGATATGTAGATTTTTATTATTATTATTTTTTAAATCATTTCTTTCCGTAATAAAAAATGTGAATTTCTTCTTTTTTTCCCCCAAAAAATATCATGAATTCTTTTGTTTAATGTGAAAAAACTTTGAACAAAATTAGGATTCACTCCAAAAACGTATGGGCTGCCTAAATACTGAAAGACTTTCTTTTTTTCGCCTTCAGGGGTCACACGGGGCAGGAAAAGTCATGAAAAATAAGGTTGTCTGAGAATCTCTTTGACATTTTGCGGAAGATAAGTCAAATGAAAATTCTATAAAGAAATTTAATTCGTACACAGGGTTTTGCGTTAGATCTAATTCAGCTTAAGATCCTTGACAAGTGACAGATATAACTTAATGTTCCTGCTGTCGGGAGCTGGTAAGTTCAACTACCAGGGAACCAAACGATGGATAGAGGATCAGCTCGACACCGGCGAGAGTTCGCTCCTCGCAGATGTCGCCTTCGTGTTGTGTCTGGACTCCATTGGACAGACAGACAATCTCTTTCTGCACGTCTCCAAACCACCAAAGGATGGCTCCCCAGGCTCAGCTTTTATCAGAGTAAGTCATTTCTCGAATTCATATCATAAATAATGTAAATTCTCGTGTATAAGCCGTTCCTGGACTTCTTAGATTCATATTCTAGATGTCGTAAATTCTTGCATATCTCGCGTATAAGCCGCTCCTGGGGAAACCCTGTTCTGTAAAACCTTGTGTATAAGCCGCGGCTAGTATGAAGTTGGATGTTAACTACAATACTGAAAGCTGTCGTAATCAAAACCTGTCTGCAGCTGATACGAATTTTCAAAAGTATATAAGCGAGAATTTACAGTACTTCATTACTGTACTATGGAACTAAAATCCTTGTATAGCCCACAGACTGCTTTGGGCAAGCCTAGTACCCCACCTGGGGTCTGGTTCTCTATATATTTAGTCTTGTGAATACATGTACCGGGTAAATTGATTTAATTATTTTAGATATAATAATCTAATCTGTAAATTATGTTTCCTGTAGAACCTGGAGAAGGCGAGTGCGGAGGTGAGTGGGAAGCCAGTGAAATTTGAGCTGGTTCACAAGAAGATCAACCTGGCAGAGGACTTCCTTGCCTGGGAGCACGAAAGGTTCAGCATCCGCCGCCTCCCCGCCTTCACCATGTCACACCTGGACAGCCACAAACGCCTCATCCGCAACTCCATCATAGACACCAGGTAGGGCCACACTGGTTTTATTATTTTGCCCGCCGCAGTAGTATGAAAACCGCTGCACTAAAATTAGAATTGTGAAACTCCACTTGAATTGCTATATGTCAGTTTTTACGTCATTTAAATCGGACCATTATTGATGGTTTAGACACCAGATAATCATGACAACTCTGTTTTAGAAACCAGGTAACCATAGCAACCTTCTCATAGACACTAGGTAACCATAACAACTTCATCATAGACACCAGGTAACCATAGCAACCTTCTCATAGACACTAGGTAACCATAACAACTTCATCATAGACACCAGGTAACCATAGCAACCTTCTCATAGACACTAGGTAACCATAACAACTTCATCATAGACACCAGGTAACCATAGCAACCTTCTCATAGACACTAGGTAACCATAACAACTTCATCATAGACACCAGGTAACCATAGCAACCCTGTCATAGACACCGGGTAACCATAGCAACCCTGTCAGAGACACCAGGTAACCATAGCAACCCTGCCATAGACACCAGGTAACCATGGCAACCCTGTCAGAGACGCCAGGTAACCATAGCAACTTTATTATAGACACCAGGTAACCATAACAACTATCATTTATTCCCACTACAGAGACACAGTCAGCACAGACGTAATCGTGCGGAATACCAGAATTATCGCAGAGTCTCTTGCAAGAGACATCTTCAATGTTTCATCCGAATCCAATTTGGAGATCTTCACAGAAGGCCTGGTAAGTACAGATAAATATAACTCTGCGCTGAATTTGGGGACGTATCAAGTGGGGAGGTTGGGTGCAAAAAGACCAAAAGGAGAGTTACCTTATCCATAATCTTCAAACTTCAAAAGGTTTGGTTATTAGAGAGAGTACCGTAAAACCCCGGCTTTAAGACGATCCCGGCTTTAAGACGACCCCCCAACTTTGGAAAAAAATCTGTCTTGTACAAAAAACGTTTGAAAATCGATTTCACTATAATCTATTATATAAAAACCCCACCTTTAAGACGACCCCCTAATTCTAGGAAAAAATCCGTCTTGTATAGAAAAAAAACAGCTAATAAAATCCGTCTTAAAGCCGGGGTTTTACGGTAATAGGTTTTTTTAACAACAGGTGGGAAATAATAATATTTCCGCAAGACCCCTCCCCCTTTAGGCCTTATAACATGAACCCCCAAACCCCAAAAAAAATTCGGCCTATGTAGAAAAGGTTCATAACTCGTTTTCTCTTTGATCAAATGTATTAAAACCCCACCTCTAAGCCTCAACCCTAATTTGAAAACGAAATTTGGCTCATAGAAATTTAAAAGAACTCCAAAAAATTTGTCTTACAGGCGGGGTTTTACGGAAGAAGAAATCCCCTTAATTGGGTTTAAAATCAAACTTTAAGAAAAATATATTCTAGAACTAGTCACCTGTCCGCCAGGCGAGTTTATTCATCTTATTTTCTTGAAATGAGAAAATTATTTTTGGCTGTGAATGATTAATGTGTTTTATTGGCTTTGGGACCTTGTCCCCAAAGCCATTTGCACCACTGACCAGTGTGTCGCTTTTTCGACAAGAAAAGACTAGCATAGGCCCCCTTGTTCATTGTTAGATATAGCCCTAGCTGGCCCTTTAACCTTGCTTAGGACTGGTATCCCCATGTGTCCTTGTAGGCATGTGCAAGACTAATTTATCCTAGATCTTGTTTTCAGTTACTACATGTAGAACCAATGTACCTTGTGGTAAGGCCTAGACATCTTGTGAACAGCCATATTTTGAGTTCTCTAATGTGGCTGTCAATGGCAAGGATAGGTACCAGCCTAATAACTATTGACTCCTATGTCAAGCCAAGCTGTCAATGTCAATGCCAATTGCCATACTATGCACATACAGGACCTATACTAGAAGTTGAGTGGGTCCAGGGTGGCTCTTGAAATCACTCAAGCCCGCCCAAAGACAAACTGTGAAGTCCAACATAATTACCCCTCCCCCACCCCAGACACACATGCACCAACCTTGAAATAATATTTTACAGTCTTTAAAGGAAGGCCATCACAAGTCCTCCTTGTGCCCCCCTCCTCCCTGTGCCCACTCCTCCTCCTCCTCCTGCCTCTGCCCTCTCCTCCTCCTGCCTCTGCCCTCTCCTCCTTCCTATGCCCCCTCCTACTACCCCATCTACCCTCCCCCCCCCACTCTACCCCATTTTCCTCCTTCCTGTTACCTCCTCCTCCCTCTGCTCCCTCCTACTACCCCATCTTTCCCCTCCTCCCCCCCCTCTACCCCATTTTCCTCCTTCCTGTTACCTTCTCCTCCCTCTGCCCTCCCTCTGGCTTCCCTCCTTCTGCCCCCGCCTCCTCCCTCTGCCTGCCAAGATGGCTGCCGAAAACTCAAGATTGTCTGATTTCCTTGTGTGATACATGGATAATAGGGTTTTCTGAGATGTAGAATCCATTTTCAGGCTCACAATTTCAATCCGAGAAATTTCCAAAATGGCTGCCAAGATGGCCACCAAAAACTCAAGGTTGTCTGATTTCCTTCTGTGATACATGGATAGTAGGGTTTTCTGGGATACAGAATCCATTTTCAGGCTCAGATTTTCAATCCGAGAAATTTCCAAGATGGCTGCCAAGATGGCCACCAAAAACTCAAGGTTGTCTGATTTCCTTGTGTGATACATGGATAGTAGGGTTTTCTGGGATGTAGAATCCATTTTTAGGCTCAGATTTTCAATCCGAAAAATTTCCAAGATGGCTGCCGAGATGGCCACCAAAAACTCAAGATTGTCTGATTTCCTTGTATGACACATAGGGTTTTCTGGGGTGTAGAATCCATTTATAGGCTCCGATTTTTGATCCAGGTAATTTTCAAGATGGCTGCCAAGATGGTATTTGCATAGGCATCAATGGAGTTACATTGGTACCTATTTGATTCCATTGGCACATATTGGATTCTATTGTTATACCAGCTGCAGTAAAACCAATAAAGATCAAAAAGATTTAGCTAAGTGCATGTAATTAACTGACCATTCAGTGTTGCTGCAAACCATCAAACATGAATTGCAGAAGTACCCCAGAAACACCAAAAATTATAGATCTATGCCCCCTCGTTTTCTCACCTGTAGTTCATAACAATCCTATAAAACCCAAAGCCACTACGGCTTTGCCGTAAAATCCTTGAATTTGTCCCCTTGTGCTGAATAATGCTAAGTAATGTATAATGCTGAACATTCTGTGTTTTTTTTCTCAGAAGGTGGAGGAGAGCGTGGTAGAGTCGTGGTTGAACTACCTCAGCTCCCACCCCCGGTCGGCACAACTCCTACCTAAGGACAGCCCGCTCATCAATTCCCTAGAACAGGCCATGACACGATTCCTGAAAGACGTCCGCAAGATGACCTTCAAGGCCGACACAAGGTGAGGACACAGTACATATAGAGGTCAAGCTGGTCGTCCTGTCCTAATAACAGCGGTCACATGGGTACCAGCTGTTACATAATGCACCCTAAAAATTCTACAGTGAATGCAGGGAGTTATCTGATTGGTGCTTTAATGTACTATGCCCTTTGGTGTCATGATACATGAATGCAGCCCTGGTGAGTAACTCGCCAGTGGTTTCTCACCAGGGCTGCATTCAAGCATTGCTGGAAAGTAGCGGAAATATGTACAGCGTGAATATACACAATGTAGAGTAATACAACTACCAGATTTCAAAATTCGCAAATCTAAATACACGCAAAATTGTATATTTTAGCAAATGTGTGAAAATTAATACACACTTTAATATCTACATTTACAGTAGTGCTTTAATGCGCTATGTCCTTTGCCGCGGCTTGTACTTTACCGGACTCAGAGTTATTTATTGCTCAAAATGCTTGTCAAAGATAGTCCCGGTAGAAATATTATATAGACTGAACATAACTGCAATGTGCCTTCTCTTTACAGGGACCCAGAGTTTGTGTTCTATGAGGGAACAGACTTCACAATGAGCGCCTACAAGTAAGTACATGCATTCTTCGTGTGAAATAGGTTAGACTTGATCTAAAGCTTGAAAGCTTGCAAGCTGGTCTTAATGAATCATGCTGTTTATCGTCATGATGCATAAATCCAGGTCTAGCAGATGACTTGAGCGCTGCATTTATGCTGGAGCAAGTGAAATCCATAGACTTTTTTTCGCATTTCTGAAAATAAGGTTTGCGGGATCCGTAGACTCTTTTCCATGGCCTTCCCAGTGTGAGGCACCCGTTGCTCATGTTACCGTTTGTTTGTTTACAGTGTAAAGCCGGCAGTATTTGACCTGTTCCTCGCGGTCGGCATCATGGCCTATCTCGCTATCGTCTACTTTGTTTGTCTGGTAAGTGTACAGTGTTTTGAAAAATATATATTTGCCTTTCCGAACATTCCAACCAGGACCTTTCAATTTTGGCTACCAAACTGAGCAGATTAGGACAGATTCCCAAGTAGAGGATAAGGAAATAGCATCACTAAAATCTTTAGAATCTGAAGCCAGATATAAGAACTGATCTAAAACCCCAAGTGTTGAAAGTTATATAATGAAACACAACTTAAACCAGTAGATGTATTGGACGTCCTATTAGACATCTAAAGGGTTCCCACCCAACAGTTAGAAGTCAGTTTTGTTTCATTCGCTATAAATGCCAATTTAAAAAAGACATGGTCAGTTATCTTCTACATTTTGAGTAAATGTCAGTTAATAGTCAGTTTAAAAAATATTTGAGGAATATTTTCAAAATGCTGCACCATTAGACTTCTAGATTTTTAAAAATATCTGGGTGTAGTTATGCACGAGATGCGGTTATATGTAGGAATTTACATCATTTGTTAGTTGAAAGAATTATTTTTCAGTTAAAAGTCTGTTAAAACTGTGACTGAAAAATGGTAGAAATCTTGTTGGATGACTGAAGCTTATACATTTATACACATAGCGTATTGTTTGAGTGCATAAATTAATGTCTACTCTTCTTTGACAGAAATTCGACACAGTACATGGAGCCATCACAAAGGTCATCGGGCCGATCCGCGCCAAGGCCAAGGCCGCATAATTGTTAGCGTGTCGCTAACTGTAATCTACAACTTACTGGTGAGTGACTTTACTAAACTCAACTTAAAGTAGGTACATCCGATGATTGGGAGTAAAAATTCAATATTCTTTACGTATAGGAAAGTATGGTATATGTATGGTAACCAAAATTCACATTTTAGATCTAGTTCAATGATCTTCAAACGTTGTAAGTTATTTCTAGCCCATGTGCATTAATGATGGTAGGTTTGATTTGATACCAAATATGGCCTTAATGAATTTTGTCAAATTTTCCCATGTTTTTCCTTAAAAATACGCAGAAATTAAAAGTTTGAAATACTCAAAACTAAGACGTGCGTGGTGATGAGAAACTTTTTTTCTTTTCTCTTTTTGAGTGGCCTAAAATGATAGCTCTGTGTATAGAATAATAGGTCCCGTTTAGGGTACCATTTTTAGTTTCTCAAAATGTTCTAAAAGTTGAAAAAAGTTGTAGAAATTAGAAATGGACCTGGTATTGATACTTTGCTCCCCGTGCTTTTCTGCAGGGCTGAAGGACGTATTCGTGGCCGGGCCTTCGTCAAAAATCCACATTTTCCGATGTACAGAGGAAACTTTACAAAGCTACATGACAAATCATTTTTTAGTAAACATATCGCACAAATCTTGTTTAGTGCATCATTTGAAGACATACTTAAAGACTTCTAGATTGTATTGTATACATACGGCGGTCTATAAGTCCCTGCTCCTCAACTCATTGTCTCGACGAGTCGAGTGCGCATCAGGGAAAGATATTATTGACGAAGTTGTTTTTTATAAATTAATATTAAAGTGGAGAGGACTTTGTACGATAGTGGATGTATATTATAACAGTACGAAGGGTGTTTAATGCCCTCAGCCCTCCTGATCTCCTATTCCAGTAACCATGGTTACCACGCTATATCATAAGCTGGATAATAAGTAGTAGTCTTCTATGCAATCATGAGAATTGGACTCATTTATGATAAATCATGATCTTAATAAAACCCAGCAAATGAAATGCAGCTTTCCCCCCAGCACTTTTATGTTTCTGTGCTGCAGCGTCAAAAGGTATAACTGTGTGAGGATGTGAACGAGGAAGGAGGATTTATGTTGGTTTATTGTTCGCATGAGGTGAAAGAGGAGGAAATCAGAAAAATAAGTTGTGAATAATTGAATTGTAATGAATTAACTTATAATCCGGATTCGATGTGTATAGAATCTTTTAATTTGTATCATCGATTAAATTAGAAATTAAATTAAAGTGGAAAAATAAGTATTAGCTCAGTCTTTTGGTTCTACCTGACCATGTTTCGATCCGACCTGTCATAAAGAGTCGGGAATGTTGGGCTCGACCGAGGGTCTTGACATTGCAAAGCGCCAATATGCCGCCAGCGCTTTATTATAATACTGGAAAAAATACAAAAAAAAACTAAATCATTGGTGATTAAATCATCTGAATGAATACCACCTAAATATTTTATTGTCAAATTATTATGATTATATAAATTCTTCTGATCGAGATGTCTTTGTCACTTGAACTGAGAGAAATATGAACAAACTTTTTTCAATTAATAATGTTAAATGAGGTGTTGCTTATTTGTCCTAGGTAATTTGTTAAATGTTAAATTAAAATCCGTTGAAAGATGTCATGTACATGAGAATTGGTGTGACTGCAGATATGAATTTAAATTAAGAGTGGCGTTGACATTTTACGGGTGTTCTTTCCTAAAGGAAACGCAATTGTGTAAAGACTTCATGCACAAATCAACATTGTCTCACTTTGTAAATCATTTCTACTGCAATTGAACCCTTTAAGGGCCGCATAATCATTTAATGCAATATGCCCTTTGCATGAATGAAGCCTTAGTTACTCACCTGGGCTCAATTATGAATTGCCCGATTACGGCGATAGAAATTGTTCAGTATTTTGTAAGGCCCAAAAAAAGTTGTGTTCAGGTATCCCGAATCACCCTATTTATTTGGCCCCACTCAAAAAAACAACTTCGATGACATTTTTGGTTTTAACGACCAAAAAAGTGACTTTTTTTTAGTAAAACTATGAGAAAATTGATAAAATGCCCTAAAACTCTTTTTTTTTTAAGTAATAAAAGAGTAAATCGACCTACTGATTCTATGTTTTTTGGGCCTAAATAGCCTGCTATGTCAAAAACTGCAAGGTGGGAACCCTGGCCGTACCGACCCTTACACAAGGAGAATGGCTAAATGTTGCACATATTTTGTTCTAAGCTAATACGCAAACCGCAAAAACAGTGGATTTATCTCAAACCCGCGTTATAAATGTCGTCTCGGGCTTAGGAAGGTACTTGAGAGAAACAATCAAACACCAAGACCTATTATGATGTTGGAAGACTGAATGAATGCAAAATGAACTTTTAAAAGGATTACACTGTACAGACTTTTGATACGTTTTCTGTTATAAAATGAGAGAATGAATAAAGCTGCCTTCAGAATACACGCACGTGTTGAGTAGTTAATGAAACGAGGACTGAGGCCAAAAAAAGGTGTGTTTCAGGTTACATAGTCTGAAAATCTAGGTAGGGTAGGTCGGATTTCTTTTTTTTACTTTGGCCTGAAAAGTACCCAAAACTGACTCGCAAACTTCAGCGTTGACTCGTATACTATCAAATTGACTCTGAAATAGCCCCAAAATTGTTTTATAAAGACAGATTGATCCCATGGCCTGAAAAGTACCTAAAAATTGACTCCCAAACTTCAGCGCTGACTCGCCAACACTGGCGTCGACTCGTTGACCATCAAATTGACTCTGAAATAGTCCCATAAATTAATTGATTTTGATTTTTTTTCAAAATTGGATAAAAATTTCTAGGGTCGGCCCTGTTTTGCTAGGTAGGGTCGGGTAACCTGAAACACACCTCCTTTTTTTGGCCTGATCAGATTTGTGATGGGTAACGCAAAACCGCACCTATATATAAGGCCACTCAAATTTTTTAAAGTTGTTTCTCATCAACAGGAAGTGAAAAATATGACAAGGGCACTTTTTATTTTCTATGGGGAGGGGGGGGGGGGGCTAAAGTATATGATGTGGACTAACTAGTTAGTACTAGTATTGATCCCCAGGGGGTAGTACCAGCCTTCCCGCCGTGACGCCGTGACGTCACTGCTGGCTGCTACTATTCAAACATGAACAGATAAAATTTCTGCCTAGATTTCCGCCTAGTTGTCTGTTAAGATGACTATCTGCTTCTGTGGTGTAGATTATCATGGGAACAGGAGTAGTTGTCCCCAGTGAAATACGCCCAACCCGGACAAGGGAACCCCCAGGAAGGTCCGGCAGGGGCGAGACGAGCCTGCGCCGGCACAAGATGACCCTGGCAGCTCCCAGGGCCAAGGCGGCTCGGTCTCTAAGTATATAAGCTTCAATTTGATAGCAAATATGTCAATATTTGTCCACTTTAACACGTTTTTCATAAAATGTTTAGGGCTGTGTCTCACCAGATCGGACCAATGTGAACGTCTTTGACTGGGTGCTATCTTTAACCTCCTGACAGAGAATGGTTTATTTAGGGCAGGTAAAGATATATGATTTAGGGAGTGTTCATTTATTAATTACAGGGGGGGGGGGGTGGTGAGATTTCACGTGGAGGGGCGAAATGTTTTTCCGCCCCCCCCTCGAGAGCGCGTGGAAAGTTTCGTGCCCCCCCCTCGCCGAAGGCGGCGAAAAATTTTCCCCCCCCCCCCTTTGAACTATAGTAACGCGCGGGCTTTTTTGCTAAAAAGGGGCTTAAATTTTTACGCCCCCCCCCCCCCTCAAGAGGGGTCAGAATTTTTTACGCCCACCCCTCAGGAGGGGTCGGAAATTTTTACGCCCCCCCCCAAACCCACCACCCCCCCCCTGTAATTAATAAATGAACACTCCCTTAAACCACGGTGGTGGGGCAGAACAATACAGTTCTCACAGTTTATACTGCATACCCTGGTTTAAAACAGATAGACAATGGTTATGAAAAGGTATGTAGAATTAACCACAGCTTGCTGGTGGAGCCAGACGAGAGATTACATATCCCTTACATATCAAAGATCTTTATTATGGTGGTCAATCAAAGACGTTCACATTGGCTCCATCTGGTGAGACACAGCCTTAGTTTTTTAAAGTTTGATAGTTATGATGTACACAGTGATAAGAAACCTGTCTTCTTTTTTGAGTGGCCAAATAGCCTATCGGTCAATATTACTTATGTACTTCTTTAATTAGGCCAATAAAATCAAACAGTAATTATGCTAGATACACACAGGTCCAAAGCCAAATGTTTAGGGAATTTTTTAGGCCTAATTTGAAAGGTTAAAACAGAGTTCAGCACCAGTGACAAGATAGCATTAAAGGGACTCGCTACTTGTCGCAGGATTACTGATGGTTTATTGACTTTTGCATATAACTCAGGATTATGTTAGTTTGATTTATTATCTAATAGAAATTCAAAAGAAATTGCCATGTCACAGTACTAACTTTCATGATACTGTCATTTGAGCTAAGGAGTACTTTAACTATAGAAATGAATAGGAAAACAGCATTTTCACATTATCTGTCATGGATAATCCCCTTCTTCTATTGATATTGCAACCAAACCTTGGGAATGTATAATGGACATCTATACAAACATTTTAGGACCAATAAAACGGGGGGTCACGGATAAAATGAGAAAGGCATGAATTTTGGAAAAATATTTCTTTTGCCTTAACTATAGGATCCTATGGGTGTCCCAGATTTTTGCCGCCAGGTGGCTTCTGTGTAGGAACCAGCGATTCCCTTTAACTCCTCTATTGCAAAGTGGAACATGGCACCAGGTACGCCACCTACGCGGCTTGATATGGTACCAAGAGACGTTGGAGATACTCTCGTTCCCAAATCCTTCCAAAGGAAGGCTCTGGTAAATGCCAAATGTTGGGATTTTGCTGGGTCTGGGCAACCCCTGCTGGTAGCTTGGAACCAGCGAACAGGAACAGGAAATGGAACCAGAAAGGCTGATGGTAAATCTACCTAAAACTACCATCATACATTCTGGTTCCATTTCCTGTTCCTGTTCGCTGGTTCCAGCCCACCAGCAGGGGTTGCCCAGACCCAGCAAAATCCAAAGTTCAAGGTCATTTGGCTGTCCCCAGAGCCTTCCTTCGGAAGGATTTGGGAACGAGAGTACCTTGGAGAAAGCTTTTTCCAAATTGGACATCACCTGCACACACCAGGTGGCGCAAGTGTGCCTCTGAACAGTTTCTGACGGTTCTCAAAACATCCACAGGGGGGCAGCACCAGTTTCTACCTACCCCGACCTACCCTCCAAGTTCAGTGATTTAGCTAACAACGATTTCCTGGGTTTTTGTCGGTAATTTAAATTGAAAAAGAATGGGCGTGTGAGTGGCCTCACAGATGACTCAGGGTAAGCTGAATCAGTAGCTTATCATGTACTTAGATATAACACTCCGTTATAATGATTCATTGGTCCATTCTGACATCAGAAATGAATTCCTTGTTAAAGCGGCATAATCACCGAGTGTGTCACACTCACAATTCTATTACTGTTCTAGTCTACTATGTGGTAGCTGCGTGAGTGGTGATATTGCTCCTTTAAAAAGTACCCTCAAGTCATGTGTCATACATGTATGTTATTCCATTTCAGGCCAGCAGGTGGGTGTGGGTGTGCAGGTGGGTGTGGGCGACAGTTGCAGGCTGCGCGCATGTACCGCCTTCTGTCCCTATCAAAAAGCGAGTCAATCGGACGATAAACGGCGAAGATATGGGTGGTACAGTTTTGCTCTGCACTCCTTTTATGCTGCCGCTGTGGGACCCTCCTGCTGTCTCCTTGAGGCCTCAGGGAGTACGAGAAATGCTTGTGGCGCCACCATGTAGAAGACGGGTGGTACGATCACTAAAACGTTTTTGTGTTTGGTATGTACAGGGTATTATTTGAAGTTCATTTAAGTAATCTAAATAGGGTAGGTTCACCCTGAGTCAAACTCATACCTTGAGTCAACCACTTTTGACATGAAATTACAAGTTCAATATGCATCTGGTGACAATAAACTCCCTCTGATTTAAGAATTGAAGTGTTTTCCAAATATATACTGCACATTGCATCCGCATCATCACTTTTTTTCATACTGTAAAATCAGTCAGAAGTACTCCTGTTTGACCTGTTTTGGCAAACAGAGAATGAAAATCTCCCCACTGTTCATACTCTTTGGTAGTTGATTTGAAGTGTTTGTCCCTTTCATACACAGTGTCAATCAGTTTTGTGAGCTGCATATGTATCTAAATCACACAAATCATATTTTTATTGAGCAAAATTAATTTCCTAAATTATATTTAGGACTGATTTCGTAAGGTATACCCATTTCACCTTAAGTCAGCCATGAATTCACCCTAAGTCAGCCACATCATACCCTAAGTCAACCATGCGGTTTTCTTCTCGGGAATCTCCCCTGGAATTCTCTCACCTTGAATTTCTGTCTAAGAACATTCCCCCTACCTTTGTGAATACCTCCTCCTTCCAGAATACCCTCTTCCACTACAGGGCTAAGGATAGCAGGCCTACTTGTGTATTGTATAGAGGGCAAGGGTGAAATGCAAAAAGAGGGGGGAAAAGGGGGTGAGAAGGCAGAGCCCCCGATATATTCAATAGAACTCCATACTGCATGTCTAAAATGTTATATTTAGTCCTCATTGCTCATACAAGTAATATTTACTTGTATTGATAGCTCATAATGCAATTGTATTCACCTGAGGTACAGTACTGACTTTGTCTTGATTATTCCATATTCAATAAATCATTTTCTTCTCTATTGTTAGTTGTAACATCAATATATGATGCATGCATTCATCCATTTATGAAAATCAGAAAATTACTGGTTTATTCCACATATTTCTGGTGGTTGAAATATGGCTGACTCAAGGTGCATTTTGGCTGACTTAGGGTGAAAAGGGGCAATTCTGAGTACTCTGATAAATCATGGAATTAAATACTGTAAACTGATATATGGCATTGTAAGACATCATGAAAGTTACTCTCCAGAGCAATACCTAAAGTTTGGTTCAATTCTGAAGGATATGCACAAAAAACTCTAGGAGCAGTTAGACCTGAAAGGTAGCTCATGCAAAAACATGAATCAGACCGGTTGAAAGTGGTGAACCTACCCTAATATAGAGGGCATTTTAGCTTGGTTGGATGGCATTTTAATATGTAAGATGGTAAATCTATGCCAGAAAGTTAGAAATGTGCTACTTCTTTGGTGAGAAGAGCATTTCTATCAGCTCCAATTTTTTTTAAACCTTGGAGCCTATGGAAAGTTCATTTAGAGGGTAGTCATTTAACAGTACTCAAGTGTTTAAAGAAAAGAGAGAAAAAATAGCCAAAGATTGCATTGATTTGCGACTAGAAGGAAAGAGATATTGATGAACCTTTTGAAGGAAACATTTGTCCCCCAATCTTGCCCATCCTTTTCTTCTGTTGTCTTGTTTCTAAATGATATAGAGACTGAGATATAAGCATTCTTAGATGGAAAAAGAAAACGTCTTAAAGGAAAACCTGGGCTTTGTATATGCCTCAGGGTATGAACCCTAAGTCAAAAAAAAGTTATCTGAGATATCTAAGATTGGTGATCCCCCCCCCCCCCGGATGCTACACAAGATTGGTGAGTCTGTCAAGAGGGGTTCAAATTTCTTTGCCCCTCCCCGCCCCCGTTGCTAAAATGACCACTACCTGATTCCCTCCATTTGTCCATTCCCCCCCGTGCAGTGGTCCTCAGCTCTCCCACAGGGTCTCCAATTAAACAGACTTCAGGCCACTCCAAAAATAAGATAGTTTCACTATAAGGCCATTCAAAAAAAGTTGTTTCTCATCACCAAGGACTGAAAAATATGATCAGGGAGGCTTTTTTTAACTAGCGAGCTAAAATGTATGTACATCGTTTTCGTAACAAAGGTAATTAAGAATTCATTATCTCAAAAAGTGGGGAAATGTATGTTATTTCTTTCCCTCTGCATTACTGGCAGTTTTAGCTTTAATTTGATACCAAGTATATGCCAATATTTGTCCCTTTTTTTAAACTTGGGAGTAAAAGAGTAGGGAGATATAGGCTCTCAGTGAACTAAATTTAAAATTTAGTAATCAAGAAATTAGGGACTGTTGACCGTTGTGAATATGTGTGAATGTTTTCTCTACCTTCTCCAGTTTTGACCTGCGCCAAAAATGAATAAAATGTGTGTTTGAGGTTAGATAGTGTGGAAATCTAGGTAGGTTTGGTCGGATCTTTCTTCTTTTTAAATAATTTTTCTTTTAATTTTGCCTGAAAATTACTTTAAAGTTGACTCTCAAACTTCAGTGCCGACTTGCCAACAACAACATTAACTCGTGAATTATCATATTGACTCTGAAAATATAAGCATTTCTTTCAAAGTTGGATAACATTTTCTAGGGTCGGGTAACCTGAAACACACCTTGTTTTTTGTCCTGTTTCGTGTATGTGTCTCATTATAGGCATGTAACTGATTAATGACCCCCCCCCCCCCTCCCGGCTCCCCCCCCCCCCGCCCCGGACGATGTTATTTCATACCCCGACATCCAGCTACATGTATATACATGTAGCGTCCTGACGTATAGGCACCATCTCTATTTATATATATACAGTATAGGCCTACACATCCGGAAACATGAGATTCAAGAGATTCAGATTCAAGAAGGCGTATCCCAGTAAACAAATAACGTTATACACCATTTCATAACGTTATATAGTATTTATATAACGTTATATGTCAACGTTTTTCTAAGGCTCTTTAGTATGACATAACGTTATGTAAAATTTAGAACGTTATTTTGACGTAAAATAACGTTTTTTGTTAGCTGGGATAGCCCTTTAAGGGGCTGGGTTGAGACACTCCATGCGGGTTGGCATGATGTGAGTCACTCCCCAGGGCTGCATTCAAGCATGATGGCATGATGCATTATGCCGGGGGGGTACTCAGATCTAAAATGACTACCCACCTCCAAACGCCCCACGGAAGCGGTAGCGGTGGATCTCAAAATTAGGGGGCGGTGACTCGCAGCACCCTTAAATATAGGGGGCTGTAACCCTGGAGGAGGAGCGTATTATTAGGGTGTAAATGGTAAAATGCAAAGAGAACAACTATTATCAATGTCTACTCTGCTATTTGCATCAGGAAATAAAAGTTGAATTTCAAGGGTCCCTAAAATAACAGGGGCGGTGGCTGATCTGTAAGGAATCAGAGGGCGGTCACCCCATTCATGAGGGGTGGTGGCTAGACAACTCCTGTTACTAGGCGGGCGGTAGTTTGGCAGTCGGCGGTTACCATCATACAGTGAGTAGCCCCCCCGGGGCATTACACCGTCCATATAAAATGGAGATCGTTCATCAGCAGTACCACAGAACAGTGGCGTGGTTTCCTTCCACCAATGCACTCCCGGCGAGTAGCATGCCGATCCTTCAGGAGCGTCTCAACCCCATAGGGTTGGCATGATTCTTGAATGCAGCACTGGCCAGTGCGTTGCATCATGATGACCAAAGTCATGGAGCATCGTGCCATCCTTAAAGGGATAATACAATATAGTGGGACCAAAAGAACACTGGAGTCTTTTCTCGAGCCAATTTAAAACTTTTTTTTCAGCAAATTGGCATGATGTATTAATGTATTATGCCGTCCATAAGGGAGTGATCATTTTTTATCAACGGGGGGGGGGGGGGATGGGGGTTGGTTTGGAGGGAGGGCAAAAAGAATTGGATCCCTTGACCGGGGGGGGGTGAAAACATTTTCGCACGCTCCGCGCGGAAAAACTGCCCTCCCCCCCTGTTTAAAAAAAATGATCACTCCCTATTGAGTGACCGTTCATTAGCAGTACCACAGAACAATGGCGTGGTTTCCCTCCACCGATGTACTCCCGGCGAGTATCATGCCGATCGTTCGGGAGTGTCTCAACCCCATATGGTTGGCATGATTCTTAAATCATGATGACCAAGGGCATGGAGCATCATGCCGTCCTTAAAGGGATAATATAGGGGGACCAAAAGTACACTGGAGTCTTCTCTCGAGCCAATTTGAAATATATTTTTTGCAAAATGGGCATGATGTATTAATGCATTATGCCGTCCATAAGGGAGTGATCATTTTTTATCAACGGGGGGGGGGGGGGGTGGGCAGGGTTGGTTTGGGGGGGAGGGCAAAAAAATGTGGACCCCTTGACCGGGGGGGGTGAAAACATTTTTGTATGCTCCGCGCGGAAAACCTGCCCCGCCCTCCTGTTGTTAAAAAATGATCACTCCCTATTGAGTGACCGTTCATTAGCAGTACCACAGAACAATGGCGTGGTTTGCCTCCCCCCCATCAGGAACCAAACAGCACCAACTGCAGCACGCCATCCGGCACTCATCTCATTGATTCTCCAGATATCCAGGGCATCAATAATCCACACCCACCCATAAGGAGGAATCAAAGCACTTCCAGCACTCACATGGTGCTCTGGATGCTCTAATAAATAAAGTTGATGGATAATATGGGGATTTTGCAGACCAGGCCAAAAAAAGAATAAGCTGTGTTTCAGGTTAAATAGTCTGAAAATCTAGGTGGAGTGGGTCAGATTTTTTCCTTCTAAAATTTGGCCTGAAAAGTACCCAAAAATTTACTCACAAACTTTAGCGCTGACTTGCCGATAATGGCATTGACTCGTGGACTATCAAATCGACTCTGAAATAGCCCCAAAATTACTTAAACTATAAACATTTTTTCAAAATTGGATAACAATTTCTAGGGTCGGCACTGTTTTGCTAGGTAGGGTCGGGTAACCTGAAACACACCTTTTTTTTTATTTGGCCTCATCAATAATCCACACCCACCGGAAAGGGCTGTGTCTCACGAACTTGGGCCAATGTGTTTGTCTATGACCGGGTGCCATCTATGACTGGAGTCCGTCTATGACCGGGTGCCGTCTATGACCGGCTATCTAAAAAAGTTGTTTGGAGGAATAAAAAAAGATTTTTTCCGACGTTATAAATAAAATTTGTAAAAAAAAATTGTAAAAAAATGTTTATCCCTCCAAACCCCGGTCATAGACGGCACCCGGTCATAGATGGCACCAGGTCATAGACAAACACATTGGCCCAAGTTTGTGAGACACAGCCAAAGGAGGCATCAGAGACTCTGCAGCACTCTCATGGTGCTCTGGGTGTTCTAATAAATAAAGCTCATGGATAATATGGGGATTTTGCAGACCAGGCCAAAAAAAGAAAGCTGTGTTTCAGGTTACATTGTCTGAAAATCTAGGGTAGGGTAGGTTAGATTTCTTTTTACTTTGGTCTGAAAAGTAACCAGAAACGTGGATAATGGCGTTGACTCATGGATTATCAAATTGACCTCATCAGTAATCTACACCCACCAGGAAGAGGGAATCAACGCACTCTGCTGCACTCATATGGCGCTCTGGGTGTTCTGATAAATAAGGTTCAAGGATGAGGCCACTCAAAAGAAAAAGGAAAAAGGAAATTTGGACTTTTCGCAATCAATTTTCACATTTCAGTAATTCAGAGTTTATTGAACAGCGAACATTGTTATAATGGAAGTTTTTCATAGCTGGCTGCATTACTGACAGCATAAGCTTAAATGGAATACCGAATTTGCCAATATTTTTCCATTTTTAACATCTTTTTCATCAAAAATGTAAAAAAAAAAAAAAGGAAAAAAGGTTTCACCAAATCATAATTTTTATAATGCGCGCGGTGATGAGAAACAACTTTTTCTTTGAGTGGCCTAATATGGGGATTTTGCAGACCATCTACAGGAGTATAAATGACTCTTTTGTTTTGGAATACGGCTGCCTCATTGATTTGACCAATGAAGCCGTATTTCACTCCCACTGTGTAATAGCCCATGCCCATGCCCATTTCACGGCCTGTGATGTCATCAAAATGGTGGTTTGTTTACATTTAAACGGTGTAGAAAAATTTGAATAGAAAAACATGAAAAATAAATAATAGACACAAAGGTACACTCGTTTAGGTCTGAGAGCCTGGTTATTGCCTGGTGCAATACGGCTGGTTATTGCCTGGTGCAATACGGCTGGTTATTGCCTGGTGCAATACGGCTGGTTATTGCCTGGTGCAATACGGCTGGTTATTGCCTGGTGCAATACGGCTGGTTATTGCCTGGTGCAATACGGCTGGTTATTGCCTGGTGCAATACGGCTGGTTATTGCCTGGTGCAATACGGCTGGTTATTGCCTGGTGCAATACGGCTGGTTATTGCCTGGTGCAATACGGCTGGTTATTGCCTGGTGCAATACGGCTGGTTATTGCCTCGTGCAATACGGCTGGTTATTGCCTCGTGCAATACGGCTGGTTATTGCCTCGTGCAATACGGCTGGTTATTGCCTCGTGCAATACGGCTGGTTATTGCCTCGTGCAATACGGCTGGTTATTGCCTCGTGCAATACAGCTCACAGGTCTGCTTATGCAATAACCAGGCCTACAGAACTCAAAATGTTGAACCTTTGTAATTCAAAAAAAAAATCTCCTCTGAAGCCGATATGGGGATTATAAGTTCTTGGGAGTGTTCACCAAACATAGGCTGTTCAGTCATTTCCCCATGAAACAGGTATATCCTTTATTGATGCCATGGTAAATAAACAATTTAAAAATGTAAATTAAAATGCTTTTTTTTTAAAAGAAGTACATTGCAGCACCATGCGGTCCATCATATAATCCAGACACCCGCCCAATGGTCCCCTATCTACTGGTTGATGTATAATTGTGTGCAGGTTGTCAGTTACTCAATCCAACAGATGTCAATGCCATTGAAGTATAATACACTGTACAGGCTAGACTGCCTCCATATTATTGTTCTTGTGCATCTGTATTGATTAATCGATGTACCCACATATATATACATAACTGTTTAACACCCCGTAACAGATAATACTCATATTGGGTAAATTCACCATGAGTTGCACACATACCCCGCGATGGACAGTGAAATTTGAAGTTGTTTATGTAAAATGCGGCTTCTAGTGTCGGGTTTTGTTGTTGGAAAGAATAACATTTTAACTTCAATATTATTCACAAGCAAAGAGCTTAAAATGGTCGAATAACCAACAAATTAACTGTCCATCTCAAGGTATTTGTCTGGATCATGGTGAATCTAGCCTAAACTTGACTGTACTACACCCGTATGGAGGGTTAACAGGTAATACTCACATACACATGTGCCTGTACATGGGTAAAAATCGACACGGGCGAGACAGCCCTTGTAGGTCCTTTTAAAAATCGACGGACACAGGAAAATCGGGATAAAAATCGACCCACAGAGTTTTTTCTCTAAATTCTTATATACCTAAAATTCGACACGATGCCACTGCCCTCCTGCTAAAATTCGACACGGCGACATGGTCAAAATTGTGGGCACCCATGTAGAGGCACACACATCCCACTCAACAAAAAGACGTCATTTTGACCCACAATAAACGTTTCCTGAAGGATTACAAAACGTTTGTTTCTAACGTTTGTTTTACGTAAAAACGTTGACTCCAAATAACGTATATAAACCCTTTTGACAAACGTTTGGATGTGGAACCTTATTCTCATCTCAAATAACGTTTTTTAATGGTCAAAATATAGTTTTTGATGGTCAAAATATAGGTTTTTCATGGCCCTTTTGAACCCAACCCAGCTATATTTTCCCCCGATTATTTTTCTCAATTTCTCCTGCTAATATAACAGTGTTATCCCGGCCATCCAGCAAAGACTGATTAGATCCTCATTGACTCTATTATCGTATAGGGCAGAGAACATGTCCTGGCTCCGCTGTTGCTGTAAGGGTACCAACATTTGGACCTCTAAGAGGGATAAGAAATCGCTCTGTGTGTCCTTTATTTCGTGAGTGGAGGCTTGAACTTGGTTCGCTATAAGTAATTCTTATTACCACATTTTGGGTGTTAGTATCACTATACGCTGCATAAATCATATTACATCATTCAATTGGACATCATTTGTAAAATCCTGATCCAACATGGAATACTTCAAGTGCAATGAGCAAAATGTGTTTGTGAAAGTATTGTTTTCACACCTTTTAATTAATAGAAATAGGTGAATGCCTAGATAAATTCCATGAGAGGGATAGTGCTGCCTCCTGGTAGCAGATACTAGAATCAATAGAAACGTTTATTAACATCAAAATAACGTTTTCATTCCAACGTTTTTATCTAAACCATGTGGAAACATTCAGCAATGTGAGAAAAGACAAACCGTTTTAGTCCAAACCATGTAGAAACGTTTAATAATGTTTTAAACACAAACGTTTTCATCTAAACCATAGAGAAATGTTCAATAACGTTTTGGATACCAACGTTTTTCCCCAACTCTATAGAAACATTAATTAACGTTGTGGAAACAAATGTTCACCTTTAAACTTTCTAGAAAGGTTGAATAACGTTCTAGATAGCAACGTTTGCATTAGAAACCATATAGAAACGTTTAGATGACGATTTTAAACAAACCTTCTCCTGCAAACCCTCTACAAACGTTTGCAAATGTTTATGAACGTTTTTTGTTGAGTGGGATGCACCCCTATACATTGTGTATAGATGCATAACAGGTAACACCTGGACCCATTTATACAGGGAGACCCACTCCAGGGGCCTGAAAGTAGTTACAATAATGGGATCTGTCGTCTGTTGAATTGAGTAAAGCACTTTTCACTCCTACACCGGTATGGAAAGTTAACAGGTAATACCCACATACATATATGTACCCCTATACATGTGTATATTGTGTATAGATGCATAGACCCATAGACACTTCCTCAGACAGTTGGCTGGCAACTGTCCTCATATGTTCCATTATATTTGCACCTAATTTCTCGGATGATTTGCTTTCTCAAAATTTTTTCCTTGCATTTTCAAAATTCAAGGAAGTAAGCGCTGACTGTAACACACTTTGTTTTAGGAATTATATACTTCTAAAAGTAACCTTTCAGCCCCATTTAGTAACGATTAGGGGTCGAGATCCCTTGACCTCCACTATATCTTATACGTGGGAGAGGTAAGGTTTGGGAATTATGTTCACTACATTTTACGGCCTCAGCAATTTTGCAAGGGGCCCAAACATATTCCCACATCCTAGCCCCCCCCCCCCATGCTACACCACTGTAGACCTACAAATAATACATGAACACCATGTACTAAGGTGTCGATGTGCCTACAGGTTTTCCTTATCAGAGAGCAGTCACTTTATTTCCGTCTCCGACAGTCTCAGTTCCTTTCAGACACCTATTGTAAGACCAAGGAAGAGAGCCTGAACAGCCACACCCTCCATAGGTGCAGTCATTAAGTGTAATACGGGGGGACTATTAGCCAATTAATGCATCATACCCTTGGTCGTCATGATGCATGAATGCATAAGTAACTGGCCAGAGATGCATCCAAGCATGCCGACTCTACAGAGTTGAGACACTCCCAGGGGCTGCATTGGTGCATCATGACGACAACATCATTTAACAACATGCCGTCCTTCAAGAGTTAGAAAGAGGCTAATCTGTAAAATAAGTTTGAAGATGATATTAATGAGGATATCTCAAAGGTTTTAAAACTTGAAGTCAGATTACATGCGTGGGAAACTTTCCAATCATATTTCATTGTTGAAAAATGGTTTACCCCACCCTTTTTTCCAAAATCCTGGATCCTGTCCTGATATGTATGTAGCGCGGTACCAACAGGTAACAGTTATAGAGTCTGCCCGGGGGGGGGGGGGGGGGGGGGGCGGAGGTCATACGTGTACGGTTACACACCTTCAAACACCGTGCCACTGCCATAACCTATATTTAGACATCCCCCTCCTGTGTATTACCTATTATGTGTATATGCATTGCGGCCACGCCTTCATGTGTCTTGAAGGCGTTATTTCCACATGACATATTGACAATGCCATGAAGCATCGATCACGCCCATATTGACCCTTTAAGGACGGCATGTCGTTAAAGGATGACATGTGTCGGCACAATGCAGCAATGCAGCCTTGGCGAGTAACTCGCCGGTGCTGCATTGCTGCATCATGCCAACCCTTCGGGAATGTCTCAACCATGAAAGGTTACTCACCAGGACTGCATTCATGCACCATGGTGACAAAGGCATGATGCATTAATGCATTATGCCACCCTTAAAGTATTAAAGACCAAACAAATAAAAGGTGTCCTGATCAAAGAAGAGACGCTCTCCTTGAGTTTCAAAGGACCAATGACCCAGTTCATGTTGCACGTGCCAAAGCTCCTCTGAGAGATGTTATAACAACCCAAGTCAATCTTGCAAAGGCAACAGTCGTTACTGACAAATTCAACAAATTCAGTAAAGATCCTCATAATATCTGGAAAGTTATGAGCAGTGTTCAGGTAATGATAATTTGATGAAGTTAATGGAATAACTCTCAGGTAATGATGTTGATGATGAATACACCGCTGATTGGCTGCCAGGTAGACGGGTAGGAGGAAATAATACTTTCAGGGCAAAACATCACACAGAGAAAAGAAACAGCGTCAAAAGGGAGTCCAGGTTTCCTCCAGGGAGTCCAGGTCACATAAGGGAGCCCATGTGACTCTCTGACTGACCTAAGGGAGTCACCTGGGGGAGTCATATAGCTCTCTGGGTCATATGACTCCCCCAGGTGACTCCCTCGGGTCAGCTAGAGAGTCACCTATAGGCTCCCTTAGGCGACCTGGACTCCCCTAAACAGGGGAGTCATTCTAGAGGCAACCTAGACTCCCTTTTGACGCTGTTTCTTCTCTCTGTGCATATATACTACTCATAATCCAACAAAAAGTGCTGTCCATACAAAAATGACAGGTACATTGTATAACAATGTATAACTTTCTTTAATACTTTGGATATCACTCCACACTCTATTCGAGAGATAAGCCCCGCCAAATTCTATACTAGTAACCTATCCCGTTTAGGGGACAAGGTCATACTATGTGGGTTTTTTCTCATCTGAGCAACTCATCTACACGAATAGAGCAAATCCAAAATCGACTACAAAATGTATTAACATCCAGGCGGACTGGTATAGAAACACAAGACACATATGTATGTATATGTATGTTTATTATACCAGAATAAAGATTTATTTGAACTAAAAAAAAACAACTTTGGTTATAATCAGAGGAGTAGTATAGTATGTATCGGAACGGGACTATAGTTAAGTACTGTTTATTACTCAATCGACATGCAGCCAATCAGAGGCCTCCATTTGGTCACGTGACCGGAAGTGACCTACTTAGGGGATTAGTGGTGACGTCACGTGACCTAGTTAGCCAATCAGAGGCCGCCATTGGGTCACGTGACCGGAAGTGACCTACTTAGGGGATTAGCGGTGCATTCTGGGTAACCCTGCAGCCAATCAGAGGCCTCCATTGGGTGACCGGAAGTGACCTACTTAGGGGATGGTGCATTCTGGGTAACCTACTGACCTACTTAGGGGACCGGAAGTGACGTCACATGACCTAATGGCCAACCGGAAGTGACCTCATTGAGGATCACGTGACCGGAAGTGACCTGATTGATCACGTGACCGGAAGAAGAAGAAGAAGTGACGTCACGCGACTTAATGAAGAGATGAGCGTCTTTAAGGGGTCACGGGCTTTAAAATGTGATATCTTTTTTTTTGGAGGAGGAGGCGAGTCTCTTATTTTTTTTTGGTAAACTAATAAAAAACACCACGATATAAGTTTTTTTTCATTTTTTATTGTTTTACGAGCGACTGGAAGTGACTTATTGAACTAGTTAGAAGCGTTCTTTAGAGTGTATAAGGGGGAAGGAGGGGAAGGAGGGGAGGGGAGGGGGGGAGGGGGGCCCTTTTAACATGCATGGGGAGGGGGGCGCTTTTAGGATGCATGGGGCGAGTGGTGGGGGGGAGGGGGGGAGGGGGGCACTCTAGGGGGGGGGGCACTCTAAGGGGTGCGTTTGTCTCTTTTAAGAAAGAAAAAGATTTTCAATCGAGAGACACGCTTCTTCCTCTCGAGAGGAAGAAGCGTGTCTCTTCGTGTTTTTTTTTTGTTTATCACGTGCTGCGATGAGGCGATCAGCTGCGACTGGAGGAAGTGACACTTTAAGAGATCGCGCGTCTTAATTGTTATGATATATTTTTTTTTTTTTTTTTTTACTTACTAATAAAGAAGACGTATGAAAATAAAACACAACAATTCACATGTCCGTCGTTCTCGTTGTTTCTTGCTTGATAAAGTCAAGTAATATCGCGATGCCGAGGCCAAACTTTCCCATGTCCTCAGTCAACACTCGAAGGAGTTCAAAAGGCGTACCGCCGGCGCCGTCAGCTTCATCTTGCCACATTTTCAACACTCGGAAGGCCCACTCAGCGGGACTTCCTCCGTATTCGCATTCTTCAGCGATCTTATCTAACCTCTCAGGCGACAATTTTAAATGGTCCCCCACCTCTTTCCACCTGCTACCCAGACGTCTGCTGAGGGTGCCCAAGTGCTTATGCATCGCGCGCGAGTCGGGGTTTTCGAAATCCAACCCCTGTCTGTGGAGAAGGGCCATCCACTGAGCCAACAGTTCCATGCGTCTAATGCGGGTGAAGACGCGACCGAGCTCGCCCCATCTATGACGATGCGGGGTTTCACCCCACCACACTCGGAACATCGCCGTACACAGCTCCTCCGGTGTCTTGACACTGCGCTCTACTAGAGCATCCATACGGGCGGCGCTGACTTTTAAGCTACTGCCCAACTCTCTCCAACAGCCGCTCAACTCTTTACCTAGTTGACGAAGCAAGGCGTCGCTATAGGCTAACCGCCGCTGTCCTACCTGTCGGGTCTCCCCATCATCGGTCTGCTGCCTCGCGCCGCGTCTCACGTCGTCAAGCCGCATTAACTTTTTTTCAGGCGCACCGGGCGGTGAAGGCGAGCTTGAAAGTGGAATAGCTTGAGCCATCTCGTCTCGTCTTGGCGGCGGCGGCAGCGGCGGCGGCGGCGGCGGCGGCGGTGGCGGCGGTGGTGGTGGTGGCGGTGGTGGTGGTAGTAGCTGTTACTGGGGTCAGAGGCGATATGTTTTTTTTCCAACAGAAATGAGAGCTTTTTATACAGAGGGAGTTTAATCCCATTTCCAACAGCGCTCCAGCTGTCTAGCGCCCTGTCCGCATGACGCTTTTTCAGCCGCTCCGCTCCTTAAGAGCTTAGATGACGAGGGGGTGTGGCATCGCTATCCGTGGAGACCAGCTGAAAACGGTGTTTTTTCCTCACTCATAGCCTTAATACCTCCTACCCCCTACCCGAGGACGTCTCCCTCCCTCTGACATTCATTGTAACAAACGTCAGAGGTCAGGTGAAAATCGGATTTTTTTTCATGCACAGCCTTAGGCAGCTGTCACCCCTCCCTATTGAACTAGCCGGCCGCCC
>OX381709.1:81671924-81709725 GCA_947462335.1 Harmothoe impar
ATAGCAACCCCATCATAGACACCAGGTAACCATAGCAACCCCATCATAGACACCAAGTAACCATAGCAACCCTGTCATAGACACCAGGTAACCATAGCAACCCCATCATAGACACCAGGTAACCATAGCAACCCTGTCATAGACACCACGTAACCATAACAACCTTATTATAGACACCACGTAACCATATCAATCCTGTCATAGACACCAGGTAACCATAACAACCTTATTATAGACACCAGGTAACCATAGCAATCCTGTCAGAGACACCAGGTAACCATAACAACTATGATTTATTCCCACTACAGAGACACAGTCAGCACGGACGTAATTGTGCGGAATACCAGAATTATCGCAGAGTCTCTTGCAAGAGACATCTTCAATGTTTCATCCGAATCCAATTTGGAAATCTTCACAGAAGGCCTGGTAAGTACAGATAGATATAACACGGTGCTGGATTTGGTGACGTATTAAGTGGGGCGGGGGGTGCAAGAAGACTGAAAGGAGAGTGATGCATTCCTATCAGTCCTTCAGAAGAATATAGAAATTACCCTGCTGTGATAACTCTGGGGTGTGAAATCCCCCCCCCCCCCCCCCCCCCCCACATAGCCTTGTCACTTCAAGCGTAATTTTTTTTTTCAATTTCACACCACTGGATATACAGTTTTCCTAGTTAAAAATGGTATAAAACCTGAACGTTTCTGTGGAGGAGAGCGGTGGAGGAGAGCGTGGTAGAGTCGTGGTTGAATTCCGGTACCTCAGCTCCTGCCCACACACTTTAAATGATTAATGTGTTTTATGCTGAATAATGCTATTAGGCCACACTTTCTTTTATTCTTTGGGTTACGGGCCCACCGCACTACCATGAAAAGCCCTGCACTAAAAATAAAAATGCTGTATGTCAGTTTTTACAGTGTGGTAAAACGTGAAAAACGAAATTTCATTTTATTTAAATTTTTTAAATTTCGTCCTCCGTACTTATGAACATTTTCATGGTGTCTGTAACCCAAAGAATTAAAAAAATTGTGGCCTATTAAAGTAAGGTATAATGCTGAATGTTTCTGTGTATTGTTTCTCAGAAGGTAGAGGAGAGCGTCTTAGAGTCGGGGTTAAACTACCTCAGCTCCCACCCACGGTCCACACAGCTGCTGCCCACACACTGTAAATACAGCCAAAAATAATTTTCTTTTTCCAAGAAACTAAGATAAATCAACTCGCCTGGCGAACAATTAATTAGTTTTAAGAAAAAATATTTTCGTAGAACTAGTTGCCTGTCCGCCAGGCGAGTTTATTTATCTTATTTTCTTGAAATGAGAAAATTATTTTTGGCTGTGAATGATTAATGTGTTTTATGCTGAATGATGCTAAGTAAGGTATAATAATGCTGAACATTCTGTGTATTGTTTCTCAGAAGGTGGAGGAGAGCGTGGTAGAGTCGTGGTTGAACTACCTCAGCTCCCTCCCCCGGTCGGTGCAGCTCCTGCCGACACATTGTAAATGATTAATGTGTTTTATGCTGAATAATGCTATTAGGCCACAATTTTTTATTCTTTGGGTTACGGCCCGCCGCACTACCATGAAAACCCCCTGCACTAAAAATCAAATTGTTGTATGTCAGTTTTTACTGTGTAAATCGGACCATTATTAAAGATTTTAGGTGGTAAAACGTGGAAGACAAAATTTTATTTTATTTTAAATCTTTTAAATTTCGTCCTCCGTACATGAGAAAGTTTTCCTGGTGTCTGTAACCCAAAGAATTAAAAAAATTGTGGCCTATTAAAGTAAGGTATAATGCTGAATGTTTCTGTGTATTGTTTCTCAGAAGGTGGAGGAGAGCGTGGTAGAGTCGTGGTTGAACTACCTCAGCTCCCACCCCCGGTCGGCACAGCTGCTGCCCACACACTGTAAACACAGCCAAAAAATAAATTCCTTTTTTTCAAGAAACTAAGATAATAAACTCGCCTGGCGGACAATTGATTAGTTTTAAGAAAAAATATTTTCTTAGAACTAGTTGCCTGTCCGCCAGGCGAGTATATTTATCTTATTTTCTTGAAATGAGAAAATCTTTTTTGGCTGTGAATGATTAATGTGTTTTATGCTGAATGATGCTAAGTAAGGTATAATAATGCTGGACGTTTCTGTGTATTGTTTCTCAGAAGGTGGAGGAGAGCGTGGTAGAGTCGTGGTTGAACTACCTCAGCTCCCACCCCCGGTCGGCACAGCTCCTACCTAAGGACAGCCCGCTCATCAACTCTCTAGAACAGGCCATGACACGATTCCTGAAGGACGTCCGTAAGATGACCTTCAAGGCCGACACAAGGTGAGGCAGGCCGCTCCTTTTTTCTGAGTTCACATAGTATTTTATTTTCACCAAGTGATTTTCTAAAATACAGTATACATCTTCAAATGATGAGAATTTATTGCATGCTGGAAGTATGTTGTCGATTACAATATCATCCATGTTGCACGTATATTTGACTATCTGTATCAAGCTATCCATTAGAAATATTATAAGACTGTACATAACTGAAATGTGCCTCCTCTTTCCAGGGACCCAGAGTTTGTCTTCTATGAGGGAACAGACTTCACGATGAGCGCCTACAAGTAAGTACATGAATTCCTCATATGAAATAAGGTTGATCTATTTGATCTAAACTTTTAAAGTCTGCAGGCTGCTTCAAGCCTTTAATGGCTGCACCAACAAAATGTTGGCCATAGATTTCAGTTTTGAAAAAATGCTGCGAGTTATTTGAATTTTCGGTTGTCTACGGATTCTGTATTGACAAATTGAAGCAAGTGGGAAATGAGCAAGTGAAATCCATAGACATTTTTCGCATTTCTGAAAATAAGGTTCGCGAGATCCGTAGACTCTTTTCCATGGCCTTCCCGGCGTGAGTCACCCGTTGTTCATGTTACCGTTTGTTTGTTTCAGTGTAAAGCCGGCAGTATTTGACCTGTTCCTCGCGGTTGGCATCATGGCCTATCTCGCTATCGTCTACTTTGTTTGTCTGGTAAGTGAACAGTGTTTTGAAAAATATATTTTTTCTTTTCCGAATATTCCAACCAGGACCTTTCAATTTTGGCTACCAAACTGAGTAGATTAGGACAGAAGTAGAAGATAAGGAAATAGCATCACTAAAATCTTTAGCATCTGAAGCCAGATATAAGAACTGATCTAAAACCTCAAGTGTTGAAAGTTATATAATGAAAGACAACTTAAACCAGTAGATGTATTGGACGTCATATTAGACATCTACAGGGTTCCCATCCAACAGATAGAATTCAGTTTTGTTTTATTCGCTATAAATGCCAATTTAAAAAGACATGGTCAGTTATCTTCTAGATTTTGAGTAAATGTGAGTTAATAGTCAGTTTAAAAAAAAATTGAGGAATATTTTCAAAATCCTGCACCATTAGACTTCTAGATTTAAAAAAATATCTGAGTGTAGTTATGCACGAGATGCGGTTATATGTAGGAATTTGTCAATTTGTCAGTTGAAAGAATTATTTGTCAGTTAAAATCTGTTAAAACTGTGACTGAAAAATAGTAGGAACCCTGATTGAAGCTTATACATGTATACACATAGCGTATTGTTTGATTATAAATTAATATCTACTCTCGTGTTTGACAGAAATTCGACACAGTGCACGGAGCCATCACAAAGGTCATTGGGCCGATCCGCGCCAAGGCCAAGGCCGCATAAGTGTTAGCGTGTCGCTAACTGTAATCTACAACTTACGGGTGAGTGACTTTACTAAACTCAACTTAAAGTAGGTATATCCGATAATTGGGAGTAAAAATTCAATTTTCTTTACGTATAGGAAAGTATGGTATATGCTTTTGGTAACCAAAATTCACATTTTAGATCTAGTTCAATGATCTTCAAACGTTGTAAGTTATTTCCAGCCCATGTGTATCAATGATAGTAGCTTTGATTTGATACCAAATATGGCCATATTGAATTTTGTCATGTTTTTCATTTAAGATTCGCAAAAATTTAAAGTTGGAAATACTCAAAACTAAGACGTGCTTGGTGATGAGAGTTTTTTTTTCTCTTTTTGTGCGGCCTAAAATGATAGCTCTGTGTATAGAATAATAGGTCCCGTTTAGGGTACCATTTTCGGTTTCTCAAAATGTTCTAAAAGTTGAAAAAAGTTGTAGAAATTAGAAATGGACCTGGTATTGATACTTTGCTCCTTGTGCTTTTCTGCAGGGCTGGAGGACGTATTTGTGGCCGGACCTTCGTCAAAAATCCACATTTTCCGATGTACAGAGGAAACTTTACAAAGCTACATGACAAATCATTTTTTAGTAAACATATCGCACAAATCTTGTTTAGTGCATCATTTGAAGACATACTTAAAAGACTTCTAGATTGTATTGTATACTGGCGGTCTATAAGACCCTGCTCGTCAACTCATGGTCTCGACGAGTCGAGTGCGCAGCAGTTGCATCGCATCAGGGAAAGATATTATTGACTTTTTCAAAGTTGTTTTTTATAAATTAATAATAAAGTGGAGAGGACTTTGTACGATAGTGGATGTATATTATAACAGAACGGCGGGTCTTTTAATGCCCTCAGCCCTCCTGATCTCCTATTCCAGTAACCATGGTAACCACGCTATATTATATATGAGCTGGGTGTAAGTAGTAGTCTTCTATGCAATAATGAGAATTTGACTCATTTAAATCATGATCTAAATAAAACCCAGCAAATGAAATGCAGCTTTCCCCCAGCACTGTTATGTCTCTGTGCTGCAGCGTCAAAAGGTATAACTCTGTGAGGATGTGAACGAGGAATGAGGATTTTTGTTGGTTTATTGTTCGCATGAGGTGAAAGGGGAGGAAATCAGTAAAATAAGTTGTGAATAATTGAATTGTAATGAATTAAATTATAATCAGGATTCGATGTGTATAGAATCTTTTTTATTTGTATGATCGATTGAATTAGAATTAAATTAAATTGGAAAATAAAAGTATTAGCCCTGTCTTTTGGTTCTACCTGACCCGAAAAGTATCCATGTTTCGATCCGACCTGTCGTAAAGCGTGGGGAATGTTGGGCTCGACCGAGGGTCGTGACATTGCAAAGCGCCATAATGCCGCCAGCGCTTTATTATAATACTGGAAAAAAATACACAAAAAAAACCTGAATCATTGGTGATTGAATCATCTGAATTATACCACCTAAATATTTTATTGTCAGATTATTATGATTATAAAAATTCTTCTGATCGAGATGTCTTTGTCACTTGAAGTGAGAGAAATGTGAACAAACTTTTTTCAATTAATAATGTTAAATGAGGTGTTGCTTATTTGTCCTAGGTAATTTGTTAAATGTTAAATTAAAATCCGTTGAAAGATGTCATGCACGTGAGAATTGGTGTAACTGCAGATATGAATTTAAATTATGAGTGGTGTTGACATTTACGGGTGTTCTTTCCTAAAGGAAACGCAATTGTGTAAAGACTTCATGCACAAATAAACAGTGTCTCACTTTGTAAATCATTTCTCCTGCAATTGAACCCTTTAAGGGCCGCATAATCATTTAATGCAATATGCCCTTTGCATGAATGAAGCCTTAGTTACTCACCAGGGCTCAATTATGAATTGTCCGATAGAAATTGTTCAGTATTTTGTAAGGCCCAAAAAAAGTTGTGTTTAGGTAATTACGAATCACCCTATTTATTTGGCACTGCTCAAAAAAAAATCTTTCAATGACATTTTGGTTTTAACGACCAAAAAAGTGTTTTTTTTAAAGTAAAACTATGAGAAAACGGATAAAATGCCCTAAAACTTTTTTTTTTTAATATAATAAAAGAGCAAATCGATCTACTGATTCTATGTTTTTTGGCCACAACTTTTTTGGGCCTAAATAGCCTGCTATGTCAAAAACTACAAGGTGGGAGCCTTGGCCGTACCGACCCATACACAAGGGAAATGGCTGAATGTTGCACATATTTTGCTCTCCGTTAATAAGCAAACCGCAAAAACAGTGGATTTATCTCAAACCTGCGTTATGTCGTCTCGGGCTTAGGGAGGTACTTGAGAGAAACAATCAGACACCAAGACCTGTTACCATGTTGGAAGAATGAATGAATTCAAAATGAACTTTAAAAAAGGATTACACTGTACAGACTTTTGATACGTTTTCTGTTATAAAATGAGAGAATGAATAAAGCTGCCTTCAGAATACACACACCTGTTGAGTAGTTAATGAAACGAGGACTGAGGCCAAAAAAAAAGGTGTGTTTCAGGTTACATAGTCTGAAAATCTAGGTAGGGTAGGGCGGATTTTTTTTTTTTACTTTTACTTTTTTTACAAAGACAGATTGATCCCATGGCCTGAAAAGTACCTAAAAGTTGACTCGCAAACTTCAGCGCTGACTCGCCAACACTGGCGTCGACTCGTGGACTATCAAATTGACTCTGAAATAGCCCCAAAAATTACTTGAATTTTTTTTTTCAAAATTGGATAAAGATTTCTGGGGTCGGCCCTGTTTTGCTAGGTAGGGTCGGGTAACCTGAAACACACCTTTTTTTTTTTGGCCTGATCAGATTTGTGATGGGTAACGTAAAACCCCACCTATATATAAGGTCACTCAAATTTTTAAAAGTTGTTTCTCAGCAACAGGAAGTGAAAAATAATGACAAGGGCACTTTTTATTTTTTATGGGGGGAGGGGGGGGCTAAAGTATATACCGTATTCGACGTAATAAGCGCCCTCCCCCTAATAAGCGCCCCCCCCCCTTTTTGGGGCATTTTTAGACTAGAACAAAGGCTCAAATTTCACGATTTTAGAGACATTTATACTCTCAAGTACTAAAACTACCATAAAAATGATTTTATAAGCGCCCAGGGCGCTTATTACGTCGAATACGGTAAGCTTCAATTTGATGGCAAATATGCCAATATTTGTCCACTTTAACATGTTCTTCATAAAATGTTTAGGGCTGTGTCTCACCAGCTCGGACCAATATGAACATCTTTGACTGGGTGCTATCTTTGACCTCCTGACAGAGAATGGTTTATTTCGGGCATGCAGGTGAAGATGTATAAGATATATCCCTTACATATCAAAGATCTTTTTTATGGTGGTCAGTCAAAGACGTTCACATTGACCCGATCTGGTGAGACACGGCCTTAGTTTTTTAAAGTTTGATAGTTATGATGTACACGGTGATGTTCATGAGAACCCTGTATTCTTTTTTGAGTGACCAAATAGCCTATTGATCAACATTACTTATGTACTACTTTGGGCCAATAGAATCAAATCAGGGTTCAGCACCAGTGACAAGATAGCATTAACTGCACTATTGCAAAGTGCAACATGGCACCAGATACGACACCTACGCGGCTTGAATTGGACATCACCTGCACACACCAGGTGGCGCAAGTGTGCCTCTGAACAGTTTCTGACGGTTCCCAAAACCTCCACAGGGGGGTCAGCACCAGTTTCTACCTACCCTCCAAGTTCAATGATTCAGCTGACAACGATTTCCTGGGTTTTTGTCGGTAATTTAAATTGGGAAAAAAAAGTTATCTGAGGTATTAAAGATTGGTGATATCCCCCCCCGCCCCGGACCCTACACAAGATTGGTTATATTTCTCAACATACCTTCACTATATTGCCTTTGGCCACTGGGAAATGTTGATATCAAGGGAGCTGTGTATGAAAGTTTTTTCCTTTGTCCGCCCAAAATATCTACTGTAAATTTCCGTAATCCAAGTTATCAAAATAAGGTTCAGTTCAGTTTCAGTTTTGAATGTTTTTTATTGGCTGAATATAGTCATATTACAATACGATTTTCATATATGCCAATGTTGTAAATACATTTTCAGATAACAAATCAAATAGACAGTACAAGTTTGAATCAAATGAAGTCAGAGTGTGTCACGTGTGGGATAAACAAGACCGTTCCATGAAGGGGGGCGCTACAAGACAGTCAGCACAGATATCTCGACTCATTTATGTAATCGTATAAATAATATACAGTTCAATAATACACAGCCGAGTTTCTATATTTTTCAACAATGGTGGCATAGGGCTAAAAAAAGGTGTATTTCCGGTTATCCGACTCTACCTAGAGAAACAGCTAGACATTTTTATCCAATTTTGTATTCTTAAATTTTGATTTTGAGTAATTTTGGGGCTATTTCAGAGTCAATTTGATAGTCCATGAGTCGACGCCGTTATCAGCGAGTCCACACTAAAGTTTGCTAGTCAATTTTGATGTACTTTTCAGGTCAAAGTGAAAAAATAATAATTTAAATCCGACCTACCCTACCTAGATTTTCAGACTATGTAACCTGAAACACACCTTTTATCTATTTTCGACCTAACCAGTTCTAAATTAACATTTATGCCACTCACTACCTTGTCAGAACACCCACCGCACAGTGAACACCTGGAATATGTCAGAAATAATTAGTTAGGGAAAACACAGGGAAAAGATAATGAGACCAATGTACGTGAAAGGGATCAGCTGTAATCTATTTGAACTTGTGTGGTAGCTGTGAAAGCTCAGATTAAAATCTGAATTCAGATCTGGTCTTCAAATTAGTCATTCTTGTGATTCATCCAGATCCAATGAGAATTCTCTTCACTTTATGTCGGGGGGAGGGACTTGGAAATTCAACAGACTAAAACACCAAAATACATCAAATTGTACCAATTGCCTGCTTGATTTTCAAAGATATCTTTTGGGGCATGCCCCCCCGTCCCCCCAAAAAAGAAAAAAACTACAGATTACTAGTATTGATGTGACATGTGATTATAGATACTCAAGTTTTTTTGTCTCACAACCGCTCTTCTGCACAAACTCTCCCGGTTATTTGCCTTTTCCCAGTTCACACCCCTGTACAGTGGGGACTTGGGGAGGGGGGGGGGGAGGGGGGTCTGTCGAGAGGGGTTCCAACTTTCTTTGCCCCCCCCCCCTCTCAAGGCGTCCAAGTCTTTTTGCCCCCCCCCCCCCGTTGCTAAAATGACCACTCTCTCACCCCCTCCATGTTATCCATGCCTCCCCATGCAATGGTCCTCATCTCTCCCACAGGGTCTCCAATTACACAGACTTCAGGCCACTCCAAATATAAAATAGTTTCTCATTACTAAAGCCACTCAAAAAAAGTTGTTTCTCATCACCAAGGACTGAAAAATATGATCATGGAGGTGGTTTTTTTTAAACTAGCGAGCTAAAATGTATAGGATAATACATGCGTTTTCGTGACAAAAGTAATTAAGAATTTATTATCTCAAAAAGTGGGGAAATGTATGTTATTTCTATCCCACTGCATTACTGGCAGTTTTAGCTTTAATCTTATACTAATTATGCCAATATTTGTCCTTTTTTTAAACTTGGGAGCAAAAGGTTAGGGAAATATAGGCTCTCAGTGAACTAAATTTAAAATTTAGTAATCAAGAAATTAGGGACTGTTGACCGTTGTGAATATGTGTGAATGTTTTCTCTACCTTCTCTAGTTCTGGCCTGGGCCAAAAAATAAATAAAAGGTGTGTTTCAGGTTAGATAGTCTGGAAATCTAGGTAGGTTTGGTCGGATCTTTCTTCTTTTTAAATTCTTTTCCTTTTAATTTTGCCTGAAAATTAGTTGACTCTCAAACTTCAGTGCCGACTTGCCAACAACAACATAAACTCGTAAATTATCATATTGACTCTGAAAATATAAACATTTCTTTCAAAGTTGGATAGCATTTTCTAGGGTTGGGTAACCTGAAACACACCTTGTTTTTTGGCCTGTTTCGTGTATGTGTCTCATTAGGCATAGGACTGATTAATGACCCCCCCCCCCCCTCCCGGCTCGCCCCCCCCCGCCCCGGACGATGTTATTTCATACCCCCACATCCAGCTACATGTATATACATGTAGCGTCCTGACGTATAGGCACCATCTCTATATATAGGCCTACACATCCGGAAACATGAGATTCAAGAGTTTCAGATTCAAGAAGGCGTATAGCCCTTTAGGCCACACCAAAAAAAAAAGTTGGTCAATGGATTTCACTTTTCCAAAAATGGTGCGAGCGGGCGAAATTGTTTGTTTTTTTTAAGAATTTTTTTTTGTCAATGGATTTTGTCTGTGGAAAAGTGGAGCGATCGACAATTTTTTTTTAAACCCAGCCTCAGCCTAGGGGAATACTGGAAGAAAATTTTGAAAAAAAAAAATCTCAATTTTGAAAAAAATGAGGCGAGCGAAATCCATTGACAATTTTTTTTTTCCAAAAAAAAGAAATTTCCATTTTCGAAAATAAGGTGCGCGAAATCCATTGACCAACTTTTTTTTGGTGTGACCTTAAGGACTACATGGTGCTTTAATGTGCTAAGCCCTCAGTCATGATGCATGAATGCAGCCATGGCGAGCGAATCACCAGTGCTGCATTCCTTACATTCTAGCTGACTCAATGGGGGTGATATTACGCCCTTAAACCTCTGGCGAATAACTCGCCAGTGGTACATTCCTGCATTATACCAATCCTATACTACTGAAGGGTCGGCATGATGCATAAATGTGGTGCCGAAGAGATACTCCCTGGGGCTGCATTCATGCATTATGGCGACCAAGGAAGCAGTATGGGGCCCTTAAAGGGGTAAAAAAAACCACTAAAAGCAGTATGCGACCATCAACCCTTTAACCAAGGAATGTCGCTAAAAGATTACATTAAATTTGTCAGCATGATAGACCAATACATCCCTAGCGAGTAATTCACCAGTGCTGCATTGGTGCATCATGCGGATCCCTTGGGAGTGTCTCAACCCCATAGGGTTACAGCCCCCTATATTTAAGGGTGCTGCGAGTCACCGCCCCCTAATTTAGAGATCTACCGCTACCGCTTCCGTGGGGCGTTTGGAGGTGGGTAGTCATTTCAGATCTGAGCACCCCCCCCCCCCCCCCCGGACGTAATGCATCATGCCATAATGCTTCAATGCAGCCCTGGGGAGTGACTCGCATCATACCAACCTGCTGGGAGTGTCTCAACCCCATAGCGTCAGCATAATGCTTGAATGGAGTCCTGGCGAGTAACTCGCCAGGACTGCATTAACAAAACTATAGGTTATTCTACGTCAAAATAACGTTTTTAACGTTATACAACGTTTTGCCACAATAAGGAGCCATAGAGAAACGTTATATAACGTATTTTTTTGTTTACTTCATGGGTCATTTATCCTGTATAGCATATAGGGCCTATCAAAAGAGGGCCGACCCTTCGTTTTTTTATGCAATTTTGAAGAAATTTTCATGTTTTTACCTTTTTTGGTCAATTTTGGGGGGTTCAAAAAAGTTGGGCAGTATACTCATGTTAAAAAAAAAAAAAAAAAAAAAAAAAAAAATCCGACCTACCGACCCTACATTTTCCTCCCATGTTACCTGAAACAAACCTTTTTTTTGGCCTAGGCCCAAAACCTATTTGTTTCTGAAGATCCAAATCTCAGGGATGCATTCCTGTATCATGACAATGTCATTGAAGGGTTAAAAAAACGCTAAAGCAGTATGCGACCCTTAACCACGGTGCATGAATGCAGCCCTGGTGAGTAACTCGCCAGTGCTGCATTCAAGCATCATGCTGACAGGTTGGCATGATAGCTGCATTCAAGCTTGATGGTATGATGCATTATGCCGTCCTTAAAGGGAGACCATTAGCAGTACCACAGAACAATGGCGTGGTCCCCCCCCCCCCCTAAGGAACCAAACAGCACCGACTGCAGCACGCCATCCGGCACTCATCTCATTGATCCTGCAGATATCCAGGGCATCAATAATCCAAACCCACCCAGAAGGAGGAATCAAAGCACTTCCAGCACCCTCATGATGCTCTGAGTGCTCTGATAAATAAAGATGATGGACAATATAATATATAATATGATATGGGGATTTTGCATACCAGGCCAAAAAAAAGGTGTGTTTCAGGTTACATAGTCTGACAATCTAGGTAGGGTAGGTCAGATTTTTAAATTTTTCTTAATCATAATCTTTTTAATTTGGCCTAAAAAGTACCCAAAAATTGACTTGCAAACTTCAGCGCTGACTCGCCGACAACGGCATTGAATCATGGACTATCAAAAGGAAGAGGGAATCAAAGCACTCTGGGTGTTCTAATAAATAAGGTTCAAGGATAAGGCCACTCAAAAGAAAAAGTTGTTTCTCATCACCAAGCAGTGAAAAACATGACAAGGGCAGTTTTTATTTATTTTTTTCTTACTTGGGACTTAAATATATAGGGAAATTTGGACTTTTCGCAATCAATTTTCACATTTCAGTAATTCAGAGTTTATTGAACAGCGAACATTGTTATAATGGAAGTTATCCATAGCTGACTGCATTACCGACAGCATAAGCTTAAATGGAATACCGAATTTGCCAATATTTTTCCATTTTTAACGTCTTTTTCATCAAAAATGTAAAAAAAAAGAAAGGAAAAAAAGGTTTCACCAAATCATAATTTTTATGATGCGCGCGGTGATGAGAAACAACTTCTTCTTTGAGTGGCCTAATATGGGGATTTTGCAGACCATCTACAGGAGTATAAATGACTCTTTTGTTTTGGAATACGGCTGCCTCATTGATTTGACCAATGAAGCCGTATTTCACTCCCACTGTGTAATAGCCCATGCCTATATTTCACGGCCTGTCACGTCATCAAAATGGTGGTTTGTTTACATTTAAACGGCGTAGAAAAATTTGAATAGAAAAACATGAAAGATAAATAATAGACACAAAGGTACACTCATTTAGGTCTGAAAGCCTGGTTAAGGCTGGGTCTCACGACCTTGGGCCAATGTTTTTGTCTCTGACCGGGTGCCGTCTCTGACCAGGTGCCGTCTCTGACCGGGTGCCATCTCTGACCGGACATCACTTTGGGGGTTTAGTTACCTTCTACCAACAGCAGGAGGCTAATTATAATTACATAACCACTGCCATAAAATTTTTACAAATCCTCGTATATGTGAGAATAGGTTAACAATTAAAAAACGGGTTTGTCTGACACAAGGTCAGAGATGGCACCCGGTCAGAGACAGCACCTGGTCAGAGACGGCACCCTGTCAGAGACAAAAACATTGGCCCAAGGTCATGAGACACAGCCTTATTGCCTCGTGCAATATGGCTGGTTATTGCCTCGTGCAATACGGCTGGTTATTGCCTCGTGAAATACGGCTGGTTATTGCCTCGTGCAATACGGCTGGTTATTGCCTCGTGCAATACGGCTGGTTATTGCCTCGTGCAATACGACTGGTTATTGCCTCGTGCAATACGGCTGGTTATTGCCTCGTGCAATAAGGCTGGTTATTGCCTCGTGTAATACGGCTGGTTATTGCCTCGTGCAATACGGCTGGTTATTGCCTCGTGCAATAAGGCTGGTTATTGCCTCGTGCAATACGGCTGGTTATTGCCTCGTGCAATATGCCTGGTTATCGCCTCGTGCAATACGGCTGGTTATTGCCTCGTGCAGTACGGCTAACAGGTCTGCTTATGCAATAACCAGGCCTACAGAACTCAAAATGTTGAACCTTTATACTTCACAACAACAAAAAATCTCCTCTGAAGCCGATGTGGGGATTACTATTTCTTGGCAGTGTTCACCAAACATAGGCTGTTCAGTCATTTCCCCATGAAATTGATGCCATGGTAAATAAACAATTTGAAAATGTAAATTAAAATGTATTTTTTTAAAAGAAGTACATTGCAGCACCATGCGGTCCATCACACAATCCAGACACCCGCCTCAATGGTCCCCCATCTACTGGTTGATGTATAATTGTATGCAGGTTGTCAGTTACTCAATCTAACAGATGTCAACGCCATTGAAGTAGAATACACTGTACAGGCTAGACTGCCTCAATGTTAATATCTGTGTGAGTCTGTATTGATGAATTCATGTACCCATATAGGGTAGATTCACCTCGAGTCGGACATTTGAATTTCTGCATAGTCTAGCATTCTAACCTCTTTATTTGTGAATCATTGTAAAGTTAAGGTCTCATCTTTTTTCCAACAAAGAACCACTAGAAGTCTACCGTAAAACCTCGCGTATAAGCCTAACTCGCGTATAAGCCGCACCCCGAGTTTGATGCGATCCTATAAGCCGCACTGGCCATCTGAGAATTGTTAATTTGGTACTGTAGTATACTTATAAAATCTCTCGTATGAGCCGCACCCTATATAGGCATGTTTGGTATCGAAAGGAAGCTGAGTCTGATACGCGAGGTTTTACGGTAATCGCACTTAGATAACTACTGTAGTTCTAAATCTTAGTGCCCGTCTCATGGTATGTGTCGTGGTGAATCTACCCTAAACCTGACTGTACAGGTACTACCCACATACACATGCACCCCTATACATTGTGTATAGATACATAACAGGTAACACCTGGACCCATTTATACATGGAGACCCACTCCAGGGGCCTACAAGTAGTTACAATAATGTGTATACTGTATTCGACCTAATAAGCGCACGTCCCCTAATAAGCGCACACCCCCCGTTTTTGGCCGATTTTAAACTACAAAACCCCAAAAATATGTTTAACATTGAGCCCAAATTAACCACAAAATTACTAGAAACGTGTTAAGAATGATTTGTTATGCACATTGTATGCTTATTATGTTGAATACAATATAGCAACAGCAAAAAGGTTTAGAGAGATGTGAAGTGGGTGTATGCTTAGGCCACCTTTTTTTGATAACTTGGATTACGGGCTTTTGGCTCCAAATTTTTGGAAGGGCAGAGGCAAAAAAAAAAAAAAAAAGCTGCCCTACGGGGGGCACCAGATAACAAAATTTCCCGAAGGGCAGAGGCAAAAAAAAAAAAAAAAAAAAGGCATGGAAAATCTCATTTCTGGGCAATCTAATGAAGATATATAGAGAATTATCCCCAATCTGAAAGGCCTCATTCTACCTTTTGCTGGTCAACATGTACTTTTTTTCTTTTTTTTGGTAAAATTCTCAAAAAATCTCGGAGGGGAAAGGTAAAATAAAAAATAAAACTTTTTTTTTTTTTTGCAAAATGCCAAAAATCTCGGCGGTGGATCTGTAATCCAAGTTATCAAAATAAAATGGCCTTATTAGAATAGAGTGGTTTTTTTTAGTTTTTTTTTAAAGCGCACTGGGCGCTTATTACATCAAATACCGTAAGGGGTTTGTCATCTGCTGAATTGAGTAAAACACTTTTCACTCCTATGCATAGTGGTCTAGAATTGACCTGCACTGCTGACACCCAGAGCGTCTGTGGTGACCATATTTGAGCCCCATTTAGTTTTAATTGGGTCCAGGCCCCGTGGCCCCAACTTTATCCTATATGGGAGAGGTTAGGTTGGGAATTGTGTGTGTAATGTTTTAAGTTCTTGGCAAATTTATGCCCAAACATATTCTCACACCCCAGCCCCCCCTCCCTGGGCTACGCCACTGTAGGCCTACAAATAATGGATCAACGCCATGAACGGTCCTTAAAGGGTCAATATCTACTAGTATTACGATGTATTAATTGAAATTCTATTGGTGGGATAAAACGTGTAGCTCAGTGACTAGAACTTGTGATCCATATACATTAACATAAGTATCACAAGTTGGTCTATAAATCTAGATAATTTGATAATAATTTGTTCACGTTGATTACTCTCGTTTTGCAGAGTATGCTTTAATTTATGTTGCCATACTACAACCTAATCCATAATTTAATTCAATGACGAAATCACACTGAAATTCAAAAAGTAGGGATTCTTACAAAAGTAGGGAAAGTAATATCTCCGCAAAACTGGGATCGTAGTAAATTTTGGCAACATATGAATATAAATGTATTACTTTTGTTATTACTTTTGTTGTAGGGATCTGCACTTTGAGAGTGTGTTTTTTTCAACTGTACAGACTGTTTAAATATTCAAGTACGAAGAGGAACTACAAACCATGACTTACTCGAGAACTTTATCTTTTTGTTTACGTGAACTGTGCATTACCTGTACATATTCCTCTCACCAACATGGCAGAACGTGTTCTACCTTGATTTTGAACATGTTTTTTTGCTCAATAAAACCTTTTCTTTTAAAACATAAAACATGATAACAACACTAGGATTTCCTTTTTGTAGATAAAGCTTTATTGGTGGTGCATCCTATCACACCACTTAGTGTATGCACGATATCACGCCCTCAGAACACGCGGCAAACATTTAGTTTTCACTCCGCCGGAAGCGCACACTTATCAACTTTTCAGTCTGCGTAAGTTTAATATCAACCAGGTCTACTTCTATCCGCAACCCTCTTAAGGACCGCATGTCGGTAAAAGATGACATTTGTCGTCATGATGCACCAATGCAGCCCTGGCGAGTAACTAGCCAGGGCTGCATTGGTGCATCATGCCAACCCTTCGGCAGCGTCTCAACTCTGTAGGGTCGGCATTATGCTTGAATGCAGCACTGGCGAGTTACTCGCCAGGGCTGCAGTCATGTATCATAATGACCAAGGGCATGATGCATTAATGCACAGTCCTTTGTCGACATGATGCATAAATGCAGCACCTGTGAATAACTCACCCATGTATCATGCCAAGCCTTGGCTCTTGATACACTCCCTAAGGATCTGCATGATGTAGCGATGCGGCGTCAAACAATTTCTCACTGGAGCTGCATTAGTGCATCATGATGATAAAAAAGCATGATGCGCTGATGCACCACGCTGTCCTCAGAGGGTTAACGACTAGCGGTGGATTATAACATCATTATTTCTCCATAATATTACAATTTGTGAGTTTTAACACGATCTAGCTGCAGGGACAACACATACATGTGGTACACGGTATTAACAGGCTCTGAGAGCATCAGGACAGGAGGCGACAAAGTCAGTAAACCCTGTCAGGGCCGCGCTTACTGGTTTAATGTGTTAAGGCCTTGGTCGTCATCATGCTTGATGAATGCATCATGCCGACCCTCCGGGAGTGTTTCACTGCCACAGGGTTGGCATGATGCGTGAATGCAGTATTCGCGAGTTACTCGCAAGGTAGGCATTCATGCATCATGACGACCAAGGGCATGATGTATTAAAGGGTTTAAACCCTAAGAAGCGTACATAATTCTCACCTAAGATACCTGTATCATAATCATTTGGCAAAATTGTAATACTGTCTCTTTCTAAGTTTGTACAATATTGCTAAAACCAGGGACTAGATGTCTCTGCTAAAACGTTGGGAATTCTGCTCCATAATGATTTATACTGAACATGTTAATCTATTAATGCCTTAATGATTTAGACAGCTGCCATCATGTCCGCCATTTTGACAAGAATTCCCAGCAAAATGGCGGTTTGATGGTGACTGCATTGGAGACTAAAACACCAGGAACCGGCTCAGCGCTGGTTTCAGTCATATATGAGTAATCACCAGCAACCAGCTCCGGGGCCAATCAAAATGCATGTATACATATCCCATTCTGAAGTAGTCAATGTATATATATCCAATTCTCTTAATATAAATTGTTATTTCTTTCTTTAACATAAATTCAAATATACATGAATATGATTGTTCATACTCTACTGGCTACAGAACATATCTTTGGCTTTGAACGTTTGAACATGGTGGCCACGCATGGTGGATAATATACCCGAAGGGAACCTTTGTTTAGAAACATCCCAATGGAAACTCGATGATCAGTGGAATAATAATATTGCTTTTTTTTGGCCGAGATGTGTTGTTTGGAAACCCACCGGGCTTTGCTTCATGTGAAATTATAATATGATGACCAGTGTTGTATTCATTGCAAACCTATAAATGTCAATGTGACTAGAGCTCTTTAACCCTGTAAGGGCTGCATAGTGCTTTAATGCATTATGACCGTTGTTGTCATGATCCATGAATGCAGCCCTGGTCAGTAACTCGCCAGTGCTGCATTCCCAGAGGGTCGGTATGCTGCATCAATGCGACATTTATGCATCATGCCGACAAGTGCAATCTTTTAGCGATATGTCATCCTTAATATAGCATTGCTGCAATTAAATCACTATACTGCTCGTAAAGGTTAAGCCTGTTGTTGGTCGTCATTGTATTTAAAATTAAGAATGAATACTTCTCAATTTTTTGACAGAAATACTTAAATAAGGATCTTTCGGTATTAAAGGCCAGTAATCGTTATACGTCTATATATGGCTGCCCCACTTGTCCGACTTGGCCAATATCGGAATTCTAGTGGTTTTTTTTTCAAATATCACTCTGTGTTTATTGAGTGTAGCACCGTACCTTTCCGAAATGAAGACTTTGTCTGAGAATTAATGTCAATGCCTACGATATATACCTTTTATGATAACGTCACAATTTGCATAATTGTGAAATTCACATTTACAATTCTTCTGTAATTGAAGAAAGAAGTTTTATGCCTTGACACACTTCACACATTATCATGTATAGGCTAATGTTATGTTGTACACATTGAGACGGGAAAGGAAGAACTGGAAATCTGACCACAGCCTAATAATATCGTTGGATGTAAGTGTATGAACTATTTAATAACAGTTCTGAAGAAATGAAACCCACTGAAGGAGCATGCGGATGATATAGGTCTATATATAATATTCAGTTGTTGAACTGTGCGTCCCTTGCACTAGGAATAACAATGGCTTTTTTAAATCGTACAGTGTACTTTAGCGTTAACCCTTTAAGGATGGATGTCACTAAAAGATGACATTCGTCATGATGCAACAATGCAGCCTGGCGAGTAACTCGCCAGTGCTGCATTGGTGCATCATGCTGACTGCAGCACTGGTGAGTTACTCGCCAGGGCTGCATTAATGCATCATGGCGATGTAAGACATGATGCATTAGGGCATCATGCCGTCCTTAAAAAGTTTAACAGGCATACAGGGGCCACATATAAAGTATATTTATAACCTCAGACCACCCGGACACATCGCCATGTATTGGTTTCACATCAAGTTGCTTCCTGTATATGAGCTTTCATTTCACATTATTTATATGACTGTCTGTCATGAACAGAATTTATAGCGCAATATGGCCTTGAACCACCACTCGTTATTTGACTAGAACAGTGACCCTTGGTGAGAATATCGCTTTACATATTAAAGATAATCACTGCAAACCAGTCAATGGTAATTTAAACGAGCAGAAATAAGCATCTGGAATACCCTTACAGAGTGCTGGAATATGCAATGCCATTGTAGCGTACATTAACATATATATATAGGACAATGCCACAAACACCCTCAATCAAAATGTAAATCATTAGGTAGGATTCATGGATAGATTTAAAAATAGGGAAAAATAGAAACGCCTTGAATGGCCTGAATAACATGGATTTTAGCTACACATGTATATTAAAGCCACTGTCAGTACTTTCCTTCTCAGCAAACGGCTTATAAACCACTTCTAGCCCTCATTGACTGTACCAATACCATATGGCTATATCTGACCCATGGTACAATACTAGAATAGACGCACCCATCTGTGTGTGGGTCAGTTATAGCTCTACGCCTCCAGGTGCACATATTAATAACAACCATCCTACGGGGTGAGTGGGTCTGTTTTACGTTGACCCTTTAAGGGCCGCAGAGCACTTTAATCCCTTTCTTGTCATGTAAATGCAGCGCGGGCGAGTAACTCGCCATGGCTGCATTCATGCATTATGCCGACCATTTGTGTATGAATCAAACCCGTAGGATTAGGATGATGCTTAAATGCAGCACTGGCGAGTTACTCACCAGGGCTGCATTCAAGCATCATGACGACCAAGGGCATGATGCATTAAAGAGCTATGCAAGGTTAGTAGTATCATAGTACACCGGAACCCAGCTGGTGAAGGGCCTTGTGGGTAATCCATACACCCTTATAGAGCACAGACAACCCTGGGACACCCCCGGGAGGGGGGGGCACTCCCTACTTTTTCTATAGTAACTATGTGTGAACATCACCTCAAATTTATTACCCTTATCAAGGAGGGCAAATCAACAAAATAGCACCCTTTTGATGGGAAATTGAGCAGAAACCATACCATAATCCAAGGGGGATAAGATAAAACACCCTTCAGTGTGAACACTGAAAATAATAGAAAATAACCGACAAAAAAGGTTGGCCTAAACCTTAGCCTAAATTTTCCTTCCCTGCATGAAACATAGAAATGTGTCTGCAAAAATCTGAGTAAAGTGTCATTGAGAGTTTCTGCAGTCATTGGGACCAAACATGTGCCCTTTTCATCCAAAATTGCTTGAAAAGCACCCCTTTTCAAGAGTTGCGGGCCCTTGCCTATGGCCCCAAAACAGACCCTTTCCCTTAGAATCGTGTTCACACATAGTAACCAAGATTGAGGGAGTACCCCCCCACCAGGTTGGTACATTGATGCACTTCTCACACTGCTGGTATCAACGTCAGTACCCAATCAATACAGCACCGCCTTAAGGAGGGGTCATTTATTAATTAAAGGGGGGGGGAGTTGTGAGATTTCGCGCGGAGGGGCGAAATCTTTTTAAGCACCCCCCCCTCGAGAGCGCGTGGAATGTTTCGTGCCCCCCCCTCGCCGAAGGGGTCGAAAATTTTTCGCCCCCCCCCCCTCCTTTGAACTATAGTAGCGTGCAGGCTTTTTACGCCCCCCCCCCTCAAGAGGGGTCAGAATTTTTTACGCCCCCCCCCCTCAGGAGGGGTCGAAAATTTTTACGCCCCCCCAAACCCACCACCCCCCTGTAACTAATAAATGAACACTCCCTTAAGGAGGGATCAGTTTTTAACAACCGGGGGTGGTGAGTTTGGGGCGCGGGTGGGATTAATTATTTTGACCCCTCGATGTAGGGGTGGTGGTATTTCGACCCCTCCTGAGGGGGGAGGGCAAAAACAATTCAGTTTACAGCGAAGATGCTCGCTGGCTCCTGTGCTTAACAGGGCCTGGGCACGCACCAATTTTCGACCCGTGGGAGCAAAAGATTTCGACCCCTTTTTCAGGGTGGGGTGGAATTTTTTATTCATGCGCTCTTCCCGAAAAACCAACCCCCTGCTATTACAAAATGAGCACTCCCTCACCCCTTTCCATCAACACTGCGCGGCACGCACATGCTATATATAGACCTATACTCATTGACATTTTACTTGTTTATGGTTAGGCCAAAAAAAAAAAAAGGTTTGTTTCCGGTAACCCGACCGGGTCTAGCAAAACAGGGCCGGGTCCCCCTCTTTTTTTCTCTTTTTCAAATTTTTCCCTACATTCCAGTTTTCACGGTTTGTTAATCGGATAATTTTTAAGGATTTTAGAGGAAAAACGCCAAAATTAGGCCTAAAATAGGAAAATTAAAAAAAAAAAAAAAATTAAAAAAAAAAAAAAAATCCGACCGGCCGGGTCTGTGTTGTCTGACCATGTTACCGGAAACCAACCTTTTTTTTTATTTGGCCTTATTAGTGGGCCTTCCACACGTGACATTTCCTTTCCTAGGGCCACTCAAAACAAAAGTGGTTTCTCTGAGATTACCAGGCACTGAAAAATGTGATGAGGGCGTTTTCTATTTAATTGAATTATCTTTTTTAACTTGGGACTAAAACACATGTTAGGACTTGAGTGTATATTGATCCGCAAAAGTTGTAATGGTTTAAGTCATTCCTAGTGCACTGCATAACTGACAGCACAAGCTTTAATTTGATACTGACCAAAAAAAAGTTGGTCAATGGATTTCGCGCACCATATTTTCGGAAATGGAATTTTTTTTTTTTTTTTTTTTTAATTGTCAATGGATTTCGCTCGCTTCATTTTTTTTGAAAATTGAGAATTCTTTTTTTTTTTCCAAATTTTTTTCCCAGTAATTACCCCTGATCAACCAATACATTTTTCTATTAGGGTTCACTAAGAACTTTTGTCAAAGGGTGGGTAAAAGAAAAAAAAAAGTTGCTCGCTCCACTTTTCCACCGACAAAATCCATTGACAAAAAGAAAATTCTTAAAAAATAAATAAATAAATTCGCTCGCTCGCACCATTTTTGGAAAAGTGAAATCCATTGACCAACTTTTTTTTTTGGTGTGGCCTAATATGCCAATATTTGTCAAAACTTAAACTCTTTTTTTTTCATTAGAAATGTAAAAATAAGAAAAATAAAGGTTTGCCCAAATCACAATTTTTATGATGTGCGCGGTGATGAGAAACCAGTATTTCTTTTGGGTGGCCTTGGCAGACATCATGGCCTTCAGCCTCCTGAGAGGTATATTATCGATCCGACCTCTAGGAGGTACTGTTCTTAAGTATGACCTTGTTTTGACCTTCATCTGGGTCTCGGTGGCTGAACGCATCGTTTGGAATCACTGAATTAAAGAAGTCTCTTTCAACTTCTGCCAAATACAATCAATAGTTAGTTTTTCTGTACCATGTACACACACGTACAATGAACACCAGAACCTGGGTACAAGTCGATACTCCGGCAACAACTCATTTCTACAATTTACAAAACACCAATGTACACACATGTGAAGAGCCGTTGAAGTATGATGACCACATTTTTCTGTCTATAATAATGCTGTCCTACCGTTATAGGAACAATGGAAGTAGTAATCAGGTATTAGAACTTTGTGATTCACATGTAAGCTTAGTTATCACCTATAATACAGTCTATAGGTCTATGTAGCGACTAGAGCTGCTGTTTCAGGTATAGCATCATTTAACACACTCAGGGCCATGCCCCGTGCTACATACAAACATTAACAGACATAGATATAATAACAACAAGTAGAGCAGCACTCTTTAACCAATGGCTCGCGGCACGATTCCTTGTGGCATGACGCCTCGCAGCACGATGCCTCGCGGTATGATGCCTCGCGGTATGATGCCTCGCGGTATGATGCCTCGCGGTATGATGCCTCGCGGTATGATGCCTCGCGGTATCATGCCTCGCGGTATGATGCCTCGCGGTATCATGCCTCGCGGTATGATGCCTCGCGGTATGATGCCTCGCGGTATGATGCCTCGCGGTATCATGCCTCGCGGTATCATGCCTCGCGGTATCATGCCTCGCGGTATCATGCCTCGCGGTATCATGCCTCGCGGTATCATGCCTCGCGGTATCATGCCTCGCGGTATCATGCCTCGCGGTATCATGCCTCGCGGTATCATGCCTCGTGGTATCATGCCTCGTGGTATCATGCCTCGCGGTATCATGCCTCGCGGTATCATGCCTCGTGGTATCATGCCTCGTGGTATCATGCCTCGCGGTATGATGTCTCATGACACGATGCCTTGTAGCATGATGCCTCGTGGCACGATGCCTCGCGACACGATGCCTAGTGGCATGATGCCTTGTGGCATGATGCCTCGTGGCACGATGCCTCGCGACACGATGCCTAGTGGCATGCTGCCTCGTGGCATGATGCCTTGTGGCATGATGCCTTGTGGCATGATACTTCGTGGCACGATGCCTCATAGCATGATGCCTCATAGCATGATGCCTCACAGCATGATACTCCAAGGCATGATTCCTCGCGGCATGATGCCTCGTGACATGATGCCTCGTGGCACGATGCCTTGTGGCATGATGCCTTGTAGCATGATGCCTCGTGGCACGATGCCTCGCGACACGATGCCTAGTGGCATGATGCCTCGTGGCATGATGCCTCGTGGTATCCCAGTAAACACACCAACGTAGCTCAGACGTAAATCTACGTTGCTTTGGGGTCTGAACTACGTAGTTTTGCAAGGTTTATGAACGTCAAAACGTTAAGGTCAATTAACCTGTTACAGACCTGCAGGTTTGATTTACGTTTATCAACGTAAATATACAGTCTAATAACACATGTAATACATTATACTATAACGAAATATAGGGATATGGTTTCAAATGCACTACAAAAAATCTCTCCAATACGAACCACTATTCAACCCAACACGAATCAAAAATGTATTCCAGTATATGATGTATTCACACAATACATCGACTTATACAAATTTGTGCTCATGCATGCAGGCTTGAACCCACCACCTCCAGATCCAAAGTCCCAAGCTCTACTGTATGAGCTAGCGGGCCAAGTGGTAATCTTTTTCATGGTGCATGTGGAGTGTCACGCTAACAGCCACGTTATACATGTATGTGTATCCGTCCTAATATAGCGGTGGACTATACCATGACTCCTGGGGATTCGAACCCACATCATCCTGTTGAGCTGTGACATATTCTGTGATTATTTCACTACGTAATTCAACGTCTTTATGACGTAGATTTACTACGTTTAATTACGTCTATATGACGTAAATAAACGTAAATCAGACATAAACGTTGGTTGAACGTAAATAAACCTTAACGTTTTGACGTTGAGAAACCTTGCAAAAAAACGTAGCTCAGACCTTTGGTTGGAAAGAAACCTAGAGAAACCTCTGTGCTACGTTGGAGATACGTAGCGTGTTTACTGGGATGATGCCTCGTGGTATGATGCCTTGTGGCATGATGCCTTGTGGCATGATACCATGTAGCATGATGGTCAAGGCACAATACCTTATGACACCATATCTTGTAGTGCAATGCCCTGTGGCATCATACCTTGCGGCACAATACCTCGTGGCACCATACCTAGCAGAGCAATGCCTCACAGAACCATACCTGGAGGCAAGATAATACCTCCAAGTACAATGACCTGTGGCACCATACCTGTGGCACTATACCCTATGATACAATGCCTTATAAGACCATACCTTGCGGCATAAATCATGCCTCATGGCACATAACGTGTATATACCATACGGTACAATGTGGTACCATATACCTGGTGGCAGTACAATACCTTGTAGTACCACACCTCGTGGCCGCCTAGCCCTCATCAGTCATAAAACACCCTAATAACACAGCAGCAGACACCCCAGCGCCACCACCGGCACCCACACGTACTGTCACCCCATCTACCAGCCGTTGCTATGGTAACCTCGCAGCCTCTGAGTGAGACTGGCACCGCGGTAGGAGCGTTGCCAAGACGCCCCCCACCCCCTCATACACCCCGGCACACACCCTCACATCCACCCCCCCAGGGGGGGGGACTCAGATCTGAAATGACTATCCACCTCCAAATGCCTCACGGAAGCGGTAGTAGTGAATGTAGAAATTAGGGGGCGGTGACTCTTTGTACCCTCAAAAATAGGGGGCGGTAACTCTAGAGGAGGGACCAGTCATCGGGTCTCAGTAACATATAAATGATAAAATGTAAAGAAAACAATTGTTATCCATGTCTACTGCACTGTTTGCATCAGGAAATACAGGTAGTGTTACAGGGGTACCTGAAAAAACAGGGGCGGTGACTTATATGTGAGGAATCAGGGGGCGGTCCTTTGTATTTATGAGGGGCGGTGGATTTGCGGCCCCAGGTTTTAGGCAGGCGGTAGTTTGGCAGTCGGCGGGTTCTGTCATAGAGTGAGTGCCCCCCTCCCCCGGGACCCACCCCCGACACACACCCCTCCAACCTTGGGCGGCTGCCTCCTGCTCCCCAGCACTGGTAGGGCCTATACTGAATCTGGGACCTCCTGGCGAGCCCCTAAACTGTGAGGTCACTATGCTCCACATTGATAATATCAATTTAAATTTAGACAACACGTAACTTATTACTTAAGTATCATTTACAGATACATGTACTATCAATAAACTTTTCATCCTCCTGGTTACCACATTTACCACCAGTTTTACAACTCACAGTGGACACCATTGAAGATAGGACCAGTCCCACCCCACTTTATATTGCCCTGCTAATTTCTCAAAGATATTGGATTTCTAGTCCAGCTGTGAGCTCATTAGGGAAGCTCTCTGTCGGCCTCGCCAGCAGGTCCCAGATTCAGTATACTGCCGTACCCACCCAGTCAGTCCAGGTTCCAGCCGCAGCCGCAGACCTAGTTATAAACCCCTGTTAGGGCTGCACAGTGCTTTAATGCATCATGCCCTTGGTCGTCATGATGCATGAATGCAGCATGCCACAGGGGCGGATTTAGTGGGGCGGACCCGGCGTGCGCCCCCTATTATTCTGTACATTATAATGTGAAATTTTTCAATACCCCCAGGACATTGGCTATGTCAAGCCCCCCCCCCCCTTTTCCAAAATTCTGGATCCACCCCTGTGCCATGATGCACCATGTTGATCATACAGCGGGGCTGATGCACTCCCGTAGGGTCGGCATGATGCATGAATGCAGCCCCGGCGAGTGACTCGCCAGGGCTGCATTCATGCATCATGACGACCAAGGACATTGCAGCAGTGTGCGGCCCTTAACGGTTTCGCTGGTAGCCGTGGTGTCGGCATGCGGCTTATTACTTATTGAAGACACAACCCCAAATACCAGCGGGATCCGGGCACGCCACCACCTAGAGGGAATACCGGGGCAATTGGCGGAGCGGCCAGAGGGGATTTAAATTGGTGAAACTGTGGGGGTTATGAAGAGAATGCTCATCTCTCAGACGGGAGCCACCCTAAATAGTTCTAAATGCAGGAATGAAAGTGACCAAGCTAAAAAAAAAAAAAAAGAAGAAGTTCAAACTGGGGCCATCTCTCAGACAGGAGCCACCCTAAATGCAGGAATGGAAGTGACCAAGCTAAAAAAAAAGAAAAAAAAAAGTTCAAACTGAGGCCCCTGAATAAAGGTCATTTATAGTTAAGTACAGGTCTTTGTGACATTGAAAAAAAACACACTTGAAATCAGGGAAAACTTTCATCCCTGTAAATGTCCTGTGGTCGGATTTACCACCTACAGGGTAATCCTTCCATCATACATGAGCATTGTTAACCTGTGATGTCTGGGAGTGTTGGTGTCAAAATAGGGTGAGCTGCTCCTAAATGGCAAATACCATTTATAAATAAACTGTTTAAATGGTGGGAGGTGATGGTATCTGGTCTGAGCTAACATCTATAAGGCCAAAAAAAAAGGTTTGATTCAGGTCACCCGACCGACCCTATCTGAACAGGGCCGACCCTACGTTTTTTATGCAATTTTTAAGAACTTTTAAATTTTTACACTTTTTTGGGGTAAATTTTTGGTTTACAAACATTCTGAAAAAATCTTCCCATTTTTACACTTTTTTGGGTCAATTTTAGGGTATGTTTAAAAAAAAGAAAAGTAAAAAAAAGAAAAGAATCCGATCTACCGACCCTACAGTTTCTCCCCATGTTACCTGAAACTAATTTTTTTTTAAATTTGGCCTAACCAGTGACATCCATGCTCTATAACTGAGGAATACAACTTCTCAGTCAGTACAGGAGGTTATGGATAGGAGTTATCGCCAAATTCTCCCGTCCTGACTATAGGCAGACCCCGATACCAGACTCGATACCACGGCTCCAAGACCCAGGGGGGAATATTGGCACCGGGAGATGTGCGGGGGTGGTGGTGGGGGAAAGTAGGGCTTGGGTCAGGTCTGGGGGTAGGTCGGGGGGTAGGTCGGGGGGGGGGGGGGGTATGTCGGATCAAGTTGCCCTTGGTTTTGAGTTACACAAGATGGAATGCTATTCTATATGGATCGTATTGGCAGGACCACATGGTCAGAGTCCAGGGTCCCGAGCCAGAGGCACGTATATCGCCCTCCCCTACCTATACCGTATCATTGTTCAATTAAACCTGAGGGAACTTGTTCCCGGGACCACCAGCAGGTCTCGTGAGAGGTTGGTTCTGTCCACAGAACATTGCTTGTTCCTAGAAACACTGTAAATAGTTAGTGTAGGTACACAGGTCTACTCCAGATATACAATAGAATCTACTGTAGAATTGATACACAGTAGAATCTACGGTATATTTACATTAGATTATACTGTTTACCTACAATAAATTGGACACCCACAGTGGTCTGTTGGGATTCTGGTACCAAGCTAAATCTCGCGTGATATTCCGAGGAGAGATCTAACATGGCCGCGTATAGGGAGCCACCAGAATTATTGCTATACTGTAAGTATGGGGCCTAGGATTTAGATGCTTGCTACGCCCCTGACATCTCTCTGATTGAGTAAACTATGAGTGACTCGGGAAATGATCATATACCATGATGATATATAGATTAGGGTACCCTATAGAGGTTATAATGCCAGCGGAGTAGCCTGTGACCTACATTTATCTGACCTGTCTAGATCACCCCACGCACAACCGACTGAATATACTGGACAACAACCCCCCCCCCCCCCCTCATGTAGGCCTAGATGTCCCTCTCCCCACCAAAGACCTGAGGACGTTATGACACCGATATCAATACAGCTGACACGGACACTCATCATGGTAGGATGGGAGTGTGTGGAAAGGGCGGTCCCCGCACTCCCCAATCTCTCTGACACCATCTGTGTTACTTTAAAAAAAAGCGCGAACAAAGGGGGGGGGGGTGTTTTTTAAATATCAGCACTGCCTTTGGAAAAAACAGAAAGGGGGTCTTGTTTTCATCAATGTAGGGGCCTATTCATACTTTAGCATACTACAGATGCAGCATGGTTTGGACAGTAGATATCAGGACTCCTAAAATCCGATTATTTGGGCTTCTAAAATCCGCGATTTTACCATAGATATGGTGCTTTTTCTACTCCAATATCCGGAGGAAGGGGGGTATAATTGAAACCCCATAACGAGGGTGGTGTGAGGTTTGTATTAGGAGTGCGGGGTGTTGGGTAGACCCGGGGGGCGTGGTGTGGAGGTTGAGGGTCTAGCCCTAGCAGCACTCCATGAATCACGTCCATAATGGCCGCCTCAACACCTCCCCCCGGTCTCCATGACAACACGGTGACCACGTGTTAGAGGGACGCGTGCCGTAACCATGGCGATAACCTTGGGTAACCGTTTCCTTAATAAGGGGTTAGTGACGCCGGGTATCTGGGCCTTAATACCCGGGTCTTTACACCCCTGTAATCATAGACTCCTACATGAAGGGTCCTGTACGTCCCAGGTGTGTGCGTGTGGGGGGCTGGGTATTTTCACTCCCTCAGCATTGGTTACTACTAGTATGTGCGAACACGATTCCAAGGGAAGTGGTATGTTTTTAGCCTCTGGCTAAGTGCCCACAAGGCCCAATGAAAAGGGTTTTTATACATGTACTCATTTTTGAAGGAAAATGGTTACATTTTATGACTGAATGATATCTTTCTGTCTCCCTTGATTAGGATTCATGTTTTTGCTGAGTTTCCCGTGAAAAGAAAGTGCTATTTTTGTTGATTTGCCTTCCGTGATAAAGGGTACCAAATTTGGGCTATTAAATGCTCACCAAATATCCTCCCAAAATGGCTGCGTGACAGTCTAGAGTTGACATACCAGCATCAGCATCACCTGGCGGCTGAACGCAGAACCAAGGTGAGCCTTACGCAGTGTGAGTCCATGTACTGGGGTCCGGGGGGAGGGGGGGGGCACTTGATATTTTTGTATACACCGGTGTGAGGCTGGCAAGGGTACTCTTTGAGCCAAATCGCTCTAGCCAAGGCTCTGTTTTCACCAAATCCCTCTAGCCAAGGATCACTTTTTCGATTATTCCTCCAAAATTCATGAAAAAATAGACGCTTTTCATGGAAATCCCTCCAACTGAGGGTCAATTTTTGACAAATTTCTTTGGGCAAAAAATCCCTATAATAAATTTTCAAAAACCTAGGCACTTCTGAAAAAAAATCCCTGTAGCCAAGGATAGGGGCTTGTCAGAGGCCCAGCCGCACATCCATGTCAAAATAACTGTGAGTACCCCCCCCCCCCCCCGGCCTACCAGCCTCATCCACTCGGGTCTAATTAGGTTTGACATAATGGGGTGGTTAGGCATTCCGACATGGATAGACACATACCAGCTACATAATGCTGGGCTACATGATTATAGACGCAGGCCAGACGCCACCACCACGGACTACTTCCGGCCAGCATCAGAACACTTCCGGCCAGCATTGTACAGCATTGTGTTCTGCAAAATCTACATACCGTAAAACCTCTCTGATAAGGCTATCTTTTTTGGTGATTTTAGACCTGATTTGGCTTATATCATTGTCTGAAAGAACGGGGTCGGCTTAAGAGGGAGTTTTTATCAAGTATATTATAGTTTAACAATGTATAAATGGACCCATCGGCTTGTAATATTCTCTCAAAGTCGGGGTCGGCTTATCAGAGAGGTTTTACGGTAATTAGCGCCCAAGTAGGGTAAGGGCATGAATGGTTCATTGTATTGTCTGTCCGTGAGACCGGTAATGGCTAATGCACCTAAGGCCAAAAAAAAAGTTTGTTTCAGATCACCTGACTTACCCTGTCAAAATAGGGCCGACCCTACGTTTTGTTATGCAATTTTGAAGAAATTTCCATATTTTTACCCTTTCTTTGGTCAATTGGAGGGTCTTCGTACCGGCCGGCTAGAACTTGTTGGAAAAAAAAAAAGTTAAAAAAAAATAAATCCGACCTATCGACCCTACATTTTCTGCCTGTGTTACCTGAAACAAACCTTCTTTTTTGCCTAATGGGAATCAGGGACTAATTTCAAAGTGGGGGGAATAGAGGAAGGTTTCCCCTTCTTTTAACCTCCCTTCCAGCTGAACCTTATAGTTTGACCCTTGTGAGGTTGGTCAGTAGTTGGAGGGGGGGGGCAGTTACTATTCACTCCTGGACAATGGGCGAGTTACTCACGGGGCTGCATTGGTGCATTGGTGCATCATGCGGAAATAGAGGAAGGTTTCTCTTTCGTTTGACTTCATTTTCAGCTGACCCTTATAGTTTGACCCTTTTGAGGTTGGTCAGTAGTTGGGTGGTGGGGGGGGGGGGGTAGTTGCTATAGCTGGTTTTGACCCTTTAATGCCTTAATGCATCATGCCCTTGGCCGTCATGATGTATGACTTCAGCCCTGGCGAGTTACTCACCAGTGCTGCAGTGCCGACCATTTAAGGATTGGGACACTCCCATAGCGTCGTCATGGTGCACCAATGCAGCACCGGCGAGTTTCTCACGGGGCTGCATTGGTGCATCATGATGACAAATGTCATCTTTTAGTGACATGCGTCCTTAAACCACCAGCGCCCCTATATACAGTATAGGGCTGAGTATCTGTCCCGACTAAACTCTGACTGTTACTGCACATGCAGTAAGAACTGCGAGTTTAAACCCCCAGCGCCCCTATATATAGGGCTGAGTACCTGTCCCGACTAAACTCTGACTGTTACTGGGCGTGCAGTAAGATCTGCTCCCTCGGGAATATCCCACCTCTGGTGAGATCTATACTAATGGTGTACCTGGATGACACTATCACAGACATCTGCTCACTGTGAGTTATGATGTACAATATGTACACAGATGTCTCTTAAACACATCACAAGCATTTCCCACGGCCACTGTCATATATCATACCTACATGTGTCCTGGGATATTAACCCTGTGAGTGCCGCATACGTGTTTTAATGTAATATATGCCCATTTGATGTCATGTACTTGATGACGCATGAATGCAGCCCTGGCAAGTAACTCGTAGGTGCTGCATTCATGCATCATGCCGACCAAATACGGGGTTGATAAACTCATTAAGTGTCGGCATCGTACATTATTATGACAAATGACATTGTTCACATGAAAGCAGTATTATTAAACATGTGAAGACCTATTACTGATATACCAGTGGGACATATTAGTGCTAATAGTGGTCATGTGTCTCATGTCAGAATACGACCTGATGGGACAGACCTATATATTACACGGGGGCAGATGTTTGTACACATATGCCACAATACATTCAGCACCAACTCATGTTTTTAGAGACGCCCACGTGTTGCCTCTCCTATGATGTATAACCCATTTAATGCACCGTGCTCTCTATGGCAATAATAATAGACAGGGGTCTAGTCATGTATTATGACAGTAGACTCGCCTGAGCTATACATATATTCATGCATCACGCTGACAATTTAGGAGTGTATCAACCTCCGACATGATACTTAAATACAGCCTCGGCGAGTTACTCACCAGAGCTGCATTCATGCATGATGACGATAAACGGCATATTGTATTGAGGTATATTATTAAAGCAGTATGCGGCCCTAAAAGGTTTAATAGTGTCGTAAAAACAACGATGTGCTTTTATACCACTGTCTGACTGTTTGCGGATAACAATATGGCGGCGCAGCCCCCCCCCCCCCCCCCACTGTCCTACATCCCACCACAGACGGTCAGTCACCCGGTCCCCGGGACAAACTCGACTCCACCCACGTTCAGCCTTTTCATAAACACCCACTTTTCCGCTAATTCTAGGCTGAAACATACCCAGAAAAAACGCGGATTTCTCGGAGGGAAAACACCCCTTTTATTGTCAAAACACTGACAGTGCTGGAGGTAGAAAAACGACCCTTATCACAGCGTTTTTCGCACATAGATGGTGTTTGATCAGGAGACAGAGTGCGGCGACCGGGGTCAGTCAGAGAAAAAGTGCCTCCCCGGTGCCAGGATTAGGCAGTCTCGGACCCCCATACCAACACTGCTCCGGTCCCTTTGCTGTGTATGGTCTGGGAGCAGACCTTCATCTCACTTGATACCCATTTGCGCCAGTTTGGTGGCCCGTTGGGTGTGTATTGGTCAATACACATCCAAATACAGAGAGATGCTAATCAATATCAAAGAGGCAATAAAAGTACCTGGGGGCTACTGTACAATTAACACTTATAATTGACACAGGTAGTTGAAAGATGTGTATTGGGATGGGATGATGGCCTGCTCCCAGGCTATCCAACTGGTAGGATAGACGCTGGCCGAGGCTGAGGATGAGGTGACGGTTGGAGGCTGGGACTGACGTCTCACCTTACCCTGATGTCATCTTGGTACACACAGGCCACTGAGCTGTCGGTGAAACACAAACACAAGTCAACACGACTTAACACGCTAACCCTGTAACGACGGATGTCGCTAAAAGATGACATTTGTCGTCATGATGCACAAATGCAGCCACGGTGAGTAACTCGCCAGTGCCGCATTGGTGCATCATGCCGACCCTACGGGAGTCCCAGCGAGTAACTCGCCAGTGCCGCATTGGTGCATCATGCCGACCTTACAGGAGTCCCGGCGAGTAACTCGCCAGTGCCGCATTGGTGGATCATGCCGACCCTACGGGAGTCTCTACCCCATAGGGTTGGCATGATGCATTTATGCACCATGATGCTGCATTGATGCATTATGCCGTCCTTAAAGGGTTAAGGGCTGCATAGTGGTATAATAATGTGTTATGACCTCTGTCACAATGATGCATTGATGCAGCTGCTGCATTTATGCATGACGACCTTCGGAGGGTATGAACTGGTAGGATGCTTGAATGAAGCCCTGGCGAGTTACTCGCCAGAGCTGCATTCCTGCATCATGACAATGAAGGACATGATGCATTAAAGCATGAGAGCATGATGCAACCCTTAGATGGCTAACTGCCAACTAATATAAACTGTATTTGCTCAACTCTCTGATACCGGTTAATAAAATAAAATATAAATGTCTATTGCCATTTTGGATGGAGACATTCAATATAAGGAAAGTGTATACCGGGAAAGGGCCGTGTCAGAGGGCCGTGAGACACCCATCCATCTATACGGGACTAGCGCATTAGACTATAAGGGCCGCCATCTTGGCTCAGAGCAATGCATTGTGGTCAGGCCCCCGACTCCAGAGCAGTGCATCATGGGAGAATTTCTTATCAGCCCCTTTCTTCAAGGTGTGAGGAGAGGATATTGTTAAAAAGAGCCTGATTCAACCCCCCGTGTATATGACCCACCGCTTTATATCTCACAATAAGTATCTCCTCCACTCAAGGTATTATCAGACGCAATATAACATTTGTACCCATATAACCCTACAATATTAGCCTGATAAGGAGATGGAGTTTAGCCCCCGACTACCTCAGGTACCAGGATATGCTAGTCCCGTATACACATGTACCGGACACATGTAACCCGGACAGTAAATGGGCAAGAAACACGCCCTACATGGAGATGTATATTTATAACTCATCTGTCAGTTTCTACATCAGGCAACCCTGTATTTTCTATAATCATCCAAAATATAAAACTGTCCATTGAATTAATCGTCATGATACATGAAGGTCGGTTATATCAATTTTTTTTAAATAAAACTATTAATCCAAAGCCCAGAAAAGTATGATTAATGAAAGTATATAACTATCAATCCAAAGCCTAGAATCGTATTTTGCGGAGCGGACTATATGTAATAGATACCCTACGAGTAACTGAGTGTATGTCAAAATAACCACGGCAAACTGACTGGTGGCCTCATAGGCCACCAGTCACTTTACCATTGTTATTATTACATAACTCAGTTACAAGGAGGGTATCTGACTTAACCCTCGCTTATGTGAAAATAACCAAGGTGTGAAGTCCTTTGTCTTGGCCGTCCACCGTGGGTTAATATACAATATGAGCCCAAAATATAAAACCTCCATAAATTAATCCACAGCCCAGACTCGTACTAGCATTGGTATTATACAGCCATCAATCCCAAAACCCATAAATCGTGATTTGTTAGCTCGTGTGGAAGTTTCAACATGGAGGCAGAGTTGTGTTAAATTCCTCAACACAAATATAAAACTCACATCACGCAATGGACATCTATATTTGGGCATCAGAAGCATAGAGCTGCGGAGCGTGACCAGCAAATAATGGAACTGATTATAGTGATGGGGCGCTCCCATGATGTACAGGGATCGATAGTTATACCCCCACCCCCGAGGGGGGGGGGTACTCAAACCTGGTTTGCAAAACGGGCCCTGCCTGCTGTGGCTGTGACGCTCCGTAATATAAGAAAAGGAAGGGCTGTCACTGTGCAAAAGACTCTGAAACAGGGGGCTGTTGGAACATGCATGGTAGCAGGGCTGTTGTTAGTCAGTTTGTATTTATATTTCATGCCAGAAACCCCATTCTAATGGTACACTTCCTGTATTAAGCCTCCTAAATTGTTTATACATGTATAAAAATATCAGGCCTAGCAGGAAGCTGTCAGCTGACATCTGAGGAAATTAGGGGGCTGTTAATTAATAAAGGGAGTTAGCCTGCTGTCGTATCATGAAATGTATGGTCTGTAGTTTTGCCCTTGTTACCTACCCTCAATAAGCCAGTACCCCCCCCCCTCCCCATACCGGGGGAGGCGACTGTATGATTTCCCTGGGCAGTTCAACTGTTACTCGCCTGTCTCCCGTTATTATGAGCCGACAGTCTGGATACAATATTGCCCCGTGTTAACCGTTTAAGGGCTGCATAGTGCTTTAATGCATCATGCCCTTGGTCGTCATGATGCAGGAATGCAGCCCTGGGCTGGGAGCAGACCTTTTCTCGACTTGCTACCCATTTGCGCCAGATTGGGGATGCAAATGGGTGTGTATTGGTCAATACACACCCCATATACAGACAGATTATTATCTCGATTAAAGGCGCAATAAAGTAGCTGGGAACTTTAGAGAGTTAACTGAAATATGTGTTTTGGGGTAGGATGCCAGCCTGCTCCCAGGCTATCCAGTAGGATGCCAGTCTGCTTCCAGGCCATCCAGTAGGATGCCAGCCTGCTCCCAGGCTATCCAGCAGGATGCCAGCCTGCTCCCAGGCTATCCAGTATGATGCCAGCCTGCTCCCAGGCTATCCAGTAGGATGCCAGCCTGCTCCCAGGCTATCCAGTAGGATGCCAGGCTGCTCCCAGGCTATCCAGTAGGATGCCAGCCTGCTCCCAGGCTATCCAGTAGGATGCCAGGCTGCTCCCAGGCTATCCAGTAGGATGCCAGCCTGCTCCCAGGCTATCCAGTAGGATGCCAGCCTGCTCCCAGCCTATCCAGTAGGATGCCAGCCTGCTCCCAGGCTATCCAGTAGGATGCCAGCCTGCTCCCAGGCTATCCGGTAGGATGCCAGCCTGCTCCCAGGCTATCCAGTAGGATGCCAGCCTGCTCCCAGGCTATCCAGTAGGATGCAAGCCTGCTCCCAGGCTATCCAGTAGGATGCCAGCCTGCTCCCAGCCTATCCAGTAGGATGCCAGCCTGCTCCCAGCCTATCCAGTAGGATGCCAGCCTGCTCCCAGGCTATCCAGTAGGATGCCAGCCTGCTCCCAGGCCATCCAGTAGGATGCCAGCCTGCTCCCAGGCCATCCAGAAGGATGCCGGCCTGCTCCCAGGCTATCCAGTAGGATGCCAGCCTGCTCCCAGGCTATCTGGTAGGATAGACGCTGGCTGAGGCGGGGGGGGGGGGGGGGGTGTACAGAAAGTGGCGGCGTCCCTGTGTGTACACACGGCGTGTCTGACATCATCCGTTTATCTCCCACTGTGGGTGAGTAGTGGGTGAGTAGCCTTCTCACCAGGACCGTTAGGAACCGGTCAGTTAGACTCATAATACGCCAACCGACCCCCCCCCCCCCCACACACACACAGTCACTAGCTAGAGCTTAGACTATGTCAGTTAGGCCACATTTTATTGATAACTTGGATTACGGGCACTCAGAGTAAATATTTTGGGGGGCGGGAGGGGGAAAAAAAGTTGCCCTTCAGAACTGAAATTTTCCAGGGAGCGAAAGGAAAAAGAAAGGAAAAGAAAAAAAGCATGGAAAAGTCTTCTTTTGGCTATCAAATGAAGGTATATTGAGAAATGTTCCAAATATTCCCCATTTTGAAGGCCTAATTCTGGGTGTTTGCTAGTCTTTGGCAATATGCCAAAATTCTTATCGGCGGATCCGTAATCCAAGTTATCAGAATAAAACGGCCTTAGACTCGTAATACGCCAACAAACGCTCCAGCTAGAGCTTAGACCATGTAAGTTAGACCCGTAATACGCCAACCGACGCTCCCGCTAGAGCTTAGACCATGCAGAGTCCAGGGAGCCACTATGGCATCGGATCATTGCTTCTGCAGGTTCCCACAAATAAGCGAAGCGCATGGTACATTCTTTTCTTTTCCATTTCCTCTGACACAAAATGTCACAATATTCCATGGCTTTCCCTGACCACTTCCCGTTCCATGTCTGATTTTCTGTGACTATTAGGAACCCCGTCATCGTAATACAGGCCTATAAATCCAAACCTATGCAACGTTACGGTTTTGTTCAAATTATGCAGGGGGATAAATCGACCTAAGGATTCACACAAGAATTCATGTGAGAATGAAGAAAGGTGACCTCACTGTTCGTGGGCAATAGTTTCGCTAGTGCTATTTAAAGACCATGTAGCTAGTTAAAAGTCCAATGATATCATGAGGCGTTTATATTTGGGCTCAGGACAGATTTCGTGGTTTTCAATTAGATATCTGGGTCACTGTAGAGCAGCGTCTCACGCTATGATGTCATATGGTGTCATGTGCATGACGTCACATACAGACGACTTTAGGTCAGGTGACACGCGTATATACTATACATAATATAGGTCACCCTTTTAAGGACGGAATGTGCTATGCCATTTGTCGTCATGATGCATGATGCCCTGGTGAGTAACTCGCCAGTGCTGGACCCATGCATCATAGCGTTTGGGGGCATGCTCGTGCTCAATATAGGGCTGCAAATGTTAAAAGATGACATTTGCTGGCGCTGCATTGCTGCATCATGCCGGCCCTTCGGGAGTGTCTCAACCGCATTAAAGTTCGGCATGGTGCTTGAATGCAGCCCTGGCAAGTTACTCGCCAGGGCTGCATTCATGCATCATGACTACCAAGTGCATGATGCATTAAGGCATCATGCCGTCCTTAAAGGCTTAAATCCGCACTATGATGTCCGTCACCTGGTTCACGTCACAATTCCCTGACTCATATTTCAGTCCGCCTCAAGTCGTGGGAAGGAAGCCTTGGTAAGGAGCAGCCTGAAATAGTCTCACGTCCAAAACAAACCATTCTCCTAACGACTGGAGCTATGCCCATGTTCAGTTCAGGGCATTGGTGTCTATAT
>OX381709.1:81709925-81807585 GCA_947462335.1 Harmothoe impar
TAGATACAACCATAAGCGCCGCCGCAGCAGGGGGACGCCCCTGCTGCAAAACGTGTGACCATGCCTCCAGAGGGGGCATTTTTCTAGGGTGTCATTAGAACCTCGCTGTGGGCTTATTTATTCACTTACAGACATGGTCAAACCGGCTAAAGAAAGCCCTTGAGTCAAGGATTCAAAAAGTGAAAGAATTTTTCAGATCGGGTAAAGAGAAAATTTACTGAAAGGGTGGTGAAAATTCATAATAGTTTGGGGGCTTGCTTCATACATTTTTAGTTGTTGCTGCAGAACATTTAGACTGGAAATGGGTTCTATTCATCAAGACGAATCCAGCGGTGGTTCACTTGTACTTGTAGTCCAAGGGATCGTCCCAAAAATCCTCAATCCAAATTTTGTCACATTATAGAGCTTTTTTACTATGGAAATGTACTGAAATTTTGATAATATCACATTTCAGAGCCTTGCTTCAGTCCTTTTTATTTGTTGCTGCAGAGTATTTAGATTAGAAATGATATCTATACATCAAGACGAATTCAGTGGGGGGTTATTTATACCTGTAGGCCAAGGGATCGACCCAAAAATTCTCATTCCAAAATTTGTCAGATTACAGATTTAATGAACACAGAATTTAATTTCCTTAGATATTCTTAGATAAATTAGCATTCTGGCCTGAATCATAACCATTATAGGAAAAGAAAGAATATGAAAAGAATAACAAGTCCAGGGGCTGATCCAGGTGTGAGGGGTCCGTGCCCCCCCGTGTCCCCGCCCCCCCCTCCCCCCCAGGGAAAAATAATAAATTTCGATCTGGCGCAAGCCACAGCACAATTACCCGGCGGGACTTAAGGGGGTGATCATTTTTAAACAACAGAGGGGGGGGAGGGGGTCAAAAAAATATCGACCCCTTGAGGGGGGGGTGTAAAAAAATTCCAAACTATTTTGGGAAGGGGGGGGGCAATAAATTTCATCTATTTTGAGCGAAAAAGTCAGCACATTACTATGATTTAGAGGGCTCACACGTGCACTGATTTTGACCCATAGGGGGTGGGGGGTAAAAAATGTTGAACCCTTAGGGAGTCTTCATTTATGAGTTACGGGAGGGGGGGGGCGTAAAAATTTCCGACCCCTCCTGAGGGGGGGGGGGGGTGCGTAAAAAATTCTGACCCCTCTTGAGGGGGGGGGGGCGTACAAATTTAACCTGTTTTGAGCCAAAAAGCCAGGGCGTTACTATGCCCATGCGCGTGCCAATTTTCGATCCTTAAGGGGGGGTTGACAAAAATTTCATTAGCTGACCCCCCCCCCCCCCCCGGTTGTTAAAAAATGATCACTAGACCTCAACATTACCTTTATTATGCTTAAATTCAGGGATCTTTTGGTGAGCGTCTAAATCCTTTCTACATATGCAAGTCTACAATGAGCAATACTCTCGGGCATCCCTGGGAAGTGACCATTGACCTTAACCTAAAATGACCTTGTTTCTAACAAACTAATAGGTGGTTTCATTTGCTGGGGACTATGATATATAATGGTAGTTTTTATTTGAAAGAAGTAGGTAAATAATTGACAAAATGAGAAAAAAAAAGTGTTCCTGTTTCAATAGTGTATTGACCTTCGACCTTCTGACCTTAAAATGACCTTGACCATAATTTAGGTCAGGGTGTTTTTATCTTAGTCTTTATATAGAAAACATCAATTGATAATAACTGAGTGTAGATCTACGATAAAACATTATTTGAGACGTTGCTGGGGAATAACATGCGACCTTGACCTCAAATGAACTTGACCTTACCAAGGTCAATGGCCACTTGATATTGAAGGGCACTTGATACTTATTGGTACAGCATGCATTTAAAAGAGATTGATATGACTAGAGGAGGACAGAAATAATGTGAATCTATAATAAAGTGTTATTGGGGATGTGACCTTCGACCTTGATCTAAAATGTCCTTGACCTTTAACAAGGTCAACAGGCAATTGATTTTTTTAGGGCACTTGATAATAACTGATACAGTTTTTATTTGAAAGAGATCGGTAAAGAATTGACAAAATGAGAGCAGAAATAGTGTTGTAGTGTGTATTTCTCTATCAGTCAGTCATTTGTCCATGGTCACAACTATCTATATGCTTCAGTATGGTAAAGGTGGCAGAAATCTCAGGACATACAATTGCGATTTTCTCAGGAACTAATAGAGATATTGACTTGAAATTTGAACTGAGTGTCTATCTCAATGAGCTCTACCAATTCATAACATCAATTTAAACATAGACTGCTTTTGAAAATTATGTGGTTGTATCTATACTAGGTGTAAATAATACATGATTTATTGGAGTGGGCTATGTTCTCTGTAACGCTATGAATCTAGGTCAAGCCCACTCTTATATAGTCACCCACATTTTTCGTGCAGACCTCTTTTCTCTCATGTATTACACCTTGATGCAATATCATGTGAACTATTTGAGCTCTATCATTCTATTGCAAAACACCTCAGGAATCTGTATGTGTCAAAAAAAATGGGGAAAAAAGAAGTTTTATGACACAAAATAAGAGATTTCTTTGAAAAAGTGAAAAAAACTGAGATTCTCCCCCCAAAAAAGTGAATGTTTGGAGAAGCTAATTTTGGACATGATTTCATTACTGTAACACTTTGATTCTTTTTCAAGCGTATTCTATACAAAAAATGGTGATAATATATGTCATTGTTTTCTTCGAAGTATTCTTCATCAAAGTAATAATTTGGTGTAAAGTGTGACATTTCTTCCCATCTTTCACGGGGTTAGACTTAGCCCCAGCATGTATGTGTAGGCCGACTGGGGCTGTGTGTGGTCACGGGTGGGTACCTGTGAGACGCTGACGTAAGCACCATGTGCAGCCAGGCCCGTGGCAGCAGGTCCCGGTGGGTGAGGTTCAGTGAGGCCTCCCCATGCACCCTGCCCCTCTGCTGCAATTTGACATAATTATTCACATCTCCCCCGGAAATTGGCCATAGTAAAAGTCATTATGAAGTAATAAATACCTTACAATAGTGTTATAGAAAGTGTATCCATGGAAAGGTATTGGATTATACATTTTAATGGTAAAAGAATTGCGTAGCTAATCTGTATGATTACAGATATATAGTAAGATTATTACCATGGGTTTTTCTGTGTCTGTGTGTCCTGCTGCACGCAGATTGGTCACTCACTACACTGATGGCCCAGCCATACACTGAGTATAGGTGCCACCGGCCACACAGGCTATGTATAGAGCAGAAGGGGTAATAATTTCAGAACTTTTTCAACTTCACACTCCTCTCAAACGTTACTAAAGCTACTAAAGATATCATTATTCTGATTTTTGCATTGCCTTTGCACACATCCTCTCTCTCGGCACCACTAAATAGATATTCTCTCGGGTAAATAATTAATTTTCGATGCAACTCCCTAGCCCTAGTCATCTGAAGCTAGACTGAAGTCGTTCATGTGTAGGTCCAGTCTGGTCTAGTGTCCATATGGCAGGCCAGTGGACCATACATCTGCCAATTGCTACTTGCCAATTGCCAACTTATGTGTCAATAGAAATGTATGGATAAACAGAAAGAAGATGAATATATATATGTATGGCTATTATATTTACATTTATTATCATATATCTTTATACATCATGCATATGTATATATTTTGGGCATGTATATCCAACTAATGGCAATTGGGAAATTGCAATTGGCAAAGATGTGGAGCACTGGCCTTCTCTAGTATGAGTTTTGGGCATGCCTGCATATTGATATGACCCGACCTTGAACCCTGAGATAACCGCACGGCAAATATCCACTCTCGGCACGCTAAATGCCAGAATCGTGGGATAAAGGCCTACTAGCACTGGGAAGAGGGGCGCAGCTGTCAGCTAGTCTAAGGAAATGTTCATTTATTAGTTAGGCCTACAGGGGGGGGGCGTAAAAAATTGACCTGTCTTGAGGGGGGGGGCGTAAAAAATTTAGCCCCTTTTTAGCATAAATGCCCGCGCGTTACTATAGTTCAAAGGGGGGTGGGCGTAAAAAGTGTTCACCTCCTCCGCGCAAAATCTCACCACCCCCCCCCCTGTAATTAATAAATGAACACTCCCTAAGTGCGAGGGCCTAGGCCTACTAGCACTGGGCAGAGGGGTACAGTTGTCACCTAGTCTAAGTACGAGGGACTAGGCCTATAGGTAGCATTGGGGAGAGGGGCACAGCTATCAGCTATAGTCCGTGGCACCAAGAAAGGGACTATTGAATTAGGCTTGTTTTCTATGTGAAATAACATGTAGAAGCAACTCAAATGAGCACAAAATATTTCCTGATGAAGAGCTAAACACATACACATGAGAATAAATGTTTACAATCAGGGAAATTGTTCATACTCTTGCTTGTAAAGTGCAGTTTCATGACAATATTGGCAAGCACTCTTTATGGCACACTATAAGTATAGGGAATATCATCAAAACTTCCCAAAAATGCTGATTTTAAGCAATTTTTGAATATTTCGATTCCACTTTGTGGAAAGGCTCACATTTGCATTTCTTTAACCAGAATGTTCTAAATGGTACCATTGTGAGGAAAAAATTGTTCCCTGATTTATTTGATGACTTATTCCATCTCTGACAGTGTATTTCAATTTCTATAGGTGCTAATGCAAATCAAAGTCAACGAAAATATAACATTTCAGAAATGTTTCTAGGGTATTTACAAATTTCACAATTACCCACATTTCTCCAGAGAAACATAACATTGTCGTTACCTTAAACTAGGGTAAATGTGGGTAATATCGCGCATGTGGTAATATCGCGCACCCCCCCTGAAAGGCACATTTTTCAACTTTTAAATTTTTTTTTTTTTTTTTAGTTTGCTATTTTATATTCAATATCATTTTAATGCATTTCATTTACCTGTGCTATACATGTATGTCAGGAACCAGAGATGAACAAAATCACCTAATAATTGGTATTTTTTATACTAACTAAATCAGTAGTTTCTATACTAATCCCCATAGAGCTTATATCGCTCAGGCATGTTGTTATATCGCTCACTTTTCATAGAATAAAATAAATAAATAAGAATAACAATGAAATAAAGAGAAAAGTCCTACAGGGTAGCTTTGTATCTTGTCTACAATATGTGTTATTTTGGGGATGCTACCTCTCACCATACAGGTGTGACAGCATTTAGGGTAAAGCACCCTGTTTTCACACTTTTGGTGTGAAAACAGGTGCACGATATAACCAGTATGGTGGAATACACTGTTTTTCAATGGTGAATGATATAACCTAATGATATAAGCGATATAACCAAAACTATGACGATATAACCCAAATATTTAGCCAGACTTTTAACCCCCTGCCTACCATACATGTGACTGCAATTGGGATTTATTTTTTTCTCCATTTTTTCAATTTTATATTATTTAAAAAAAATTGCACATAATAATTGTTCTTAGTGACAGTGGACTAGAATGATGGGGAAGATTTGGGTAATATCGTCACAAGGTGCGCGATATTACCCACATTTACCCTACTGAGTCTCGGCTAAAAAACGTTTTTTACATGAAGATGATGCGACTCCTAGTTCCAAAGTAGTGGATCATGACGTGAAATACAAAAGAGCAAACATAGTTTGGCAGTCCCTTTCTTGGTGCCACGGACTATAGTGTAAGTGCGAGTATAGGCCTACTATAGTATAGCACTGGGAAGAGGGATAAGCTGTCAGCTAAGTGCGAGGGACTATAGGCCTACTAGCACTGGGAAGAGGGGCGCAGTTGTCAGCTAGTCTTAAGTACGAGGGACTAGGCCTACTAGGCCTACCACTGGGACCACTAAATCAACAGGATAATGTAGGGCCTATATTTTGGATAAAAATTACAATTTGGAAAATTCCAAGATGGCTGCCAAGATGGCCACCAGAAACTCGAGATTGTCTGATTTGCTTGTGTAATACATGGATTTAAGGGTTTCCTAGGGTGTAGAATCCATATTTTTGGTCGCAATTTCAATTTGGGAAATTCCAAGATGGCTGCCAAGATGGCCACCAGAAACTCAAGATTTCTGATTGTCTGCTTTCCTTGTGTAATACATGGATTTTAGGGTTTCCTAGGGTGTAGAATCCATATTTTGGGTCAAAATTACAATTTGGAAAATTTGGACACAAGATGTAATGGAAATACAATAATCAAATAACACGTTATACAGACATAGCCCACTCCCTTAGTTAACATTGGTGTTACTCTTAAATAGATATAGTTTTAAACCGCTATATATTTATTTACACTTTATTTTAAAGTCAGCTGGGTGGGGTTAGGGGTTGGTGGAATTTCCAACCCCTCCGCCCTCGACAGGGGTCGATAATTTTCTGGCCCTCTCCTTTAAACGCAGAAAATGGCCATACCTTTTCTCACCCATCTCTCTAGGAGGGACCGACATTTTTTTGGGCCCTGTTGATAAAACATGACCACCCCGAAAGCCTACATGTCAATTCCGAATAATTGTTAATATAATTAATATCGTATTCGACGTAATAAGCACCCTCCTCCTTTATTCAATCAGATTTCTCCCAGATTTTTTTTTTATGACAGTGTACCTCACATTGTCATTGTGTTACTGTTTTTCACACCTTTTGGTGACAGGGAGCACTTCACACCGGTGCAGGTGTTAAGCCTTTAGACCAAGTGTTAAGGCATAGAGATAGGAAGAAGCCTAGCCCTAGTAGAGGCTACTGGTCTGTATAATATAGCCATGGGGGTTGCTTATGAAAATAGATAAGTGAGGCAGATTTTTCCACTCATAATAATCTTTTAAGCGCCCAGGGCGTTTTATATTACTGTAGATTCCTACGTACTACCCGCATCTCGCGTATAACCCGCACCCCCAACTCGGGGGGTTTGGTACGCGTACAAGCCACGGGTAGTACCCGGGAATTTACGGTACATCGAATATGGTATTTCATAAACTTATAATACTGTAGAATATCACTGTACACTGCACTATAGTATGAGTTATAGCCATAGTATCACTTGGCACACATGGAGTACACCGAAATCCACCCGGAGTACAAACTTGATTCTTGTTTCTTTATTAATTGTAGTGGATGGTTGAGCGGCCGGCGCGGCGCTCACACGTCCTCCCGCCCAGATGCGAGTGATGGATGCCAAACTCTCCCTCTTCATCGCGCAGACCGGCGCCGACCCAGCGTTGGCGCGCGATCTGCTCGAAGGTAAGTCAACGCCTCAAGCTATTTTAAAATAAGGCCTAAAAAAAAGCTGTGTTCCGGTAACATGTGGCCAAAAAAAATAGGGTCGGTAGGTCGATTTTGAAAACTAATTTTGGACCAAATTCTTTAAGGATAAGGAAAGGAAATTTCTCCCTTTTCTCATCTTTTCAGGCAAATTAAAAAAAAAAATTGTACCGGTAGTGGTGAAATCCCAATTTTAAATGTCTTCAAAAAAAATTAGGGTAGGCCCAAAAATATAGGGTCTGTCCGAAACCAGAGCGCAAGTCTTTTTGAGGCCTTATTGTAAAATCACAGGGAACAGTCACAAATGACATCAATTCATTTATTTCAGGATGCAGCCTACTTTCAGACTCAACCCCCTCGTAAGGTTTGACGGTGTGATATTATAGTATTGAGAACTCTGACCCAGTATCATATGTGGATTTTCCCCCTATAACTTATAAGCCAAGGGCCAAGTACATAAGTTTTAGACTCTTTACTTTCCTACTGTAACATTTCAGGCAGAGAAAACAAACGATTCAAGACATATATTTGTTGCAGATGGACAGCCTACATTAAAGTCATGACTAGCGTTGCGTCGAGTAGTTAACCCTTTAATACTTTAATTGATACGTGAATGAGGCATCAGTTATATGGCATACACATATAAGGGTGTAGGTTTAATTAAGATAAAGTTCTATAGGGGTCAGGCTGGTCGTCCTGTGGACGCATCCATTACTTAAGCTAGTACTGGCGAGTTAAGCACTGATAACAGCAGTTACATGGACTCTATGCACCCTAAGAATTCTGCAGTGAATGCAGGGAATTATCTCATTGGCTGATAATGCCTCCAGCTACACGCCTATAAAGATCTCCCCCCCCCCCATCCCATTTTTTATCAAAAAAAAAGTCAACACACTATAGTCCGAAGGTAGAGCAGGGGGGCAAAAAAGGAGTCGCATTCAGAGTGGGGGTATGCGAAGATTTTCTGTGCCTCCGTGCAAAATGTGATCAGCATTGTTAAATAATGCCGACCCCGTTATGTCTGATTGGGAGTTACCGGGACCTGTTACATAAGCCGTGCGGGGTCAGCTGGCCGCCCACCGGCCGCGTCTGGTGAGACTTGGCACGAGCCTCTCCGTGCTACTTATAAGGCGAGCTGCCTCATGGCTATACTAACCGTAAAACCTCCCGGATACTGTGGTCGTACTTTATTTCGCTGGGTATATATTTTCGCTTTATTCGCAGAAATGAAAAATCCGTGAAATTCTTGTATACTACAGTATGGAATAAATACCTGCGAATTAGTCTTTTTTGCCATCTCAGCGAAAATGTACACCCGTGAATATAAGTACTTTCACAGTAGCCAGACACACCAGACATGACCTACCGTAGATATTTTCGCGCTGTACATATCTTTGCGATTTTCGCGGAAATCCGTGAAAATATGTACAGAGAGAATATCTATCCACTGTAGTTAACAAACTACAATATTCCGAAAATCGCGAATTTTATACACGCAAAATTGTACTTTTTAGCAAATTTCGCGAAAATTTATACACGCGAAATTATCTACATTTACAGTATTAATACCCAGTGACTTCGCCATTTTGGGTATTCGCTGGTTTAGGTAAAAAACACAGATAAGCCTTATCACAATGGGAACCATGTCTGTGGTAACCAGCATATCCTTGGACAGCCTTGTACCCGTTTTATCCTAGCAGGGTTCCCGCCTAATCCCTATAACCGCACCTGAGTTTTGAGAAAATTGTATAAGCCGCAACTGGGGTCTGACATTTGCTACCTTAGTTTTGTACTCTAAACCACGGTGGAGACACAGAACTCGCCCTCGTCTGGCCCCCACCAGCAAGCTGTGGTTAATTCTACATACCTTTTCATAACCATTGTCTATCTATTACTTAAACCACGGTGGTCGGCTAAGACAAAGGCTTCACACCTTGGTTATATTGCATACCGTGGTTTAAAACAGATAGACAATGGTTATGAAAGGGTATTAGAATTAACCACAGCTTGCTGGTAGGGCGACTTGGGTCGCCCTAGTCTGGCCCTACCAGCAAGCTGTGGTTAATTCTACATACCCTATCATAACCATAGTCTATCTTTTACATACACTCAGGTCCTTGTAGGTTAACCATTACATATTTCCAAAGCCATGTTTGGTACCAAATTTACAAGTGTACTGCATGTGATTGGCGTATAAGCCGCGGCTTATACACGACGCTTTACGGTACCTGTGTGCAGACGTGGTGGCCTATTAGCACTAGGAGGCCCTTAACCATTTAAGGGCGGTATAATACCTTAATGCATCATGCCTATGGTCGTCATGATGCATGAATGCAGCAGGTAACTTACCAGTGCTGCATTCAAACACGAGGTTTTATAGTACAGTAAAGTCTAGCGAGAAACAGCGGCTTGTATGCAAATCATGCCGCCTTCCATTCAGAACCAAACATCACTATATAGACGGTGCGGCCTATTCGAGAGTTTTAAGATGTGTACTACAGTACTAAACTCGCCATACTGTAAACATACTTTATTTCGCGCTGTACATATTTTCGCAATTTTCGTGGAAATGAAAATCCACGAAAATAAGTACAGAGCGATGGCTAATTCGTGGAAATATACATATGCGAAAATATGTACGTTTACAGTAATCATAACCTCTTTTCGGCTTATAGCATTCTCTAAAGTGAGGGGTGCAGCTCATAGGAGGGTGCGGCTTATACATAAGCCTTAAGGCTTTACGGTACCTGTAATTAGACCTGGTGGGTATTAAAGCACTATGCGGCCTTAAACCCTTTAAGGACACATGTCTCTAAAAGATGACATGTGTCGTCGTCATGATGCACTAATGCATCCCCGGCGAGTAAATCGCCTGTGCTACATTAGTGCATCATGCTGACCCTCCGAGTGTGTTTCAGCCCCGTAGGGTCTGCATGATGCTTGAATGTAGCCCTGGCAAGTCACTCGCCAGGGCTACATTCGAGCACCATGACGACCATGGGAATGATGCTTGATGCCGTCCTTAAAGGGTTAAGGGCTAAGTAGTGAGGACACACATTACGACAGTCCCTTTGAACAACCGGGTCGGCCAGACTCCCTTTGTATGACGTCACAGCCCTACAAGTGACGTCACAGGGCCTCGTGATCTCCTCAAGGAGCGTCTTGGGGTCATGACCTCCTCACTCTCCGGGCAGAGCTGCAGATGTAAAGTCAGTAGTGGAAGTAATCTCCCAGCGGATGTTAGGGAGCAGATAGCTCAGGACGGTCGTGTCTAGTAGTTGGTAAATAGCCACTGTACGGCACTGTGATGTGTAGGCTTGTTGTTTACGTCGGCAAGTCTATAATAGCTCATGCTATAAAAAATACAGACTGACACAGTTCTATATGGCTTATTAGGCCAAAAAAAAAAGAAGTTGTGTTCAGGTAACATGGCCCAAAAAAAAATAGGGTAGGTAGGTCGGCAATGGGTTATTTATGGGGGGGGGGGTGTGTGCAATACGGCAGTTCTTGGTTAAAGCAATGTCTCTGCCGTATTCCATGAAAAATAAACTTCAGTTCCCACAAAAAAACACAATAGCCTTCTCCACCTTAAAGCATAAATGTTTGCTAGTAGTTGCTAACTTAGGCTAACAAGGCTCTATGATTAATTGAATCTTAGTCTGGCACAGCATAGTTAGTGCAGCATTCTTGCCATATGGCCACCGTGCATTAACAAATTTCCTATCAGGAATTGTACATTTACAACTGGTGAAAATCTGGAAAGCATACTTTACATTTAGAGATTCTTAAAGATGGGTTAGGAGCTAATTTAGGGTTAATCTATATTTTTCATTTTTTTAACGTATTTGTGTTCATAATGTCCATATTAAAATGTGTCTAGCTTTTTAAATCATTCTGATACATATAAATCCATAAATGTAGAGCAATTCATGGTCAGAATAGGTCAGAATTATTTTAAAAGCTACACACATATTCATATAGACATTATGAACACCAATATGTTGAAAAACTGAAAACTAAAAATTAGCTCCTAACTCATCTTTAAAATTCAACTATCAGGTCTGGGGCAAGCCTCCTGCAGGTTGAGTCCCTTTAAAGTTAGTGACCTTGATACGATCTTCAGGTATATAATAAATGGCATAGACATACTGCAGTGACCACAGCATTGAGTATCAATGCCAGTCCAAGTGTCGCGGATTTGTGATACACATAGAAGGCCATGGAGTATGTTGGTAAGAATGCCAGCCACACAAACAGGGTGGTTGTGACCGAGATGAAGATGTACCATGATTCATTGAAGTTGTCAGGGAGTTTCCGGGTGAGGAGGCCATACACAGTACACAGTAGCAGGAGCAGGAGGTTGTAGGACAGAGGAATCAGGAGACTTTCTGAAGAAATGTGGCATACCAGCTCCACAAATTTCTCTGTGCTAACAGGCATTTGAAGTCGCTCTCCCAGGTCATAGATTAAGGTGCATGCCACCACAATTGCAACCTGAAATGAAGTAATTGCCTTAGAAGTGTCTCATCTATAAATTATGATTTCATAATGCTTTTTTTTCAATACTTATTAGGTTGACACGATCAACTGTTTACAGGACTGATTAAACCATAGCCATGGAAATAAGTGAATACAATTTATGATATATAACTGACTGTAAGGCCACTCAAAAAAGAATCTGGTTTCTCATCACTGAGCACTGAAAAATATGACGAGGGTGTTTTTATTTTATTTTTTTTATTTTTTACTGAGGGGCCAAAATGTATAGGAAAATGTAGACTTTCTCGGGGAAATTTCACACTTTAGTAGTAAAAGCATTTATTGATTTACAGAAGTTGGAAAATGTAAGTTATTCTTAGCCCACTGCAATGCTGACAGTATGCGCTTTAATTTGATACCAAATATGGCAAAATTTCTCAATATTTAACACATTTTTTCATAAAAATGTTAATAAAAAAGAAGTTTTCCCCAAATCATGATTTTCATGATGTGCGTGGTAATGAGAAACCAGATTTTGGCCTAAGATAAGATACATTGTATCAAAGAGAATATTGTATGCTTACCAGAATGCTTATCAGGGTCAGGCTGAACAGTGCCAGTGCCTTTCTGCTGATAAACCTGATGACCTGCTGACATTTCTCTGCTGCAGCAAAGATTCGGTAGACACGAGTTGTTTTCAGAAGTAGCGGGACAAAGGTGAGAGTACAGCTCACATGGAAGGAGTAGTACTGGATTAGACAGAGGGAGTAGATGGGCTTAGCTACCAGAAGTATCGCTGTAGGGTAGGACAAAAATAATGCCAAAAGTATTGTCATCATTTGCTCCAAACTAGATCCTTTTACAACTTTCTTTGTCCTGTACCTGAGGAAAATGTATAAAATGGCAATCGTTGATAAGAGACCAATAGCTGAGATTCCAAGCATCACTAAACCTATTGGATCAATCCAGTCCATATACGATGGTGGTATCGCTTCACATGCAGTAAAGCTTTCCTGGAGAGGCCATGTTAGAACAGGACATACATTGCATCCTTGTAGATCATCTCTTACTACCTCATTGTCTCTGCAAAGTCGGCATTCCCAGCAGCATTTCTCTTCTCCCTTGATGTAGAACTCTCCAGGTTTACATGGCTTGGCACATACAGACTCAGAAGTTATGGAGGGAGTCAGATGAAGAGACTGATTCAATGAAAACCACTTGAGTTTTTTCATGTCCATGTTTAATACTTCCTTTTCAATAAGAAACTTTCCAACAGTGACATACTCCGCTCCACCCTGACCATCTGGCTGCATTTGTCGTATATCATAGTCACTCAATCCATCACCGTTTACATTAAATCTAACATGCCGCCTGTAGCCATGAAATGTTGTGTTTCTAATGAATTTCAAAAGTTCTGGACCCGTAACACATTCTTCAAGTAACGACTTGTCATTAAATGCTGATGGGCATCTCCGACGTATCAGTGTATCGAGAGCAAAAGCCATTACATTGAAAATATCAATGAAAGCTCTATGAGTAGTGGTTATAGAGTGTTGTGGATGGTCTCCCAATACTTCATAATCAGGCATGAGCCATTTTCTCCCTTATCCAATTCCATGCTACAATGCCAATCTTCTGGAGTATGTTTCTCAAATACACCTGCTGTGTCGTAATGTGCCCAGGGTGAGAGGGTCTTGTAGTAGTTCACAAATGATTCATATGGCCTTGATTTTTTTTGAGCAAAATCGATCTTCAAGTAATTGATGAATGAAGCATCATTAGGTGGTAGAAACCCATCTGTGCCCAAGAATATAAACTCTCCATAGGCCTTAGCTCTGTTCACGGCATTCAGAACACCAGTTGCATTTATTCTGAATATTATTACAACTTTAGCTTTAGAGTGTATTCCTAGCCTTCTTACGACTTCATCATAGTCCTCATCAATATACACATCGTGCAGCAACTCTACAGAATATGCAATACAAATCGCATATTTCTTTGCCATAACTCTAATTTCTGTTAAGCCATTCCGACTGTAAACTGACGGAGTGCCAATGACTGAGATGTAGGTACAGTTGAAAGCGACAATCATGTCCATGATGACCTTTGTCTGGTACTTATCTGGGGGAACCACTCTATTGAAATACCCAAACTGCTTTCTATCACTCAGGTACTAATGTGAGGAATTTTGTACATGCTGAGCAGGCGGCTTTGGGGGACGTTCATACCACTAAGGGCTAAAAAAAAAAAAGTTTTCGGAGCGATCGGACGCGTTTTAGGAAATGTGACATTGTGAGGTGCGTCATGCCAGCGCGAACGCGACAGATTTTGCGGCCTACCCCGGGTTTCGTCGCCGCCGGTCGAGGGGAAAGGGTCTTGCGGCGTGACCGCGTTTCGACCGCGTTCCGGCCGCGAGCGGCCCGCCGCGGCTCCAGAAATTAACATAGAAAAGGATGGGGAGAAAACGCGGTCGTCGTTTTCTCTGGTGTTTACGGTCCGATCTCTACGAAATTCTAGGACGGGGAGGCCCCGCCGGGCCCCCAGGCCTACTGAGCTGGATGCTTTTGGGATATGGGAACTGTTTGTATACCGCTTATAGTTGATCTTAGGGAACTAGTTTAATATGCCCAATACATGCTCATCTTGCATTGGACAAAGAGCACTCTTGAGAGGTGTTAATGTTAATTATATATTTATTGCCACAAACCACAAGTACTGAATGATGTTTCTCAATATAATATAAATGCCAAATAGTCTGTAGTGTTCATGGGGAATGCACAGTTATTATACTCTCATCTCAATACATGCTAAGTCCAAACACAAGTCCACACTAGTCTCCATAGTCATACAGAGTATCCAATGCAGTTAAGTCACACAGCAGCAGTCTCACAATCATTATCTCCATGTAGGTCCTTGTCAGTCTATAGGACAATAATCCAAGTTCCTCTCCTGTCATGGTGACCAGTGTTGCCTTCAGTCTCACAGAACAAAGTGACTACATCCCTCCCTTGAGTAGGAGGCTGACTGCCATTTTATAGTCCTTCAGGCAATAACTCTTCCTTCCGTATCCTGGAATGAGTAACTCTGGCTCCACATCCTGTTGTGAGTCAGTCAACAAGGGAAATCCCCATATGAGTCAGTCACTGAGTCATATCCTGGTATGAGTCAGTCCTCAGGGGAGATCCCACCATGAATCAGTGCCCAAGGCACATCCTGGTGTGAATCAGTCCCCCTGATACATCCTGTTTCATGTGAATCCTAGAGTGGGAGTTCATCTAGTTAATCCAGTACCATTACTCACAGGCTTACATTATGTTCTCTTGTATAGTTTCTTCCCTGTGCATTCCCATATCAATGACTTCTAGTATATAACACAGTAATACACATGTATGTTTAACCATTAATCTAAGTTGTGTGTGAGTGAGTATTCCTGCCACTCACACGACAACACACGCTCCGGTTTCTTCTAAAAATGGTTACAAAACCATTTTTGCTATTGCAAATTCATATGATTATTATACTCTTTCTTTCTGATTCACCTACTTGGTGTTTACTTATTATTTCTCATACACCATTGTAGGAGTTGCTTTTCTGCTGCTTCTTCCAGTTTCAATTCTCTAAGAATACATCAATTTCGGCTTAATTATGCCCCGGTTCTCCACCATATGAGCTGGATGCTTTTGGGATATGGGAACTGTTTGTATACCGCTTATAGTTGATCTTAGGGAACTAGTTTAATATGCCCAATACATGCTCATCTTGCATTGGACAAAGAGCACTCTTGAGAGGTGTTAATGTTAATTATATATTTATTGCCACAAACCACAAGTACTGAATGATGTTTCTCAATATAATATAAATGCCAAATAGTCTGTAGTGTTCATGGGGAATGCACAGTTATTATACTCTCATCTCAATACATGCTAAGTCCAAACACAAGTCCACACTAGTCTCCATAGTCATACAGAGTATCCAATGCAGTTAAGTCACACAGCAGTAGTCTCACAATCATTATCTCCATGTAGGTCCTTGTCAGTCTATAGGACAATAATCCAAGTTCCTCTCCTGTCATGGTGACCAGTGTTGCCTTCAGTCTCACAGAACAAAGTGACTACATCCCTCCCTTGAGTAGGAGGCTGACTGCCATTTTATAGTCCTTCAGGCAATAACTCTTCCTTCCATATCCTGGAATGAGTAACTCTGGCTCCACATCCTGTTGTGAGTCAGTCAACAAGGGAAATCCCCATATGAGTCAGTCACTGAGTCATATCCTGGTATGAGTCAGTCCTCAGGGGAGATCCCACCATGAATCAGTGCCCAAGGCACATCCTGGTGTGAATCAGTCCCCCTGATACATCCTGTTTCATGTGAATCCTAGAGTGGGAGTTCATCTAGTTAATCCAGTACCATTACTCACAGGCTTACATTATGTTCTCTTGTATAGTTTCTTCCCTGTGCATTCCCATATCAATGACTTCTAGTATATAACACAGTAATACACATGTATGTTTAACCATTAATCTAAGTTGTGTGTGAGTGAGTATTCCTGCCACTCACACGACAACACTACCCCGGGTTTCGTCGCCGCCGGCCGAGGGAAAAGGGTCGTTTGGGGGTACCGCGTTTCGGAGTTGGACAGTCCGTTTTGAAATGGACTGTCCAACTCCAGCGACGCGAAAACACGCGTTTGCCGTTTTCTCTGGTGTTTACGGTCCGATCTCTACGAAATTCTAGGACGGGGAGGCCCCGCCGGGCCCCCAGGCCTACCCCGGGTTTCGTCGCCGCCGGCCGAGGGAAAAGGGTCGTTTGGGGGTACCGCGTTTCGGAGTTGGACAGTCCGTTTCGAAACGGCGCGTCGTTGGGGCGCCCGACCGGCGTTGGGGCGAGTCCTCATAGACGGCAATGCAAGCTGGGTTACGCGACCGCGGCGGCCAGGTTGCCTATGGGAAAGTGCTACACGCGAAAAGTGAGCAGCGCTGTCGCGCGGAGGCGAAAACGCGAAAACGCAGGTGGGAGCTCGGCAACGGCGCGTCGAGCTCGGCAACGGCGCGTCGTTGGGGCGCCCGACCGGCGTTGGGGCGAGTCCTCATAGACGGCAATGCAAGCTGGGTTACGCGACGGCGGCGGCCAGGTTGCCTATGGGAAAGTGCTACACGCTTTCGCCGAGAAAGTCGACGCGAGAGCCGCGTGCCGGAAGCGCGAACTTCGCGGCCGGGCGGGCGCTCAGTTGCCATCGTAATCGCGAGCGAGAGCTTTCGGTTCGACGCGCGTCTCCGTCGAAGTTACTACGGATTGGCACAGTTTCGCTTCGAGGCTCGCGGCCGTGCTCTCCTCATAGATGGGACCAGGGTGGTGACATTGTGAGGCGCGTCACGGCCCACCTGCTCCTCCCCGGGGCCCCGAAGGGCCGCGATTCCTCGCGTCGACGCGCGCGAAACCTCCGTTTTCGGCTTCGCTCGTGACGACGCCCTGTCGCCAGACGCAGGTAGGGCGGTCCGTCGGGCGCCCCAACGACGCGCTGTTGCCGAGCTCCCACCTGCGTTTTCGCCTTCGCGCGACAGCGTCGCTCACTTTTCGCGTGTAGCACTTTCCCATAGGCAACCTGGCCGCCGCCGTCGCGTAACCCAGCTTGCATTGCCGTCTATGAGGACTCGCCCCAACGCCGGTCGGGCGCCCCAACGACGCGCCGTTGCCGAGCTCGACGCGCCGTTGCCGAGCTCCCACCTGCGTTTTCGCGTTTTCGCCTCCGCGCGACAGCGCCGCTCACTTTTCGCGTGTAGCACTTTCCCATAGGCAACCTGGCCGCCGCCGCCGCGTAACCCAGCTTGCATTGCCGTCTATGAGGACTCGCGTCGCCGCGATACAAATCCTGACACAGTTTGGATGGGGTTTGCCCCCGGTCGGGGCCCCCCTCACAGGTGGGACCAGGGTGGTGACATTGTGAGGCGCGTCACGGCCCACCTGCTCCTCCCCGCGGCCCCGAAGGGCCGCGATTCCTCGCGCTTTCGGCTTCGCTCGCCACGACGGCGACGACACGTCGCCGCTAACGCAGGGACAGAGGGGGCGCCGGTCGGGCGGCCCCCACTCCCCCGGGGACGCGGACCGAGATCCAACTACGATCCGCTCCCTTCGCGACTGCGTTTTCGGGTTATCGCCTTCGCGCGACAGCGCCGCTCACTTTTCGCGTGTAGCACTTTCCCATAGGCAACCTGGATAGGGTCAGTAGGTCGCTTTTTTTTCACATTTTTTTTTTGGTTAAAAAAGCCAATTTTAGTAGTAAAATCGCCAAAAGTGTCCTAAATTTTTTCAAAAATTAAAAAAATGGCCCAAAAAAATTAGGGTCGGCCCCTAAAACGTAGGGTCGGTCGAGATACCGGAACACAACTTTTTAGGCCTTAGGTGACTGATTATTGTTGCAGCAACATCATAATAACCTGTCGGCTGGGTGACATTTTCTGTTGGTAGATCACTGTCCGTACAGCCATCTGCAGGAATCAGTTTTGTTGCTTGGTACAAGGCCCTCGCAATATCCCAACAGTCATCCAGGATAACAACACCAAGTGTTATGTTTGGTAAAATACTTGTGTCGTGATTGATTTTATTTACTCTGAATATAACAGCATTTGCTGCCTGGACTGACGCTACATACCATGTTTTACAGAGATCCTTTGTTAGTGGCGTTATCAAACCGAAGTTGATATCACCTGGTGTAAAAAAGTCAGTCTCTGGTAGATCATCGTAGTTCTTGAATCTAGCACCAGCAAATCTCAGGAAGAATAAAATCCACAAGAATGACATTGTTCCTTCTATACTCTTCCTTCCTTGCATTCCTATCCAAATGATCAGGCTGCTATTCTAGAAAGGTTAGGCAGAAAGAAATTACTATACTTTTTCTATTAATGTTATACAAACCTGTTTCTCTGAGAAATGAAATGTTGGAAGATGAGATTCTTTCACCATTGTTTCCATACCTCTCTGAGACTGGACTTTCAATAATAACAAGACATCATACATGATGTACATTCTGACCTCTGTCTATATATCTATGTTAACAATATTTATTTCACACACAACATGTGTTTGCTTGAATTATAGCAATGCTTTTTTTTCATTCTAGAATCTCTGAATTAGGTTTTACCAAATTCCTTTTTATGTAAGTGAATGATAATTGAGATGCAAGAAGTGGAGATGTAATAGATAGAATTTGTGTATTAAGGTTAAAGAGCAGTTTGAGTTATTGTGGCAGCTTAAATTGTATTCATCCATCGCGTTAAGCTCTTGACGTTTTTAGAACCTCAATTATTCCCAAGTGTAATATTACACAGCTATGAAATTACCAACATTAAATTATTCTAAACAAAACTGTCGTTTAGGTATGGACAAAGCACATTTACCACTGATACACATGTACACACATACAATTGAAAAGCATTCTAACTTGCAAACTTACCCCATTTAGGGAAAACCCATCAGATAGAGGACTGTCTCGATCACACAACCATCCAAATGGATATATTTCGAAGAGGCTCAACAGACTAATGTCCCTTTATCATTTTGCCTGTTGAGTGTTGTTCTGGTGTCACGTTCACCGTGTCCCTGTGCTATCCCTGCTATAACTGTCTGAAAAGAACACCTGACATGTCAAAGCCCATGGAGCTTAAAGTGTGTATGTCATATGATTGGGACCCAACATTCAGTCCTCTTATAATTTATCCAGAATGTTGACGAAGACCAAACTTTCCTTCCTTCCTATGATTTTCCTCAAATGTTATCATATTGGCTGACTATTGGGACCCTAAATTGATATTTGCCCTTACTGTTTTAATGAGTAAGACTACAGGTTCTGAGTTGCTGGAGTATTTCCAAATCAATTTTTGAAAAATTCTGCATGCTCGTCACCATGAACGTAGAGTTCAGTGTCTGGAAAAAAATCCCCCATGAGCCCCCAGGACCATATATAAAAGGAAAGGAGGGACTTACTTGATTTAGTACTGAATGAGTAGTGGTAGGGAACCATCCTCCTTGTCCAACCAATTCTCACTATTGGGACCCTATTTCTAAGCTGTTACTAGCCATGGATAACATGTACATGTCTCTAGTACTATACAGTCCTTGGAACATCTTCAGTTAGGATTTATAATCTGATAAAAATTGGATATAGCTACTTTAAACAGTTTTCATTCATAACAGCATCATAACAATTTTGCAATGACATTTTGTCTCATCATGAATCATGCAGTTTCATCCTTGACATTGCATCTCTATGACAGTAGAAGCACTGAATGAGGCGTATAACTCTAACAGTGCCTGCTGTATCATTTATATTGACAGGCACCCTGCATGTTAAAGCAGCATTGAGGCATTGCCGGTTGTATTTACTGCACTGAGAATGAACTATGACAGTGGGACACTCAATCACACCAAATGGATACAGGTTCAAAATCTATGACCCGCTGACATCTATGACCGGCTGACGTCTATGACTAGCTGAGGTAACTCCTATAATTCCCAATTTCTTATACATGGTCTACAATTATGAGTGTTGTCCTACTATAAGAGGGGGGGGCATGATTTCTTCCAGTTCTAAGGGGGTGTACCACCACAAGGGGTGGTAAACTTAGATATAGACGTCAGCCAGTCATAGACGTCAGCCAGTCATAGACATCAGCCAGTCGTAGACGTCAGCCAGTCATAGACGTCAGCCAGTCATAGACGTCAGCCAGTCATAGACGCCAGCCAGTCATAGACGCCAGCCAGTCATAGATGCGATCCAGTGGTATACATCAGCCAGTCATAGACGTCAGCCAGTCATAGACGTCAGCCAGTCATAGACGTCAGCCAGTCATAGACGTCAGCCAGTCATAGACGTCAGCCAGTCATAGACGTCAGCCAATCATAGACGTCAGCCAATCATAGACGTCAGCCATTCATAGATGTCAGCCAGTCATAGATGCGATCTAGTCATATACGTCAGCCAGCCATATACGTCAGCCAGCCATAGACGTCAGCCGGTCATAGACGTCAGCCGGTCACAGACGTCAGCCGGTCACAGACGTCAGCCGGTCACAGACGTCAGCCGGTCACAGACGTCAGCCGGTCACAGACGTCAGCCGGTCACAGACGTCAGCCGGTCACAGACGTCAGCCGGTCACAGACGTCAGCCGGTCACAGACGTCAGCCGGTCACAGCCGGTCACAGACGTCAGCCGGTCACAGACGTCAGCCGGTCACAGCCGGTCACAGCCGTCAGCCGGTCACAGACGTCAGCCGGTCACAGACGTCAGCCGGTCACAGCCGTCAGCCGGTCACAGACGTCAGCCGGTCACAGACGTCAGCCGGTCACAGACGTCAGCCGGTCACAGACGTCAGCCGGTCACAGACGTCAGCCGGTCACAGACGTCAGCCGGTCACAGACGTCAGCCGGTCACAGACGTCAGCCGGTCACAGACGTCAGCCGGTCACAGACGTCAGCCGGTCACAGACGTCAGCCGGTCACAGACGTCAGCCGGTCACAGACGTCAGCCGGTCACAGACGTCAGCCGGTCACAGACGTCAGCCGGTCACAGACGTCAGCCGGTCACAGACGTCAGCCGGTCACAGACGTCAGGCTGTATTGATTTGGAGAGAGTGACTCAAAATGTGATTCACATGGCGTGAATATCCATTTAACTCACAGTATGAATGCATATACATGTGCATTATCATCCTGTGGAACCACAGTTACCACAGTGGGCTATTCTGCATCCATCGCGGGACCCATCGGTACCAGGGCCAATAATATATGAAGTGTGATGTTGTCAGCTTTTATCAATATAAATAGTGCTCTCCATAACAGCATTTCAAATCAGCAGAGCATTGTGTCGCTAGGGAAGTTTGAAGTTAAACACGTTTATTGACCATAAACTCATAGCAATGATGCTTTTCATACAGTCATAGCATAATAGCATATCAATATCAAGAGCAATTAATGGCTTCAGCTGAGTCATTATATGGACACAATACTGTAAACGTAGATATTTTCGCATGTATAAATTTTCGCGGATTTGCTAAAAAGGACCTTTTCATGTGTACTTAAATTCACGAATTTCAAAAGATGGTAGTAATATGACAATACTGAATAAATTTTCACTCTGTGCATATTTTCATGGACATTTAAAAAACGCGAAATTCGCGAAAATATGTACAGCGCGAAAATATCTACTTTTACAGTAATGGGCCTCTCACAAAGAGTATAGAATTACTAGTAGTGGTTTCCACAAGCGTAAAACAGCAAGATTTAAAGTTAACTAACAAACGAGGATATTAATCATCTCTAATGGCTTCACACCAAAACCCAGGGGGACATCAATTTTTGTATCACAAGAGTTCAAGAATCTCAATCGGGTTATTGCTTTACTATAAAATTGATTAAGTACATATTTCAATGCATTACTAGGGGATTGGTTCCGCAGTAGGCATTGAGTAGACAATGGTGTTCCCAATCAATGCTATATGGCCGCTCAGTGCTAAAAGCACAGCACTTCTAAGGATGTATAAAGATAGAAAAGGGTTAAGTGGCACAACCTTTGATGATAGCAGTCATGAGTAAACAAACCGGCGTAAAACTTTAACAAACCAACGGAAAGTATGAAACACATTTTATAAAAACAATAGACATTTTATACTTCACGTCTTAACTGTATGTTGCTCTATAACGCACTATGGTCATGACCCTTCATAAGAAGTCTCGACGTGAAGTATGTCGTTGTCTATTCTCTAAATAACCTACGCAAGTTTCTACAGTAGGTTTGTGTCCAGATCTACCCGATATATATAAAACTGCTTACATCAGGAAAGCATCACGTTGTAAAAGCAACAAGGCCTACGTTGCATTTAAAAATCATAAAAAAAGACACTTATGGCAGGACCCCTCCCACAAGTCCCTGGGCCCGAGCTGCAGATAGCGGTACTTTATATAGCTGATCGAGTTAGGCCAAAGAAACAGGTGTGTTTCAGGTAACATAGTCTGAAGATCTAGGTAGGGTAGGTCAGATTTAAAAAAAAAAAATTCTTTTTTACTTTGGCCTGAAAAGTAGCCAAAAACTGACTTGCAAACTTTAGCACCCACTCTACGACAACAGCGTTGATTCACGGATTATCAAATGGCCCAAAAAAAGCCCAAAAATCACTTAAAATATGTTTGTTTTTTTCAAAATTGGATAACATTTTTTAGGGTCAGCCCTGTTTGGCTAGGTAGGGTCTGGTAACCTGAAACACACCTTCTTTGTTTGGCCTTAGAGAATAAATGCAGAAGAGGCTCTATAGCTAGTCACACATACCTGTCCTATTAGGGCCTCCATAACCCCTTAAATGCTGCATAGTGCTCTAATGCATCATGCTCTTTGTCATCATGATGCAGCCCTTCAAGCGTCATGCCAATCCTATAATGTTGATACACTCCTATAGGGTAGCGAAATGAATGCAGCCCTTGTGAAGCCTACCCCAGACAGCTGCGACTCGATCTGTAACTAGGCAGATTGGGTATGTGTGCTCTGACGTCCTCCCGATCGAGTCTAGAGGATCAAACATGCCTGATATTGCCCGATTGAATCGGCCGATAGAATCTGTCGATCAGAGCGAGCCTATCTGCAGTGGCCTTGAGCAGACTCGCCAGGGCTGCATCCATGCATTGTGATGTAAAAGGGCACATCATATTAAAAAGCTATGCGGCCCTTAAAGCGCTATGCAGCCCTTAAAGCGATGTATGGCTTTTAAAGCGTGATGGAGCTTTTAAAGTGCTATGTGGACTTTGAAGCGCCATGCAGCCCTTTAAGCTTTATGCGGACATTAAAGCGCTCTGCGAACCTTAAAACTAAAGTGCACTGTGGCCCTTAAAGTGTTATGGGGCCCTTTAAGCGCTATGCAGCCATTAAAGCACTATACAGCTTTTAAAACGCACTGCGAAACTTAAAGCTCTATGCAGCCCTGAAAACACTATGCGGCCCTTAAAGGGTTAATTAGGCCATATTCAATTATCACAGAGACAAGGAGCAGCTGCAGACGCCGACCAGACGCTGACAAGACGCTCCACGTGATGTGGTAATCTACTCAGACCCTGAGAGGCTGCCGTAAAACCTCCGGTATAGACCGCAGCTACCGTAAAACCTCAGGTATAGACCGTGGCTACCGTAAAACCTTGGTTATAGACCGAGGCTACCGTAAAACCTCGAGTATAGACCGCAGCTGCAGTAAAACCTCAGGTATAGACCGCAGCTACTGTAAAACCCCGGGTATAGACCCCGGCTACCGTAAAACCTTGAGTATAGACCGCGGCTACCGTAAAACCACGGGTATAGACCGCGGCTACTGTAAATCCTCGGGTATAGACCGCAGCTACCGTAAAACCTCAGGTATAGACAGCAGCTACCATAAAACCTCGGGTATAGACCGCAGCTGCAGTAAAACCCCCGGTATAGACCGCGGCTACAGTAAAACCTCGGGTATAGACCGAGGCTACCTTAAAACCTCGGGTATAGACCAAGGCTACCGTAAAACCTCAGGTATAGACCGCAGCTACTGTAAAACCCCGGGTATAGTCCCCGGCTACCGTAAAACCTTGAGTATAGACCACGGCTACCGTAAAACCACGGGTATAGACCGCGGCTACTGTAAATCCTCGGGTATAGACCGCAGCTACCGTAAAACCTCAGGTATAGACAGCAGCTACCATAAAACCTCGGGTATAGACCGCGGTTACAGGAAAACCTCCGGTATAGACCGAGGCTACCTTAAAACCCCGGGGTATAGACCGAGGCTACCGTAAAACCTCAGGGATAGACGGCAGCTACCGTAAAACCTCGGGTATAGACCGCAGCTGCAGTAAAACCTCCGGTATAGACCGCGGGTACCGTAAAACCTCCGGTATAGACCGCGGCTACCGTAAAACCTCCGGTATAGACGGCAGCTACCCTAAAACCTCGGGTATAGACTAGCTAATACGCAAGTCAGATCAAATAGGCGGTGATATGACAAAGATGCAGGGTATGGCTTATATATGTTTTTAGATTTTAGATACTACAGAGCTCAAATCGCCACAATCAGACCCTGGTGAGGCTTGTAGGATATTCCCAAAGTCTAGGTGCAGCTAATACGAGAGTTAGGCTTACACGCAAGGTAACCCTTCAGCATAGTGATGCAATACGGGCAGCATAGTGGCTCAATGCCCTATGCCATTTTGTCGTTATGATGCTTGAGAGCAGTCCTGACGAGTAACTCACCAATGCTGCATCCATGCATTATGCAAAATCAACAGGGTGATACACTCCCAAGGGATTGCCTTGATCTAAAAAAACAACAACACAAAACACAAAAAAAAACCATAGAGTTCGCTGTGGCCATACCTTATTGTGGCAATGAATGATGCAAATACATATCCCACGTGTCCTGGGACTTGTTGTATTTTGGCAGGTATCAACTCATAGAGTAGAATCAAATATCCTCTCCTCATGCCCCACTGCTGTTATACAGCTGTGTGGTCCTGGACTATAACACCAGGGGGCGTTGGGTGATGGCCACATGCATGAATATAACATTTAATACTTCCTTAACCCTTTAAGGGCTCTCAACAGGTTTGTACAAATTAACACATATGCATGCATTATTTGACCCAGATATGTTGAGACTATACACATTGTACACTAAATTGATCATATTTAATGTTTTTATCAGATTAGTTCCATTTTGGAAGGTTTCAGAGGCTATGGAGTGCAAATGGAACAAAAACATTCTTTTTTCTTAGAACATCATTATGGGATGGAAAAAGAACACTTTCATAACTTTTGATAATTGGAGAGTAATCTAGGGGTCATTCCCTGGGGACCTTTTCTTTCTTTTAGCTATATCTCAATTATTAAGCTCTACAGAGCTGTTCAAAGTAGCATAGTTACTTGAAAATTGATGATTTTTCATGAAAAATGGCCAAAATCCCCTATTTTTCTCCTGTTTTCAACAATTTTCAACCATTTTCAAGTGACTATGCTACTTTGAACAGCTCTGTAGAGCTTAATAATTGAGATATAGCTAAGAGAAAGAAAAGGTCCCCAGGGAATGACCCCTAGATTAATCCCCAATTATCAAAAATTATGAAAGTGTTCTTTTTCCATCCCATAATGATGTTCTAAAAAAAAGAACGTTTTTGTTCCATTTGCACTCTTTGGCTTCTTGAACCTCCTAAAATGGAACTAATTTGAAAGAAACATTAAATATGATCAATTTGGTGTATAATGTGTATAGTCTCAACATATCTGTGTCAAATAATCTATGCATATGGGTTAATTTGAACAAACCTGTTGAGAGTCCTTAAGGACACATGTCGCTAAAAGATGATATTTGTCGTCACGATGCACCAATGCATCCCGGCAAGTAACTCATGCCAATTCTTCGGAAGTACATCAACCATGTAAGGTCGGCATGATGCTTGAGTGCAGCTCTGGCGAGTTACTCACCAGGGCTGCATTCATGCATCATGATGACCAAGGCATGATGCATTAAGGCATCATGTCGTCCGGGTTAACTGCTTCCATGGACACTCCATGTCATGTATACAACTCCAATCTCCCGGCATATGTTTCAGACCAGTAATGAAATATAAATTTTCAGATCCAGAACCGGTTATAGGATTCTCCTGAGTTGGGGGTGTGGGTTATACGCGAGATGTGGGTTGTACACGGGAATTTACGGTAATACCATTTTCACCCCTTCTTCCACAGAAGAGTTCCTAAGTCTTTGAAAGGCTGTGTCCTATACGGGACTAGCACATCCTGGTCCCTGAGGTAGTCGGGGGCTAAACTCCATCTCCTTATCAGGCTATAATCCCCTCTCCTCACACCTTGAACAAGGGGCTGATAAGAAATTCTCCTATGATGCATTGCTCTGGAGTCGGGGGCCTAACTACAATGCATTGCTCTGAGCCAAGATGGCTGACCCCATAGCCTAATGTGCTAGTCCCGTATATCTGGTGACTCTGGTTATTAAGGCTACGATATTTAACTACCCAGTATTGTATTTGGCCAGATTGTGTCACAGGCTATATACACTGGGTGCCTGTGACATTAGGCAGGGTGTGCTGGGCTGAGGTACAAAGGCCAGGTTGTTCATAGGGACTAAAGGCCCCTCATCATTTACTATAGAGGAACCTCAGTCTCATACAATGTACCGTAAAACCCCTCCTTTAAGACGACCCCGCCTTTAAGACGACCCCCTACTTTGAGAAGAAAATTCGTCTTGTATGAAAAACACTTTAGATTTGTTTCCTCTTTGATTCTATATAATAAAACCCCACCTTTAAGACGACCCCCTTCTTTCAGATAAAAATCCGTCTTGTAGGAAAAATAAATCCCAAAATAAATTAGTCTTAAAGGCGGGGTTTTACGGTACATGTAAATATGTGTCATATTGAGACTATATACTGCCAGCATCTACCTCTGCTTTGTAAGCCAACATATCATAAAATAGCTTTTATCCAATTTTAAATTCGGTATGGTTGATTGTGTGGACATTAATGTCAGCATTATGACGCCATAAAGACTAGTGAATGTCGCCACCTGACGGGTGTTGGTGGTACCGGCTCTCCCGCGCATTGGGAGCGGGACAAAGGATCCTCATAAGCATGTTTACACCAGCCTGGAACGGACGTGTTGTAGTTCCGTGTTAGGCAAGTACCGGTGGTGGTACATTATAGGATTATGGAGAAGAAATTGCAGAAGTGCAGCGAATGCAGGGAGACACACATTCCCAAAGGAGGCAAACCTTGTTCATATACGTTGGAAGCAAGGAAGAAAGCCCTCGAGTGCAAAGCTGCGGACGCCCTAGGTGACGGATGGCGGTTGTACATAGACTCTCAAAAAATGGAGGATGACTCTCAGGAGTACCTGGGAAGGAGTCCTAAGGAACCTCCCCAACCAACCCAGCTTACGGAGAATACGGTAGGAGCTATACTGTTGGAGATGCAGGCTTCTCGGAAAGTTATGGAGAATCAGATGCAGTTGTTGTCAGGGTTAGTGCAAGGACTCGGGTTGGTGGATCCGGCCAGGGATTCGGCAAGGGACTCGGCAACCGGCGGAAAAATCCCAAAATTCCGGTTTAGAGCCCAGACATCAGCACAACCATCTAGTATGACCCGTGATCCAACGGGCATGTCGTCCTACATGGAGTCACAATGGACCCCAGAGTCTGGTGAGCCAGAGGCGGGCGAAGGAGATGACGGCGCAGGTGACGACGGTGACGACGCGAGTGACGACGCCCAACACAAGTCGAGCTTGGCGCTACTACAGGCGCTCTTAGGGAAGAAGAATGCTAAGCAGACGAATCCCCTCAAGGGCCAGAGGTTCACCCCCGCCGATCTAATGAGGGGAGTGCCATCGAGGTCGATCGTCCAGGGAGTCCAGAGAGTCCAGGGAGCCAACGGCCAGCAATTGGTTTTCATCTCTGAAAAGTCAGCAAAACGTGAGTTGATTACTTTTGACTTGGGTCCACACATGCACAGTGACAGATCTAAAAACCCCACTATACACGATGTTATATCTGCTAGCATGAGCTTGGTAGAGAGCTTCATGATACATGGTGTTGATGATGCCCACTGTTATGCCCAACATGTCAAGTACCTGACCGATAAAGTAAGGGTGTATGAAGAAAAGTGTTTGTTGGATTATGACCTAGCTATGAGAGAACGGGGGGAGGAATTTGGCATCCACACTTTTTGTTATGGGGATGAACGATTATTCACTAGGTGGGTAGGGCCTGAGGGGGTCCTTCCAAAGGAAGCTAGGGATGGTTATCGCCAATCAGGCAGAGGTAGGGGTAGAGGTGCAAGAGGCAGATTCAGGGGCCGTGGTTATGGCCAAGGTAGGCAAGGCATGGGGTCCAATGAGGGGTATCATGATGGTGGTTACGGTAGCTACGGTACAGGCAGGAGGAATGACTACTGTTTTGATTTCAACAAAGAGGCAGGTTGTAGGTATTATGACTGCAGGTACCCCCATGTGTGCCAGGAGTGCAAGGGACTACACCCCATTATGGCGTGCCAGCAGAAGAAAAAAGAATAGGATGAGGCAGCTCCCCTCAGTTACGAGGCGGAGGGGGGAGTGTTAGCAGGTTGCCAGGCAGGCAGTGTAGTTAGGCAAGTTACAAGACAGGCAGGTAGTTTGGATGGTAGGTTTGATTCACTTGGTTGTATAGTTGGTACCACCGACCCTACCGTGGAAGGGGGCGTGGCAGATCATTCGTTGCAAGTTGAGGGCGGCCTCTCTCGGAGGTTGGGACGCCCGAATGTCACTGTTCCTGAAGGTTGTGGGGCAGAGCATCCCCATTTTTCAATTTTTTCTGGTAGTTTTTCATGTGAGAAGCCTGACCTGAGCTTTGTCGATGAAAATTCGGGTTATTGTGGCCGTAATCGAGAGAAATCTGGAAAGTTTAGTGTGAATTCTAGCGAAGGCGCCATTGGCATGGGCGCGGCCATCTTGAATCCCGCGGCCCGAGAAGGGCGCGAGAGGTTGGACGAGAGCGATGACGTCACGATTCAAAATGGAGGCATCGACGCGCGGGACGATGAGAGTGTAGATTCCGGCATGGGATTATCGGTTGTATCGTGTGATTTACATGGTTGGGACAGTTGTATTTACTGCGAGGAGGTTGAGGTGGACACGGAGATTGATCCTATGGATAGTTACGTGCAGCTTTGGTCCAGCAACGGCGATAAAGGCAAGTTCCCCTTGTATCGCTCACCAGTGCCAGTTCAACTCCCGGCGGTATGTCCTACGGTGGTACATGGAGGTGTACAGTACCATCGCCCCTGTGGTGAAAAATGTTGTGGTAGCCATAGGTTGGCAGGTATGCAGGTTCAGTTAAATCCATGTGTGTTCTACGACGAGTGCTTCAACCATGAATCTGGTGTTGACCCCGAGGCAGATTTTATTTTCACGGGTGTTAGTAGGGGGTTCAGAATTGTGGATGCTGATTTTGATGACTCATATTGTAGGTCCAATTATGAGTCTATCACAAAAGGAAAAGCCAAGGTAAAAATGGACAAATTAGTGAGGCAGGAACTGTTGTGTGGCAAGGTGTGTAAGGTTCAGGATAAACCGACTTGTGTACATTCCCTAGGGGCGATTCATAAACCAGATGGGGCAATTAGGCCTATTACTGATTGCAGTCGGGGGAAGTCGGGACCAGGTAGTGAGAGTATCAATGACCACATGGCCACCACGTGTTCCAAGTTTCAATATGTCAAAGTGGATGATATAGTAGAAGCAATAACGCCAGGGTGCTATTTTTCAGTGGTGGATGTGAGCTCGGCCTATAGGTCAGTTCCTATCTTCCCTGGTGATAGAACCAAGCAGGGTTTCCGCTGGGAACTGGATGGTATAAATGACTATTACGTAGATTGCTCCTTGTCATTTGGTCTGAAATGTGCACCTTTTATTTTTACCAAGCTGACCGAATTTGTTATTCGTTGTCTGAAAAGGAGAAATGTACATAGGGTCTATGGGTACTTAGACGACTTCTTGGTCATAGGTGACTCGAAGGAAGAGTGTAGGGATAACCAGGCCATCCTTATTGAAATTCTGCGCAGCCTGGGATTCCACATAGCGTGGAAGAAGGTGGTATCTGCAAGTCAGATAGTGAGATATCTGGGCATAGAATTTGATAGTCTAGCAATGGAGCTTAGATTACCGTCAGACAAAGTCCAAAAAACTCTCTCCCTGGTAGAAGAATTCAAAGGGAAGCAGTGTTGTAAGAAGCAGGAACTTCAAGTATTGGCTGGGTATCTAGCGCATGCTAGCCAGGTTGTTCGAGGGGGACGCACATTCTCTAGAAGAATTATAAATCTGATACGGTTTCTTCCAGATAGTGAAAAGTTGATCCACATCCCGGGGTGGATGAAAGAAGACCTAGTGTGGTGGAAGAATTTCTGTGAGGTATTTAATGGAAAAGCAAAAGTCATTCAATGCAATGTCAATCCGAGTGTAAAGTTGGAAACAGACTCTTCAATGTCAGGCTTTGGGGCACGCTGGGATGGTGACTGGCTGGCAGGGTTTTGGGCTGAAGAAACAGAAGGGGCTAGTGCAGCATATTTGGATCATCATTGGTCCAAGGAACCTGCTGAGTATGACCCGGTAGATGACATAAATCTGCTTGAGTTGTGGCCCATCCTTGCAGCGGTAGAGAGATGGGGTGAGTTGTGGAGGGACTCAAAAATAGTGGTATATACGGATAATACCCAGGTAAAGTGGATGATCAGTACAGGTAGATCTAAAAGTATAAAAGCTATGTGGTGGTTGAGGGAGTTGTTTTGGAGGTGCTGCTTATACAATATTCAGATTGTGTCCAAATGGATAAGCACCAAAGAGAATACGGTGGCAGATTATCTGTCACGTATGTCTGACGCTAGGAGTCTAGGTACTCTTCCTCCATCATTTAATGAGTGGCTCTGCTGTTTCAGGTGAGTCACTCATAAAGAAGCTGCGCATCTTACAATCACGGTGGATGGCGGACAATTCTAAGTCAACTAGAGCTTCTCAGTGGAGATCTTACTTCAGCTTCTGTGAGGAAATGGATTACTCAGAGCCTCTACCTGCTTCACCGGAGATGATATTATTATATTTGGTCCATCTGACTAATAGACTGAGTTACAAATCGATTACCCAATCTAGGGGCAGTATGGATTCTCCATGACATGTTTGGAGTTTCTCACATTGATAGGAATGAGTTTGAGTTAGTTATCACTCTCAGGGGTATTAAACGTACGATTGGTGATGTGACAGTGCAGGCTAGGCCTGCTACACTAACAGACTTAGTTTCTATGTTCAGGGTTTTGGACATGACTTTAGACCAAGATCTAGCGTTCTGGGTTGCAGTGTTGTTGGGTTTCAGGGGGCTACTCAGGAAGTCTAATCTGGTGGAGTTAGATATGTCAGTTAAGCTGGAGGACTTGTGTTGGGAATCATGGGGGGTAGGCATTTCGGTTCGTAGAACAAAGACCATTTCATTTAAGGAGCGTGTGCTATATATTCCGTTTGTCCCTATATCAGGGTCGATATTCTATGGCCGGTATAATGGGTCAAGCAAGGATTATGCAATAAAACGCCAAACCTTATATAGACTATTTAATACACGTGTTTTGTGATTGTCATTTTATTAGGCTAAACGCAGTATTTATTGTGGACATTAATGTCAGCATTATGACGCCATAAAGACTAGTGAATGTCGCCACCTGACGGGTGTTGGTGGTACCGGCTCTCCCGCGCATTGGGAGCGGGACAAAGGATCCTCATAAGCATGTTTACACCAGCCTGGAATTTCTTTTCATTATTGTGTTAATTATGTGCCCGGTATAATGGGTCAAGCAAGGATTATGCAATAAAACGCCAAACCTTATATAGACTATTTAATACACGTGTTTTGTGATTGTCATTTTATTAGGCTAAACGCAGTATTTATGCAAGAGCTAAAGAATACCCGGTATATAGGAATTCATTAAATTGGATGCAAATTGTTAAAATATGAAGATTAGTTGGAGTATTTGGAAAATTCAGTCAGAAAGCTGAGATCATGGCTGGCTATTATGGCTAGAGGGCCTACGCTGGTCATTAAGATTCTACGCCAGCAAATGCCGACATGCTGACAAAATTTCGGCAACACTGCCGCAGAGAGGCTGTCTGACTCCTCTATTGTAGGATAGGGGTGGCGCAGAGATAGAAGTGGTCACCCAAGAAACCAATGCTGAGGGAGTGCCCCCCCCCCCCCCCTGGCGGGGTGCTGAGTAGGGCATACCCTGACCTGCTCACACAGACTGGCCTGGATCTGCTCATATTCACCGCCCCACAACTCCGGGTGTACAGAAGCTGCTCGTGGGGCAGTATTTGATCAGGCCGCGGGAGTGCTTGACATGACGGCTGTATGGTCCCGGGGTGTGAGGGGCAGGGAGGGGGCAGGGAGGGCGGAGGGCTGGGGCCTGACCATTCAGCTGCTAGCCTACCACTGCTGACAAGTAAAGTCTATGCTATACCAGCGCTATCTTTGTTGCTACTATGGGGAATGGAGTGCAGGGCAGACCCTGGAATTTGGAAAGGGGGGTCCACCAAACACCAGAATATCGACATCGCGACTCACAGCTGATCACATATCATTAAAAACATTTTGAAAAAGAAGTCCAGGGGTGTCACATGGCGCTGCAAGCCTCAGGGGGGATTCCCTGTCACATGGCGCTGCAAGCCTCAGGGGGGATTCCCTGTCACATAGTGCCTCAAGCCTCAGGGGGGATTCCCTGTCACATGGTGCCTCAAGCCTCAGGGGGGATTCCCTGTCACATGGCGCTGCAAGCCTCAGGAGGAATTCCCTGTCACATGGCGCTGCAAGCCTCAGGGGGGATTCCCTGTCACATAGTGCCTCAAGCCTCAGGGGGGATTCCCTGTCACATGGTGCCTCAAGCCTCAGGGGGGATTCCCTGTCACATGGCGCTGCAAGCCTCAGGGGGGATTCCCTGTCACATGGCGCTGCAAGCCTCAGGAGGAATTCCCTGTCACATGGCGCTGCAAGCCTCAGGAGGAATTCCCTGTCACATGGCGCTGCAAGCCTCAGGGGGAATTCCCTGTCACTTGGCGCTGCAAGCCTCAGGGGGAATTCCCTGTCACATGACACTGCAAGCCTCAGGGGGAATTCCCTGCCATAGTGCAGGTAGCCATTTTTTATTTTAATTGCAAGCCACAGGGGGAATTCCCTGTCACATGGCGCTGCAAGCCTCACGGAGAATTCCCCATCACATGGTGCTGCAAGCCTCAGGAGGAATTCCCTGCCATAGTGCGGGTAGCCATTTTTTATTTTAACTGCAAGCCTCAGGGGGAATTCCCTGTCACATGGCGCTGCAAGCCTCAGGGGGAATTCCCTGTCACATGGCGCTGCAAGCCTCAGGGGGAATTCCCTGTCACATGGCGCTGCAAGCCTCAGGGGGAATTCCCTGACATGCGTACGGTCCTGCAAGCCTCAGGACCTTCTCCTCGTTGAGGAGAATGGTGAGGACTAGTGGCAGGGGGGGGGGGGGCGCTGTGTCCGTGAGCTGGGCATGGGATGGACAACTGACAACCACCCATTACCAGTATAGAAGGGGGGGGGGGTCAGTAGGTGGAGTATGTGCTCAGTATATGTTTACTGAGGCCCTAACGGTCACTACTGGTCTCCACAAGTCCCCCCGAAAAAAAGGTTACCGTAAAACCCCGCCTATAAGCCGACCCCGCCTATAAGCCGAAAGTGACTTTGAGAGAAAAAATTCGGCTTATATAAAAATGTTTTGACATTTTAGAAAGCCCCGCCTATAAGCCGAATTGGACTTTGGGGGTCTTAGGGCGTGCTTAGCCCCTACCTTGGCTATAAACAATACCCCTTTTTAAACAGGTTGATAAAAAAATTTTCATTGTAATACTACGTCTCTTTAATGTAACGTGTATACCCCCTTTGGAAATTACTTTTAAGTGCACTACAGTAAACAAAAGTTGAGTAATTATTGTGACAAAGATTTCATATTTTTTCAGACATGATTTTTAAATTATCTTTTAGAAAACCCCGCCTATAAGCCGAATGTGAGTTTTGGGGAGAAAATTCGGCTTCTACGAAATAAAAACGCCAAATAAAATTCGGCTTATAGGCGGGGTTTTACGGTAATTTCAGGTAACATCGCAAGGAAATGTAGGGTCCGTAGGTCGTTTCCCTTTTTTTCTTTTTTCCTTTTTTTTTTTTTTTACATGAAAGTACTAGCCGGCCCCTCCGAAGACACTAAAATTGACAGAAAAAGGGTAAAAATACTGAAATTTCTTCAGAATTGCATAAAAGAACGTAGGGTCGGCCCTGTTTTCATAGGGTCGGTCGGGTGACCTGAAACAAACCTTTTTTTTGGCCTTATACACGCATGTAGCCCCAGCACGTAACTCGCTAGTTACTCACCTTTGGGGTCTTCATGATGCTTGAATGCAGCCCTGGAGAGTCACTAACTTACCAGGGCTGCATTATGACAACCAGGCCCTTAGCCATTTAAAGATGGCGTAATGCATTAATGCATCATGCCCTTGCTGGTCATGATGCATGAATGCAGCCCTGTTGAGTAAGGGCTAAGGGGTGAGTATATGGAGAGTGGACGGTGTGTGTGTGGGGTATATACCACGCATACTAACTTACCTTTGTCTCCAAGAAGAGTCCTAGTCCTGCCGTAAGGTAGGACAGTGTGGGCCACTTTGACTGCTACACTGGCTACCTGTGTACAGACCCCTGTCCTCCCCTGCTCCCCCACAAGGTTGGGGGTATGCAGGCTATGTGCTTTAAGGACCGCAGCAATGTTGACACAAAGCAGAGGGGGGACTTTGCTAAATGTGGGTATATCTGCAGTTTAATGCAACATTGTGTGTTCTGCATCCCAGTAATATTATTGACTCAGGGTTACTCTGAGTCTTGTGCGACGGGTAGCAGGGGGTCTCTGAGCCTAAAATTTAAAACAGCTGTCATTCCTTCAAAATTGGAGCTTTTTCTCTCAATTTTGTGTCATTAGATGCGGTACAATGTTGTCCTTCCTATGTAATCGCGCTTTAATCCATTTTCAAACGCTTCCCCCTGAAAAGCATGATTTTAATTTTGTGTCTAAAATGGTGGTAATTTGCTTCAGCATAGAGCCCTATGGGAGCCTGTAGATAACCCTTGACATTTAACAGTTACATATTGAACGGGCTCAGTGCTAAGTCAATGGGACAGATCTCGGCAGCCGACCAAACCGGGGTGAGACACTTTTTTTCAGCAAGCTTTGACTAGATCCAATGGTAATTTAACACAGGGAAGTACTACACTATTTCCCAAAGGAGATGCCATCCTATATCATATACTAGGCCCAACATACGCTGCAGTATGTTAGATACCGGTATGGTAATTTAATGGTAATCTAATATATATGTTGCTGTCCAGTCTTGTTCAATACATGACAAATATTTTGAGAACAAAAACAGACAACCCTGTAGTAGGATATAGCTCAGACCCTACTAAGCACTATTCGCTGTTACTTACAATATGGACATGGGAGCTTTTTATTCAGTGTGTGTCTGACATAGACGTGAGAGGACAAAAGACATAGATAGCCAAGATCGGGGAACATGAAAATTTGAATTTGGGCCTAAGTACCCCCCCAAAAGAAAGTCAATGTCCACATTTTTTTTGAGTATACCCTTCTTTTGCGCGGCTTGCCTCACTCGGTGTGGCTTTCTTAGGGCACCTGCGTCATGCGACCTATAGGTTGTGTGGTGCAGGCCTATAGGTAGTTGTGAGTTCCTGACTTGTGACGCACAATTTGGGTATGCTATCCGAAACAGTCCAGCCAGGATATAATAGGGGGAGCAATGGATGGATATGGATAGTGGACTAGGGTAAACCAAAGGTGCTGAATTCATTTCTGTTATGTGTAGGATGATATCTAGGTCGGAAAAAGGTCAAAATCAAGGTCAAAGGTCACATCTTTAAGAATCCCATTAATACAAGAGTGCACCCTTTCTCTTTCTTACTATGATAAATGATACATTTCCCTTCACACCTCTACCTGACCCTGAGTCTAGTTAACGGGGGAAGGGGAAGGGACTCGGGGTTGGGACTCGGGGGTGAGACTGGGGGGTGGGACTCGGGGTTGGGACTCGGGGTTGGGACTCGGGGGAGGGACTCGGGGTTGGGACTCGGGGTTGGGACTCGGGGTTGGGACTCGGGGGTGGGACTCGGGGGTGAGACTCGGGGGTTGGGACATGGGGTTGGGACATTAGCTTGGGATTTGGGGATGAACAATATTATTATATGTATACTCCTATATGATGATACTACATTTCCCCCCGACCCTGAGTCATTTGTGATGCAGTCACACGTTCGATTTTTTATTATGCATATCCATGAGATTGTGGTATTTTAATGCATCCAAATGCATGCATTTTCACCAGAATGCAATGCTCAAAGGAAAGGGGGTACTTCGAGTTGACTATTCTGTTTCTGATACCAGAAACACCTGACCTCCTCCCCGAGGTTTCGCTTAGTGGTAGCCCGTGGTGTATACAGACTGTGTGTTGTGCTGGAGATATTTGTATTCCTTACATAGTTTTGTGGTAGTACATGTATTGTACATGGATATAACTCTTTAAGGACAGCATGCCGCCTCAAAGCAGCATTTGTCGTCATGATGCACCAATGCAGTGCCCGCGAGTAACTCCCTGACGCTGCATTGGTGCATCATGCCAACACTTCAGGAGTGCATCACCCCTGTAGGTTCGGCATGATGCAAAGTAGCAATGATGCAGCCCTGGCGAGTTACACACCAGGGCTGCATCCATGCATCATGACAATAAAGGACATAATGCATTAACCCTTTAAGGATGGCATAATGCATCATGCCCTCGGTCGTCATGATGCATGAATGCAGCCCTGGCGAGTAACTCGCCAGTGCAGCATTCAAGCATCATGCTGACTCTACAGGTTTGAGACATTCACAAAGGGTCGTCCTGATGCACCAATGCATCTTTTAGCGACATTCCTTCCGTAAAGGTTTGAAGCTACTACCGTAAAACCTCGCATATAAGCCACGGCTAGTACGCAAATCAGATCACTAGTGCGGCTTATAGGATCGGCCCAGAGTCGGGTGCGGCTTATACAAGCATTTTTGATACTATGCCACAGTACTAAAGTCACCACAAACAGATCACTGGTGCAGCTTATAGGATCGGCACAAAGTCTAGGTGCAGCTGATACGCGAGTTAGGCTTACCGTATTCGACGTAATAAGCGCACAGTGCGATTAAAAAATAATTATAGACACATTTTAGTAGTTAAGAGTTTAATTGGAGTCAAAATTTGAGAATTTTTTGGTTATTTATAGTATAAAAATCGGCCAAAAACGGGGGGTGTGCGCTTATTAGGGGGTGTGCGCTTATTACGTCGAATACGGTATACCGGTTTTATGATATGCTGCCCTTAGATGCTGAGGCCACAAGAAAAAGGTATGTTTCAGGTAACATGGTAAGAAATGTAGGGTCGGTAGGTCAAATTTGTCTACTTTTTTTTAAAAACATGAAAGTACTAGTCATACCCTAAAATCGACCAAATGAGGGTAAAAAATACGGACATTTCTTAAAAATTTCATGAAAAAACATAGGGTCGGCCCTGTTTTGATCAAGTCGGTTGGGTGACCTGAAACAAACCTCTCTTTTTTCGGCCTGATATGGATCGGGTGCAGCCTGTGGGGCCCTCAGGGTGAGGGGCAGTGCCAAGGGGGCCTGTGTTGGCGCTCGTCTCGTCTAACAATATTACTGTATGCTACTTATTGGGTCGGCGCTACATGCCATAGGGTAGATTCACCATGAGTCGGGACACATACCCTAAAGGCCCGGTCACGCTGGTTTTGAAATCAAAAACAAATGTTTTGTAAAGCCAAGACAATTGTTGCACAACAAATGTTTTTAATTCCAAGACAGGTGTGACTGGCATTCCAAGAAGTGTTGCAAGACAAAAATGTTTTGTAGCAAAACATTTTTCTTGACTCCCCACAACAATTTTCTTGGCTTTACAAAACATTTGTTTTTGATTTCACGACCAGTGAGACCAGGCCTTAAGACGACAGTGAAATTCGGGGTTAATTATACATGTTCACTTTTACTTCTTGTATCTAGTAGAATTAACAATCAATCTTTACCATTATTCACAAAAAAGGGCATAAAATGCTTGAATAACCACAAAATCAAGTTTGAGCCGTCTCAAGTATGTGTCCGACTCCAGGTAAATCTACCCTACAGGAGCCCCTACTTATAGTTGGGCCAATGTCATGACAAATGAGAGGTAGAAATAAGAAACAGAGGTAGACAGTAGTAACATTACCACAAGGAGGCAGAGGCTGGGGTATATAGATCAATGAGATGTACCGCACAACTGGTAGCGGTTAAATGCCCTGACGCTTAGACTACCGTAAATTCCTGTGTATAAACCACATCTCGCGTATAACCCACACCTCCACTTTGTGAGAACCCTATAACTTACACCTAGGGTCCGAAAATTGCCGTTTAGTACTGTATTTTAGTCCCAAATCCTTTGTTAACCGTACCTACACTTTTTTTGGGAATATTGGATAACTGCACTATAGGGTTAGTTCGCATATAATCCACAGAAAATTACGGTAGATTTCAAAACACTTCTATCCCGGAGGCTTATACAAAGTGGCACGTATTTTGTCGGGTCAGCATGATGTCTGAATGCAACATGCCAGCCTTGCATTTGTTCGTCACAACGCAAAAATGTCATACAGTAAAACCTCTCTGATAAGCCAACCTTTTTTGGGGATTTTAGGCTTGATTCGGCTTATAGCATTGTCTCATAGAGAGGGTGTCGGCTTATAAGGGAAGTTTTCTATCAATTGCTTTATAGTTTAACCACGTTTAAATGGACCCAAATTCGGCTTATAAGATTCTCTCAAGGTGGGGGGGTCGGCTTATAAGGGAGGTCGGCTTATCAGAGAGGTTTTACGGTACTGCATTAATGCCCTCTGTGACCTTTTAAGGGCTAATCACAGTGGGATGTAAAATATAATATGTGTGTGTGAGAAGCATGGAATACGTCAACAAACAGAAATGCTATGAGTATGATTGCATTGAGTGGTGAATTTCCACTCACCAGTATGGACACAATGTATACGGAGTGGCTAAAGCCTGTGCCGCTGACAGACAGGGTACATCTGGTAGAAGGACGAGCAGAATGTTAACCAGGCCGCCCCCCTGACCTGGATAACCTAGGCCAAAAAAAAGGTTTGTTTCAGGTCACCCGACCGACCCTATCAAAACAGGGCCGACCCTACGTTTTTTATGCAATTTTGAAGCAATTTTCGTATTTTTACCCGTTTTGGTCAATTTTAGGGTCTTCGGAGAGGCTGGCTAGTTCTTTCATGTTTTATAAAAAAAAATTAAATTAAAAAAAAATCCGACCTACAGACCCTACATTTTCTTGCTATGTTACCTGAAACAAAACTTCTTTTTTGGCCTTACTGTTACATCAATAACAGATTGTATATTTCATGCTGAGTACAGAGATCTGATTGGTTTAACCCTTTAAGGGCCGCATAGTGCTGTCATGTACCCTTTGTCGTCATGATGCATGAATGCAGCCCTGGCGAGTAACTCGCCAGGGCTGTATTCATGATAACCCTTTGGGGTTTGATCACGTAGAGTTGTCATGATGCTTGAATGCAGCACAGGCGAGTTACTCGCCATGGTCATAATAAACTAAAGCATTTGTGTCCCTTAACCATTGAAACACGGCATAATGCCTCAATGCATCATTCCCTTGGTCGTCATGATGCATGAATGCAGCCCTGGCGAGTAACTCGCCATTGCTCGCCAGTTACTCGCCAGACGCCGGCCGGCGGGTGGGGGTGGCTGCCTGCGTGTGTCCCTGAGGGTGAGACAACCCACGTGTTAACACGGCACGTGACCTCGGCACGCTGCCAGCACAGCTTGTTCTACTCGTACCCGGGGCGCATGGTACTTTAATGCATCATACGGTGCTTTAATGCATTATGCCCTTAGCCGTCATGATGCATTATTACAGGCCTGGTGAGTTAACTCGCCAGGGCTGCATTCTTGCATCATGCCGACCCTTTCTGAATGTATCAACCCATAAAGGTTGGCATGATGCGTGAATGCACCCCTGGCGAGTTACTCACCAAGGCTGTACCAATGCATCATGCCGATAAAGGGCGTGATGCATTTACGCACAATGCGGCCCTTAAAGGGTTCCCCTGGCCTCGGTGGTAGTTCTGCATTATTGGTGTAGATGGCGCTCATCCTTGTCACGTGACCACTGCCCACCCAGCATCTTATCTTAAGGGGGTACGATACTCTTCACTTCCCACCAATAGATTTACCCAGGGTCTCAGCAGTTAATTCTCACATGTATTTACTGTATAAAAGTGAAAAGAAAATAGGACCTTGCGGTTGAAATAACCATAGTAGGGCATTGGCTCACTAGTCACATGTGTGATATTATTGAAATGAATATAACTTAAAGATTCATGATCTAAACAGCTAGTTCTTACCTTGATTTCTATTCAAATCACATACTATATATCAGTACTTTCAAAGAAAAATATAGATGGGATGATATTTATGGATGATTGTAACTATTTTTAACTTCAAAGTCCAACGATGACAGGGAAAAACACATTTCCTTTAGATGTCATCCAAAATAAAAAAGATCCTACCAATATGTACTGTCTATATTAGAAATCTGGAACAACTTTACACTTGGGCACAACATGAAAAAATTAAAATGGCATGTAGCTGCACTCGTTTTACCACGAAAAATTGTTATCCGAAGTAGAGATTATTCTGAGAAAGGGGTAAGTTTAAGGGGTTGATTTTAATGATAAATCCTTTTCTGGAGAGGAATTACCTTACTTTATCTGAGGTTTATAATGACTACAATCCACTGATTCAATCATATATACCATAATATGTTCCTAATCTACAAAATATCATTCTAGGTATTTCTCATTTTGAGCCACTGCAGCACTTCCACTGCCTGCCTGCCTGTAGTAGGTACAGGTGGCCAGTGTGTCTGCTCCCCTCTATACCCACAGGCTGCGCGAACTGGATGTCTGTGGACAAGTGTAGCGACCCTCTTTAAAGAAGTGCCGAGTCATCGGTTCTCAAAGAAATAGACAAAGGTCCACAGGTTGTACTTGGTTGATTGGGTCATTTCACAAGTTGAACGTCTGTGATGGTCACCGAGTGAAATAACCAGGCAAATAAACTAAAAAGAGTGCTCATTTGTGTTCATTTTTTCCACTTTATTGGTTCAAAGTTTTTAAAAAGAGTAAAATACTGGCGCGGGTTATCCTACGAGGTAGCAAAATACAGGGCCTTAAAGGACAAACCCTAAGGCAACAACAGTTTATTATAGCTTGTTATTATGAGAAAATATAGCCGCATTAATGCAATTGAATATATTTAATGTTTTATGTTAAAAAAACTTGCAAAAAACCTAGAATTGAAATCTATGATATGAGAAACAAGTCTGTCAATAAAACGTTGCAAACATATTATACCAGCTTCACCAACTCCCATGGTAGAGGCAGGAGACAGATTGAGTGAGATATTGGAGACGGCTCATCAGACCCATCTCAAACCAGCCCGTCCATTCAATCCCCGCCGTCATCCAGACCATATTGGTTCACTAATAGCCCGCTAGCCCTCTAAGGACGGATGTCGCTAAAAGATCATATTTGTCGCCATGATGCACCAATGCAGCCCCGGCACGTAACTCACCGGGGCTGCATTGGTGCATCATGCTGATCCTTCGGAAGTGTCTCAATCTCATAGGGTCGGCATGATGCTTGAATGCAGCCCTGGTGAGTTACTTGCTAGGGCTGCATTCATGCATCATGAGGACAAAGGGCATGATGCAATAATGCATTATGCCGTCCTCAAAGGGCTTAAGGCCTTACACTACATTAATTTGCTATGCCCTTTGTCGTCATGATGCATGAATGAATGAAGCCCTGGTGGGTACTCTGCAGGGCTGTATCATGCATCGTGGCGATTTTTTTGGGAGAATATCAACCCTATAGTGTCGCGATACAGCACTGGTGAGTTACTCGCCAGGGCTGCATTCAAGCATCATAATGACCAAATGGCATAATGTATTAAAGCGCTTTGCGGCCCTGAAAGGGCTAACGATGGCACTGGCTAATCATTTCAAGATACCATATTAACACAGGGTTCAAGTATCACCGCTACGAGTCATTGCTACTCAAATTATTGACTCAGGGAGCCATGCTCCCAGAGTGTTATGCGACGCCTCTGTGAGACGTTTTTCAGGGGAAATCTTTTTTTTGTTGTTTTCCAAATTTTGCATAGAAATATTAGGCCCATCGATCAAAAGTACACATAATCGGATATTTGAAGTGTTTTCCTACCCAGGGATGCAAAAATCATTCTTCTACCCCTACCGGAACACCCTGAAAAAAATTGCTAAAGTAGACCTATCCAAAAAACATCATTTTTTCCTCACTGTAGACAAACATGAACAGTACTAGTGTGGACATTTCGTCAATTTCGGCATTTAGTGTTAAACCTATGGGAAAATCTGAATTCTGGGTAGGTGAGACGCTTTTTGTCAGACCAGTTTACCATCTGTGGACATAATTGACATGGGGTGTAGTGGGGGTTGGGGTGCAGTTGAGGTTGAGGGTGGAGCACACTACAGCCAGCACACTACAGCCAGCACACTACACACAGCACACTACAGCCAGCACACTACACACAGCACACTACACACATGTACAGCACACTACACACAGCACACTACAGACACCACACTACAGACAGCACACTACATACACCACACTACAGACAGCACACTACAGACAGCACACTACAGACAGCACACTACAGGCATGCACAATATAGACACCACACTACAGCCAGCACACTACAGCCAGCACACTACACACAGCACACTACACACATGTACAGCACACTACAGACAGCACACTACAGACACCACACTACAGACAGCACACTACATACACCACACTACAGACAGCACACTACAGACAGCACACTACAGACAGCACACTACAGACAGCACACTACAGACACCACACTACAGCCAGCACACTACAGCCAGCACACTACAGACAGCACACTACAGACAGGACACTACAGGCAGCTTACCACAGCCAGCACACTACAGACACCACACTACAGCCAGCACACTACAGACAGCACACTACAGGCATGCACACCACAGGCAGCACACTACAGCCAGCACACCACAGACAGCACACTACAGCCAGCACACTACAGGCATGCACACCACAGGCAGCACACTACACACATGTACACACATGTACAGCACACTACAGCCAGCACACTACAGACAGCACACTACAGACACCTACCCTGAGTCTTTTGTGATTAGGATCACACGCTAGATTTTTCCCAGTTATGAAGCAAATTGCACAATGCTTGATATGTTTCACCATATTAAAACCAAATGTTCAGCTACGAACAATTTCACAGAGTTCTAATTGCTGAAGCACGTAGAGAGAACCACGTCTCAAAGGAGAGGAGATATCCAGGATGGGGGGGGGGGGGTGGTGATAATTACATTAAACAAAGGAGAGGAGATATCCAGGATGAGGGGGGGGGGTGGTGATAATTACATTAAACAAAGGAGAGGAGATATCCAGGATGGGGGGGGGGGGGTGGTGATAATTACATTAAACAAAGGAGAGGAGATATCCAGGATGGGGGGGGGGGGGTGGTGATAATTACATTAAACAAAGGAGAGGAGATATCCAGGATGGGGGGGGGGATGGTGATAATTATATTAAACAAAGGAGAGGAGATATCCAGGAGCGGTGATAATTACATTGAACATAACATCTTTTGTAACAGGAAGTGTATGTTGGCGTCTCCCAGAATGCAATGTGGTCTATGCACGCTGGCACGAACTGAACATGGTGCCTTGACTTTTGCATATCGATCTCTAGAGATGGAGCAACGAAACCCACATTTGTATATCTATAGCGTATTCCTAAATTGCATATATTGCTATGATAGTATACAGAGAAGCTTAGGCCACTCAAAATAAAAGTTGTTTCTCATCACCGCGCGCATCATAAAAATCGTGATTTGAGGAAAACTTTTTTTTTTTTTCTTTTTTAATGAAAAATGTGTTAAAATTGAGGAAATATTGGCAGATTTGGTATCAAATTAAAGCTTATGCTGTCAGTTATTCAGTCAGTTAGGAATAAATTGCATTAAAACAATTTTTGGGGATCTATAAACACTGAAGTACTAAAACATGAAAATTGATCGCGAAAAGTCTAAATTTTCCAATATATTTAGGCTCAAGCAAAAAAAAAAAAAAACTAAATAAAAAAAGCCCTCGTCATATTTTTCAAGGCTTGGTGATGAGAAACAACTTTTTTTTCTGTGAGGCTTAATATCAAGGCTGCGCGTGATATATAGAAAAGTCGAGGCACCTTTTCAGTTCGCCCCGTGTTGTGAGTAGGCGGGATACATGTACTCGGCCCCAGGTGGTGGAGGACAAAAGCCAGACGACACACAACAAAAGGGGAATTGGCCTAATGTAGAAAAATGGCTCTCTTACCAGGATACGTTTGAAATCACACGAAACATGAAACATGATTCATGCTAATGAGGTGAGACGTTTGGTTTGTTTGAGTTGTCAATGTAACCACTGACAACAGCTACAAGACTCCCACAGAGAACTCATTGACCAAGCCCTTTGTCGGCCTCACCAGGTTCCCCCAGACAAGGTATATGATACCAATGACATCACTAGCCCCTACAGGGTTAACTCCAATTCTACCCAGCCCCCAGTTGTTCTGTCTGCCTCCAATCACTCATCAATGCCCCGACCTTGTGCGGTGGCCGCCCCCTGGCCCTACTTGAAACCATGGCAACCGTCAAACAAGATGGAGGTAAATTTAGCCGCAGACTAACGGCGTATCAGACACCGCATACAGCAGCACGGGGGTTCAGTGCAGATGCCATTTCTCCTTTTATTTTTATTCAAAATGGAATTTCTGTATTGAAGTATTTAAATTTTTCTGCAGAATCTTTTGCCATAAATTCCTGCATTTTGTCGAATAACGGATGGCTGTAGATACCGGTATTCAAATCGTCTGTCCCGACTTGGCCTAAAAAAATGGGGGGGGGGGGGGAATGTCTTGATTTTTAAAAAAATCTTTAAAAAACAAAAGATACGATATCATATTGGTCATGTTTAACACCTCAACACAATTTATTTTTTCTTGGCCCTGTAATATCATGTGTTATGAGGGAGTAGGAACACAGAGGTATATATACACCTAATGTGTGTCCCCCCAGTGTGTTCAGCCATTGTTGTGTCTGGGTGCGGTGAGATGGCACTGATAAGGATTCCTACCCCCAGGCACAGTCCCGGGCTGAATACCCGGAGCCATCTGATTGATTGGTCTGGAAGGTCACGTGCCTGTTGCTTATACATGGGTAGTACTAGAATGTATTTCATGTGGAGGAACAAGGTCACAGTAGTTTTGTATGGGGAAGGCTTAAGGGAGTGATAATTTTTTAACAACAGGGGGGGGGGTGGTTTTCCGCGTGGAGAGCGCAAAATTGTTTTCACCCCCCCCCCCGGTCAACAGGTCAAAATTTTTAACACGCCGGGTCGGAAATCGGCGCGCGCGCGGGCCCTTTGAAGCATAGTAACGCGCGGGCTTTTTGGCCCAAAACAGGTTAAATTCTTTTGACCCCCCCCCCCACAGAGGGGTCCAAATTGTTTACACCCCCCCCGGGTCAAGGGGCCCAAATTTTTTTGCCCCCCCCAAACCAACCCCCCCCCCCCCGTTGATAAAAAATGATCACTCCCTAATCTCCACAGCCCCATGGAGAAACTAAATCTCATTCTCCATGGCTTCGTTCTCAACAAAATAGCCATGAACCAAATGCATAGCTTGATAGAGAAATCAATAAATCACATGAAATAAACGCCACATGAATAGTATATAGAAATGGGGCCTTGCATGGGGTACTTGTATGAGAAGTAGTATATGGAAATGGGGCCTTGCATATATACTGTAAAACCTCGCGTATAAGCCTAACTCACGTATAAGCCGCACCCCGAGTTTGGGCCGATGCTATAAGCCGCACCAGAGGTCTGAGTATGGTGACATTTAGTACTGTACCATAATAACAAAAACTCGCGTATAAGCCGCACCCTGAACCTGGGCCGATGCTATAAGCCGCACCGCCGATCTGACTTGCGCACTAGCTGCGGCTTATACGCGAGGTTTTACGGTAGTATACGGAAATGGGGCCTTGTATATGGCTCTTGTATGAGAAGTAGTATATAGAAATGGGGCCTTGCAAAGGGTACTTGTATGAGAAGTAGTATATAGAAATGGGGCCTTGCATATGGTTCTTGTATGAGAAGTAGTATATAGAAATGGGGCCTTGCATAGGGTACTTGTATGAGAAGTAGTATATGGAAATGGGGCCTTGCATAGGGTACTTGTATGAGAAGTAGTATATAGAAATGGGGTCTTGCATATGGTTCTTGTATGAGAAGTAGTATATAGAAATGGGGCCTTGCATATGGCACTGGTATGAGAAGTAGTATATAGAAATGGAGCCTTGTATAGCGCACTACGAGGAGTATGAGTATCAGTATGAGGGGTGTATAAGTCCCTACATGCAGGGTGCGTAGTAATACACCCGTACACGTGTATAAAAGTGTGGAGGGGCACAGTCACGTAGGTGTCAGGAATTGCTCATGTCGCCTGTCATGCTTTCAAGCCTCAAGTGAAATCTACCCATCTAGGATGAGCAGTGATACACCCGTATACCCACGTATGTTTAGGTGTGGAGATTGCCAGCGGTGCCTACATGCAGGGGGAGTAGTGTTACACCCATACATGCATGTGTGTGTACGTGTGGGGGGGGGGGGGCACAGTCCTATAGTGCGTAGTGCCACACCCATACATGCACGTGTGTGTGCGTGTGGAGGGGGGGACAGTCCTATAGTGCGTAGTGCCACACCCATGCATGCACGTGTGTGTGCGTGTGGAGGGGGGCACGTGTGTGTGCGTGTGGAGGGGGACAGTCCTATAGTGCGTAGTGCCACACCCATACATGCACGTGTGTGTGCGTGTGGAGGGGGGGACAGTCCTATAGTGCATAGTGCCACACCCATACATGCACGTGTGTGTACGTGTGGAGGGGGCACAGTCCTATAGTGCGTAGTGCCACACCCATACATGCATGTGTGTGTACGTGTGGAGGGGGGCACGTGTGTGTGCGTGTGGAGGGGGGGACAGTCCTATAGTGCCACACCCATACATGCATGTGTGTGTGTGCGTGTGGAGGGGGACAGTCCTATAGTGCATAGTGCCACACCCATACATGCACGTGTGTGTACGTGTGGAGGGGGGCAGTCCTATAGTGCATAGTGCCACACCCATACATGCACGTGTGTGTACGTGTGGAGGGGGGCACGTGTGTGTACGTGTGGAGGGGGGCACAGTCCTATAGTGCATAGTGCCACACCCATACATGCACGTGTGTGTACGTGTGGAGGGGGGCAGTCCTATAGTGCATAGTGCCACACCCATACATGCACGTGTGTGTACGTGTGGAGGGGGGCAGTCCTATAGTGCATAGTGCCACACCCATACATGCACGTGTGTGTACGTGTGGAGGGGGGCACGTGTGTGTACGTGTGGAGGGGGGCACAGTAAGGTAGGCGGCGGGTGGCAGCGGTGCCTGCACGTACAGCGGTAATAGCTGTATTGAGCCGGGCAGAGCAGGTGAGCGGCAGGCACTCAGTCTCTGACTCCCCACCCAAAGCTAGACTATGGGCTGGGGGCAGACCTTCTTTTGACTTTTGTGTCAGTTTGGTGGCGGAGTGTTATTGGGGAATACATATCCAACTACATAGACAAATGCCAACGCCCATTGATACCGTCTCTGTTGTATTTCACGAGTGGGGGCTGGGGCAGTATCCCACGAAGCTGCAGGCTGAGTGGGATGCGCCCCAGCCCCCACGAGTGAAATACATCAGAGCGGTATCAATGTAGTTGGCATTTGTGTTTATTTTTTTATTTGAAGCCATTTAATGAAGGAAAAACAACCTTTTTTTAACCCATTGAATACAGACACATTGTATTCAATGGCACCATTGAATACGGCCTTCCAGTGCTTAAGCATAGGAGATCTTGTATTTCCAAAAAATAAAGAAAGATTCTTATCTAGATAAGAGGGATAATTAATTTAATTGGTGCCTACTGTGAAATGAACACCTTTAGTTGAAAGCAGTAATCAACATGTGTGAATTAGGGTAAGATGACAGCCTGCTCCCAGGCTACCCAAATAGGATAGACGCTGGCCGAGGCTGGTCGGCACTTCACCCGGGTGGGGGTGGGGGAGCAGTTCGGGGGGGGGGGGGGGGAGGAGGAGTGCCATTCTGCACCAGGGGAGTCAGCAGAAGGCCTCTCTGTTGGCCTCAATCCTGCACCTGGGGTACTCACTCTCCCAACACATACACTGTGTGTCACAGACTCAAAACCAAATAGATAAACCAACACACATTACACCCCGCTGGATGACAATGGCCGTATGCGTACAGAGAGTTACCTGACCACACAGGGTGGCGCCGTTTCTCAGAACAGACAGGGGCAGGGTGCCTATGTTGGTAGGAGCAGCTCAGGGAGCCATTCTGCGCCAGAGGAGTGAGCTGAAGAAGGCCTCTCTGCGGACTTCAATTCTGCAACTGAGCTGCTCACTCTCCCAACACATACACAGTCTCAAACAAGACTCAAAACCAGTAAGATAAACCAACACACCCGCTGGAAGACAATGTCTGTATGTATACAGAGAGGTAGCTGACCACGCAGGGTGGCGCCATGTCTTAGAACAGACAGGGGCAGGGTGCCAGTGTAGGTAGGAGCAGCTCGGTGAGCGGTTCAGAGCAGTACAGAGCAGTACGACAACACACGCTGCAGCGTCCGCACGGCGGGAGGTACGCACACACACACACACACACACAGGGTCTCTGTGTACAGGGTATGACGCAGCCGGGGAGACAAGACATGGACAGTGTGGACAAACCTCAAATTGATACTACAGGGGTTAACATAGGAAGGTTGTTGAACGTGAGCACTGACATGCCGGTTAGGGCCTGGATATTTACTACTTATATCGCTGCCGCTTGACACTGGAGCTCACTACAGTGTCAGTGTGTCAACAACAACATTGTCTCAACAACAGTGTAGGAAGCCGGGGGAGACAAGACATGCACAGTGTGGAAAACCTGACAGTGATAGTACTACAGGGGTTGCCGTAGGAAGTGTTTTAATACTCTGCAGGCTTACTAGAACGTGAACGCTGACATGCAGTGTGGGGATTGGATGTCTACTATTTACACCGCGGGATGACACTAGAGCTCACATCAGTGTCAGTATCACAATAGTGTCACAATAACAATGTGACAGTGCCACAAGAACATTGTCACAGCATGTGGAAAACCTCACAGTAATAGGACTACAAGGATAAACGTAGGGAGTGTTTTAATCCCTGCTGGCTGCCTAGAATGTGAGCACTGACAAGTGACATGCAGTGTGGGACCTGGATATATACTTACACTACCGCTGGCTGACGCTAGAGCTCACAACAGTGTCAGTGTCACAACAATCATTGTGCCACAACAACATTGCCATACTGCCACAACAATGTTGCCATACCACAACAGTGTCACAGCATGTGGAAAACCTCACAGTAATAGGACGACTAGCATTGCCGTAAGAAGCCTTTTAACACCCTGCAGCCTCTCCTAGAACATGAGCACTGACAGGTAGTGTGGGGCCTGGATATACTACTTACACTACCCCTTGTTGACATCAGAGCTCACTACAGTGTCAGTATGTCACAATAGTGTCACAATAACAGTGTCATAGTTTCACAACAGCGGTGTCACAACATGTGGAAATCCTCACAGTAATAGGACTACAAGGATTAATGTAGGGAGTGTTTTAATGCCTTATTGCCTGTCATAGAAGGTGAGCTCTGACATGCAGTGTGGGGATTGGATGTCTACTATTTACACCGCGGGATGACACCAGCGCTCACTACAGTGTCAGTGTGTCAACAACACCAGTGTGTCAACAACAGTGTAGGAAGCATTTTAATACTCTGCTGCCTCTCCTAGAACATGAGCACTGACAGGTAGTTTGAGGCCTGGATATATACTACTTACACCGCTGCCCGCTGACGCTAGAGATCACTACAGTGTCACTGTGTCACAACAAGAGTGTCCTGCTGTCACAATAACAGTGTGTCAACAACAGTGTCACAACAGTCTTAGTGTCACAGACTGTCAGCGTCACAATAGTGCAGCTAGTGTCACAAAAACAGTGTCAGTGTCACAAGAATCATAGTGTCACAACACCAGTGTACTTAGTGTCACAACAAGGGGTCTGGATATACTACTTACACCCCCACCGGTTGACACCAGAGCCCACAACAATATACCTTCTGTCATAACAAAAGTGTCCTAATGTCACAACACCAGTGTCCTAGTGTTCCAACAATTATGTCATAGTGTCAACAACAGTATACCAAGTGTCTCGACAACAGTGTCTCGACAACAGTGTCTCGACAACAGTGTCTCGACAACAGTGTCTCGACAATATTGTCTCGACAACAGTGTCCTACTGTTACGACTACAATATGCCTACTGCCATAACAGCAGTGTGCATGGTGTAAAAGATCAAAGTTTATCCCCTGGAGGTTGCAACTTTGTAATCACCTTACCATAAGGATGGGCTCTGCTTTATATCAGAGAGTCTATGTGGATTGAGACTGTGAGGCCTGTAGGCTGAGTTAGAGGAGGCCCCCCTGGCAGCTCAGGTTACTAAACCCTGCACTCTTCACGTCCTGAGCAGCTTATTAGATGCCGAGTAGCTCAGGAGTAAGGAGCTTACTCCATGTGGTACAGGAGTGACTCGCCCCACGTGGTACAGGAGTGACTCACCCCACGTGGTACAGGAGTGACTCACCCCACGTGGTACACTCACCCCACGTGGTCCAGGAGTGACTCACCCCACGTGGTACAGGAGTGACTCACCCCACGTGGTACACTCACCCCACGTGGTACAGGAGTGACTCGCCCCACGTGGTACAGGAGTAGCTCACCCCACGTGGTACAGGAGTGGCTCACCCCACGTGGTTCAGGAGTAAGGAGCTCACCCCACGTGGTACAGGAGTGACTCGCCCCACGTGGTACAGGAGTAGCTCGCCCCACGTGGTACAGGAGTAGCTCACCCCACGTGGCCTATGGGTGATCCACGTGGCCCAGAAGGAAAGCAAAAAGGGTGTGTGGTGTAGTGGAAACGTCCCCTCAACATACAGCAATATATTTTGAATAGTTACCCCGATACATTACCACACTCAATGTAGGCTCCATGAGGAATAAAACACAAAACACAATTATACAGAGATGCCACCTTTTCTGAATTGTAAGGAGTCCTTCCTTCTTACCTGGGATTTCTTACAAAGTGTATATATATGATGAGTTCGTCCAAATCGGCTGATCTCCTCCCTTTTATGGACCAGGGATTGGATTCTCTGTCTATAGTATAAACAATCATAATAGTCATCTTTTATTGACGAGAAAGGAGGCCATCATTGGCCTGTATGGTATACTTTCAGCATATCATATGTCACAAATATACAGCTATAAGTATAACCAAATTCTACATATCTACATTATAAATAATGTTAGAACAGTTCTAACACCAAGGTAATACAGTTATCAAGTATAACGATCTACCGGGTGTGGACTATAACCGGCTAAAAGTCTGCTGGTCCGGCAGAGAGTCTGCCGGCCCCAATGGCTGGCTATGATCATTGTCTACATGCCAGTTTTTACGGCTTGTAAATCGGACCATTATTAAGGTTTCTAGAGAGTAAACTAGAAAGCCTGGATATTTTGTAGAAAGTTACCCAAAACTAGACAATTGTAACCATCCAAATGATTTGAATATACCAGTAACCTCTATTCATGATCAATTTCTATGTAAATTCTAGCTTTATAATAATTTTCTTAATACAATCATTTCCTCTGGGTAGCCGGGCCTGCAAACATTTAGCCGGGCCTGCAGAATAACAAATCTGCAGGACCGAATGTCCTGCAAGGCGAAAAACTTTTCGTATAGACTGTGCATATGGAGAAACCAGAATTGTCGTTATACAAACACTCATAATTCATGGTTTGTGCCTGATGTTAACATGGCGTGTATGGAGCTATACCCAAGTTCTACACATCTACATTAGAGATAATGTTAAAACAGATAGAGATAATGTTAGAACAGATTTAACACAAAGCTAATACAGTTATCAGGTGTCCAAACACTCATACTTCATGGCTGTGCCCGATGTTAACATTGCGTGTGTTATCAGGATTCTGCTAAAACTAATGTAAACACAGCTTTATCATAGAAAGGTCACATTTCTTGATGCACGGGTCTGTAGCCTGGTGGGCTGCCAACAATGGAGACTAGCCTGGTCACCTGGCCGAGGTGAGAACCCACCGGTAAAGCCAACACCACCCATTGTCGTTGACGTACTCCTGACTAGCGGGACCCCTTATACGGGCAGCCATTGCTTGATCTGGTACTGGCGTGATAAGCACTGATATCAGCTGTCACAGTGGGTACCAGTTGTTAAATAATGCCCCCTAAGAAAGCCGCAGTGAAGGCCAGGGAATTATCTCATTGACCCAGGGCATCCTGGGTCTCTGTGAGACGATTTTCCTACAAAAAAACGTAGATTGGTCAGCTGACTTTGAACGTTCTCCCTGCCTTTGTCTTTTGGTATTTCATGCAGGAATTACAGGAGAGATGATATCTCCATGCATGATACAGGAATTACAGTAGCGATGATATATCCATACAGTATAGGAATCAAGCTGATTGTCCTGTGAGCGCCACCATTACTTAAGCTGGTGCTGGCGAGATAAGCACTGATCATGTTCAGCTGTCACAATGGGTACCAGTTGTTACATAATGCACCCTGAGAATTCCGCAGTGAATGGAGGGAATTATTTCATTTAGTCTACAATGTACTCCGCTAGTGGCCTATACAGGACTACCAGGATAGATGCTATACAGTAGACATGTCGCGTATTGATACATGGTAACCCCACAGCGCCCCCTGTAATGATGCTAGTGTTCTGGTCTGGTCCACTTCCGGTACCCACAGGCCGGCGCAGTGCCCCACCGGAAGCTGCCGAGAGAAGTGATTGTTTACCGCCGCCTCTGGGAATAAATCACTCCGCCTGCCAGCTCGCTGCAATCACGTGACCAATGCCCAATTAGCATGATAGTCAACTTCCGGTTCCGGTTGTTGCCGCCGCTGGTGCCTGGTTGTTTGTGAGTAATTGGTGTAACTTAAGGCAGTAACCAGCGAAAGGAGTGACTTTACAATGTTAAGACCACTCTCAATGAAATAGCGCCAATTAGGGACTACTTTTTCTCCTTAGTTAGAGTATTCCTACACCCTGAGTCAACTGTTACTGAGAATCCCATTGTCAGAACTCAGCGGGCGATAATAGGGGACTTTACCATCCAGGCCTATTATCTAGGCCTGTTATCCAGGCCTTTTATCCAGCACCCAGACCGGAAGGTGGGCAGCAGAAAGCGTCGCCTAACCACTCCCTGCGGAACAGCTACATGTGTGTAAGTGCCTTGCTAGCCGGAGGGGACATTTTCCAGCCTCATGATTGGTCCTCTTCACCGGATGAGGCCCCGATGGTGCTGACACCTGGCGACCAGAGCATGTCCAAGAACACTGATGGGGACAAGCGGCTCCTGCCCCGGCGGCGGCGCAGTGGGGCGCTGCGCATGCTGCTCTCCTACCCACGTGTCATTGTGGGGGGCGGGGTCAGGGCGGCAGGGGGCGGGGCCGGGCTGGAAGGGGGCGGGGCCTCGTGGGGATTACCTGTCCTACCCGGGATTAATAACAGCAGCAGCAACTTCCAGGTGCGTCTGGACCCGCTTATATCCGACATGGAGTTAGCCGACGACAAGACAGGTGAGTCCTGCTGACATGCACCGCACTGACGTGTTTAGGGTAGATTCACCTGGAGTCGGACACATGCCTTGAGACGGACACTTGGTTTTGTGGTTATTCAAGCATTCTAAGCTCTTTATTTGTGAATAATGGTAAAGTTTAAGTGTCATTCTTTTTAAAAAAAACAAAAAAAACTATAAGTCCAATAAACATGAATAACCTCTAATTTCACAGGTTATGTGCCCGACTCGTGGTGAATCTACCCTGAAGTTGCTACTGTTAATCGCGTAGAAGCCGCGGGTTGTACGCAAGACAGACTCAGCTTTCTTTTATGAAAAATGCCAAACAGTTGCTACCGTAAATTCTAGCGTATAAGCCGCGGGTTGCATGCGAGTCAGACGAACAGGTATAGATTGTCCCAATGGTTCCCCGTCAGTCAACAGTTTCCGGGGCCTATAAAACTTGGCAGCAACAAATGAGTTGAGTGGCAGGTCCCACACCCATCTGCAAAGCCCCTTCTCACTATGCTACTTTGGTCCTGTGCACTGCAGTGTTGCCTCACTCTCCGTCCATTCCCTTGCTCCTGTTGTGCCTCTGCCCTAAGTGGAACTCTCTTAAGGGAGGAGGCGAAAAAGTGTAGTTATCTAACAAGTCGATATAATAAATGGGCAAGATAGGACTCAGCATTAGGCCACTCCAAATAATATCCTTGTTTTTCATCACCAAGCCATGAGAAATATGGCGAGGGCACTTATTTTTGATGAGGGCTAAATAGCTAGGGAAATCTAGGTTCTCACGGAACTAAATTCATGTTAAAGTATTTAAAAGACAAATGATCTAGGCAAGTTGTGAATATGCATGTTTCTCTATTGCATTTACAATACAGCACTCTTAGCTTCAGTTTGATATGATATGAAATACCTCTGTATTCGTCCATCATTATCGTGTTTTTTTCATTAAAATTTGCAAAAGAAACTAACTTCAAAACACTATTTTAGAGATGCGTGCGGTGATGAGAAACAAGGATATTTTTTGGAGTGGCCTTAAGTGGTTCATTAATCTAGAACCATAGGCAAACAATCGCATGCATGCTGCATAACAGCTATATGTACTGCTTATAACTACATTAAGGCCAAAAAAAATAAAAGGTGTCCAGCCTCAGGAAATTGCTTATTAACAAGAATGTCCAATAATTTCATGATATTCCTAGTTATAGTAAGAATCGGTGAGTCGTCTTGATGACCCGCGAGTCAATATGGCAGTCCGCGACTCATTCAAGGTACCTCCAACATTCAAAAAAAATAATAATAAACAAAAATAAATCCGACCTGCCTACCCTAAATTTTTGGACCATGTTGCCTGAAACACACCTTCTTTTTTTTTTACCTAAGATTGACATTACTCGGAATTTTCAGACTGAACTGTTGCATAGCAAGACAGGGCCTGCATGACCCAATCATGATACAGTATAAATAAATATGAATATCAAACTCAAGCATTGGGACGCTATTTAAGCATGACATGATAGTAGGCCCCTATCTCCACCAAACTATGGGAGAATAAAAGACAATATCTATGGCAAATGTTGCATTTGTATCAGATGATCACATTCTTTGTATAATATGGAGAGATGTTGGACTGTCCGAAATTAGGGCCGAAATTGGCATCAACCCTTTAAGGACGGTAATGCATCATGCCCTTGGTAACTCACGAGTGCTGCATTCAAGCATCATGTCGATGCTTCGGGGTTGAGACACTCTTGTAGGGTCGGCATGATGCACCAATGCATCACCGGCGAGTTACTTGCCAGGGCTGCATTGGTGCATCAGGACAACAAATGTCATACCATCCATCCTTAAAAGGTTAAGGGACCTGCAGTGTTGATACACTCCTATAGAGCCTGCATGATGCAGCAATGCATTGATGCATCATGACAACAAATGGACATGAACCTTGAAGCTGTTCTGTCCTGCAGTTTTCTCCCCAGATGCCAACGGCGAGGAATAACACGTGTAAAACGTGAGAAGGACGCACCCTTTTGACAGCCAGGATTCCCAGAATAGAAAATAATCCAGATCCCATTGGGTGCCCTCCACCTGGGTGGGGCTGAAACGCAATTCGCCAATTAATCACTTCTCTGAACGGCTCGTTTTGGTAAAACCGCAAATCGGTTGTTGTGCAGCCGTTTGTAGCGTGTTTAATTCAATCAGGCTGTTTAACCCTTTAAAGATTAGCCTCTATAAGCAGCTCTGTGTACACGTCCGATCCTCTCCCGAACAGAGCTGCTTGTAACCCCCCATTCAAAAGTGGAGTAACTGCTCGATCACAAAGGGAACACTTTATACTTTCAAAATTGTGTGGTAATTAGATAGAATAAACTCTTACCAAGGTCGATCACACCAAAATAGATGTGATCGGGGCTTATTAAATGTATAATCAATGGATTTCCAAGGCAATATGTCAATAAATAGGCAGCAGCCGCCATCTTGACGTCTATGCCTATATGACGTACGTTGTTGCTATGGTAAAGTTACGTTGGTAACACTCTTTCACTCCAGTTATCTCAAGGGGATAACGTCAATCTCTGAACGGCAGCCAGTGAGAGAGATGATACTTAATCTATTTAAGGATGCATCTCGCTAAAAGGTGACATTTGTCGTCGTGATGCACTAATGCAGCTTTATTGGTGCATCATGCCGACCCTTCGGGAGTGTCTCAACACCAAAGGGTCAGCATGATGCTTGAATGCAGCACTGGTGAGTTACTCACCAGGGCTGCATTCATGCATCATGACGACCAAGGGCATGATGCATTGATGCATCACGTTTCCCTTAAAGGGTTTACCATGTTGCACTTAAAAAATAATGATGAAAGAAAAGTAAACTGAAACGACGAGATGTAGGGCATCCTGGTAGTACCGTAAAACCCCGCCTATAAGCCGACTCCGCCTATAAGCCGAAAGTGAGTTTAAGGACAAAAAATCGGCTTATATGAAATCATTTTAACATTTAGGAGAACCCCGCCTATAAGCCGAATGTGACTTTTGGGGTCTTAGAGACCCCCTGACCCCCAACCTGACCCTACCCAAAGGGGTTTAAAAACTGATTTTGATCGTTTTATTTCATCGAAATGCCATCTGTCATTGGTTAAGCATGTGCACTTCACGTGAAAAGGATTTTTATGGCCTTAAAAGTTAGACATATTACTGACTGAGTTTTCATACTTTTCTCAAATATGCTTTGAGTAAACCCCACCTACAAGCCGAATGTGAGTTTGAAGGGGAAAATTCGGCTTATATGAAATAAAAACGCCAAAATAAATTCGGCTTATAGGCGGGGTTTTACGGTACTAGTTGGAGGTGTGTGTGTGGCCGGGTAAATAGTTGGGAGGCTCATTCCCCATGACATGGATACATGAGAAGCCGTGAACATTACAGAATAGAGAATATTGAAAGGATGGTTACTCAAGATACTTAACCCATGAAGGGTCGCATAACGTTTTTAAGTGCTATACTCCCTGTCGGCTCCAGGGCTGCATGAGTGCCGCCATGGCGAGTGCATGCATGCAATATGCCGACCCTTATGGATATTACCGACCCCTATCAGGCAAAAAGAAAAAAGTTGTGTTCAGGTAACATGGCCCAAAAAAAGTAGGGTAGGTAGGTCGATTATTTTTACCAAATTTTTTTTAAAGGATTTTTGGAGAAAATTTCTCCCATTTTCGTATAATTTTACGATAAAAAAAGATTTCAGTTAAAAAAAGTGTTTTTGGCTGAAAAAAAACACAAAAATGCCTTCAAAAAAAAAAAAAAAAAAGATTTGGGTAGGGCCAAAAAAATAGGGTCGCTAGGGATACCTGAACACAACTTTTTTTTTTGGCCTAATGGCGACCATTTAGTGCACAATAATAAGATGAAAAACGTGAATGATTTTATTCCCCCCATTTAGTAATACACTGTGAAAGACTGTCCCAGTTGTTAATTTTCGTGCATACCATTTTAATCCCATAGATCTTTAGAACATTTTTATTTAGGATTTAGATTTTGGTGTATATCGGATATACCCCCACTTTAAAGTGACATGGTCCGATGATTAGGGCTCAAAAATAAATTTTGTTAAAAATGAACCAGAATGTTCCCTACGGGATTTCTTCATGTGTTACCTACTTTGTTTAATCTCATTCCCTAGAATTCAGCTTAAAATTTGACTAATTATCAGATTATGGCTCAATTTATTAATTTTGGAGTGCACACTATAATTCCCCCATTGAAAATACACTGTGAAATGCTATACTTGGGTCACATATGACCCTATAATTGGGCTCTTATTGCCCATAGATGACATTTTATTGGGCCCTATCCTCTAAATATGATATTGTACTAACATTTGAAACACATTTAAGCAGGATTTAAAATATGTAAAAAATCGGACCATGTCACTGTAATACGGTGGCCGACAAGGCTCACTCTAAAAAAAGTAATATGAAAAAAGAACACTTTTTTTTTTCAATATAAAAAATGGGGAGAAAAAAATTTTATAACTTTTTTCAGAAGTGAAATTTTTTTAAATTTTTTTAAACATTGAAAATAGTTGCTGTCAACTGTCAACAGTGAAAATCGTTGCTGTCAACTGTCAACTTTTTCAATTTTATCATTTTTTTCAGAAGTGAAAAAATATTTTTATTTTTTAACATTGAAAATAGTTGCTGTCAACTGTCAACAGCGAAAATCATTGCTGTCAACTGTCAACTTTTTCAATTTTATCATTTTTTTCAGAAGTGAATTTTTTTAAATTATTTTTTAACATTGAAAATAGTTGCTGTCAACTGTCAACAGCGAAAATCATTGCTGTCAACTGTCAACTTTTTCAGCATTCTGCTCTCCAAGCACATTCTGCCATCAGCAAATGAGATGAGCCTTGTGATTGGTCCTTGGGGGTGGGTACTTGAAGTAGGGCAAAGAAATACTTGAAGTAGGGATTTCCAGGCAGACTATTTTTTACCACTTCACTTGTCCTGTTTATGACCAGTCATAAACAGGAACTTTCCTATTTATGACTGGTCATAAACAGGAAAGTTCCTGCTCATGACCTACGACCTTTCCATGACCTAGCAGGGTTACTGTGTTAAATTCTTGGCCAATTTGTTGCAGTAATTTCCGAGAAATCACGAGAAACACAACAATCTTCGTTCCCATATAGGTCTATGGAGCAAGTTGAGCCAGCAGAGAAATCCCTACTGCAAGTATCTCTTTGCCCTACTTCAAGTACCCACCACCAAGGACCAATCACAAGGCTCATCTCATTTGCTGATGGCAGAATGTGCTTAGAGAGCAGAATGTTGAAAATGTTGACAGTTGACAGCAACGATTTCCGCAGTTGACAGTTGACAGCAAGTATTTTCTATGTTTAAAAAATTCCAAAAAAAATTTACTTCTGAAAAAAACAAAAAAACTTTTTTTTCCCATGTTTATAGTGAAATTTTTTTTTTTTTTAATTTCAAAGTACTTTTTTTTGGAGTGAGCCTTGTCGGCCACCGTACTACAACTATTGTTTCTATGATGCGTGCATTTTACGTTCTGGAGTTACTGCAGCATTTGCTCATGATGATGTTACCCTTTAAGGAAGGCATAATGTCTCGATGCAGTTTGGCATTGGTCGTCATGACACATGAATGCAGCCCTGGCGAGTAACTCGCCAGTGCTGCATTCAAGCATCATGCTGACCCTATTAGGTTGAAACACCCCCGAAGGGTTAGTATGATGCATGAATGCAGCCCTGGCGAGTACCGCCAGTGCAGCATTCAATCATCATGCCGACCCTACAGGGTTGAAACACTCCTGAAGGGTCGGTATGCTGCACCAATGCAGCACCGACGATTAACTCGCCACGGCTGCATTGGTGCATCATGACGACGAATGTCATCTTTTGGTGCGTCCTTAAAGGGTTAAGAATTGTGTCTCCCGGTATGATGCGTGCATTATACGTGCGGGAGCTGATCCAGGATCTGCTCCTGCTGATGTTAATGACATTAAGGTCTGATTGTGGTGAGGGGGAGAGGGCACCAACATGTACAGGGGCTGTCACGCCATACTCTGCCGCCATAGACACACACACACAGAGTCACACAGACCCTGACTATATGGGTCTAGACGGAGAAAAGAAACAGGATCAAAAGGGAGTCCAGGTTGCCTCCAGAATGACTCCCCTCTTTAGAGGAGCCCAGGTTGTCAAACAGAGCCTCGGTGACTTTCTGACTGACCCAAATGAGTCACCTAGGGGAGTCACAGAGTTCCCTGACTCACCTGAGAGAGTTCCATGGGTACCTGGGCTCTCCTAGAGGGGGGAAATCATTCTGGACGCAATCTGGACTCCCTTTTGACGCTGTTTCGTCTCTCTGTGTAGCAGACTCTCTTCGCAGAGTCAGGCATTTGTATATTAACTGGCCTTTAAACACACGAAATGACTTGTACATCTCATCAACTGAACCCTCTTTATAGTACGAAAAGTGGCGCGGGAAAACTGGGCTTGCAGACAGCGTCTGTGTGCCCTAGTAGACTGCACTGGGGGAATTCCTCAGCATAGCGCAAATAGGGTCGGTAGTGTCGTGACATATCACTCTCCTGCCAGTTGTTAGGTCTGTAGTTTCCTACAGTTGAACGCAGAGAGTAGGATGGAGAGTGAGCAAACGAAATGCATCCTTGGGTAGGCTCCCGCTTTCCCTGATGTTGTTTAACCAGTGGCAATGCTGGACTCTGGATGCCGTCAAAAAGCGTCGGTGTTCCCATCAGTGATGGCAACTCATGGATATGAAAGTGGGGAAAAGTCAGAGTAAATGGGGATGGGGGGGGGGGGAAGAACAGGGTTAAATGATGGAAAGATAAGAGTACCGTAGGTTTAGGGACACCGGGAGAGTCAAGTTGACGCTCATATATATATGTTCCTCAATGTGTTTCTACCTGTATCAGCTACCTGGATGAGCACTGCCTGTGTGTGTATGTGGGGGGGGGGGGGGAGGGGTCCTACCTGTTCCCATATACTAGAGGTATTTTCCATGATCAAAGACATGCGAAAGAAACAGGAGACAGTGTCATAATAATTGGTCTTTATTGATGATCGTGTCCTGACCTTACCCTTGGGATTTGATGTAGGTCAAACCGCTTCGTTTCATATTACCCCCATGTTATCTGTTGAAGCCCATTCCCAAGGCCACACTTATTTTAATCGTTCGGTTACAGACACCTTGATATTTCATATGTAGTGCTTGGGTTTACATACTACTGCGGTGGGCCCATAACCACCCCCCCTCCCCCCCAATAAAAAAAAATTAATAAACAATTATAATAATACTAATATTATATACTAATACTAATACTAATACTAAATACCAACACCAATACCAATACTAATACTAATACTAATAAATAATAAGGTTGGCCTAAGAGGTTAACCCATTGAGTCCTTTTGTAGTAAAAGAAGGCCACGATAATCAATAGCCTCGGTGTATAGAGCACAGACTAGACCAGCGTAAACATGTCAAAAACATCTTCTTATCTCTAGGGGCAAAAAGCCACAGATCTGGAAGGGCAGGGGAGATGAAACCGTTAAGGATTGCATAGTGCATTAAAGTGGTATGCCCTTTTTGTCATGATGCATTTACACCATGCAGGGCTGCATTTATGCATCATGCAGACCCTTTGGGAGTGTATCCACCCCATATATTCGACATGATACTTGAATGCAGCACTGGTTAGTTACTCGCCAAGGCTGCATGAATGCATCATGACGATAACGGGCATGATGCATTAATGTGCTGTGCTGTTCTGAAAGTGTTAAATGCACAGGCCGCGCCTTCACAGGAAAACCTGTCAGGCTGTCAGGAAACGAGCCCAGCCATCATTAACTCTTTAAGGACGGCCTGTCACTAAAAGATGCATTTGTCGTCATGATGCACCAATGCAGCCCTGGTACGTGACTCGCCGGTCCTGCATTAGTGCATCATGCCGACCTTCTTTCGGGAGTGTCTCAACCTGGTTGGGTCGGCATGATGCTTAAATACATTGCATTCATCATTTCATGGATCATGACGACCAAGGGCATGATGCATCAAATGCATTTTGCCATCCTTAAAGAGTTAACTGGAGTCACTGAAGACCCCTGGATGTCAGGTGGGTCCTTATTGTTCAGCGACACAAGTCAGATTGCCCCCCCCCTCTCATGACCTCTCCCTTCCTTCTTTAGGCTCCTGTACTGGCTATCTAAATGCCCCGGCCCTTAGTCTGAAGTGGTTATCCCAGGTTAGTCATAGGGACATTGGTCAGTACTGACCAACTGCTATCCATGAACGACAGAGGCAACATGTGGCTATAATGCCTTGCCCAAAAAGACTTAGCCTAGTACTCATAGAAATGGAAAGACTAAGGCGTCTTGAACTTCCCTATGGGGTTTGATGTCGATGCTGACTAACCTGACACTATTAGACTAACCTACCTCGTGGGTTGATTGTATAGGCAGCCAAGAAAATACGTTAATAACAATAATGACTGAGTACTGACTATAAGTTCAGACTTTCTGTGTAGTGTAGGGCACCGAGGTAGGGCTAGACTCGTGTCGACCCCAGATGTCTGTATTTCAATGTACATTTTTTCAATACCCCCAGTACATTGCCTATTTCACGCCCTCCCCCCCCCCACCTTAACAAAATTCCTAGATCCGTCCCTGAGATAAGTTAGTCAAACAATTTTATATATATGAGTTTGCCCAGACTCTACAGACTGGTCGTGGGTGTGACGAGTGGTGTCTAACATGACCACTAGGCGGCAGCACTGGCCACAGGTGGTCAGATCGCCGACCAATAACCGAACAACCCCCCCCCCCCCCCCAACACTCCCATCCCCTGTAGGTTTACTGCTTCCACGAACCAGTCAGTAATAGATCCCTGTACTTGGGCAAAAGTAGTTAAACAACAACAGGGAAATCGGGAGTGTACCCAAGAATGCATTTCGTCTGCTCACTCTCCACCCTACTCTATGTGTTCAACTGTATAAAACAAGAGACCAAACATCTGCTAGGAGGATGATTTTTCACAACACTACAGAGCCTATTTGCGATAGGCTGAGGCATTCCCACAGTGCAGTGTACTAGGTCAGACGAACGCTGTCTGCAGGAATTTCCCGCGCCACTATCGCCGGCAGCGGAGCTGCTGGTATAGTACAAAAAAGCATTTTCAGACCCCAGGTGCGGCTTATGGGATTTGCCAAGGTGGGGTGCGGCTTATGTAGGAGTTAAGCTTATACCAAGGTTGCAGGTTCCTTAGTAGGGGGCACCATTCCTTGGTCTGGTAACTGGCGAGATAAGCACTGATGCAGCAATCACGATGGGTGCAAGTTGTTACATAATGCCCCCTAAGAATTCTGCAGTGAATGCAGGGTGTTATCTGATGGGTTGATAATGCATCCAGCTACACGCTTATGTAGGTCTCTCTGTGACTCACAGACTGCCTAGTACCATGTGGAATGGGGGTAAATGATACTTTACCCTTTAAGGTCCGCACGGTGCCTGAATGTGGTCATGTCCTTTCTTGTGTAAGACATCCCCGGGTGGTGACTAAGAGTCCGAGTGATACTAACTCGTCAGTGTGAATGGACAGTCATCGTAATTCCCGATAAATCCCTCTTGTGTCCTTTGCCTTAAGAATTTGATGTGTATCAAGGGGCGCCTTCCGAGGTCAAAGATAGCCTTAGGACACTACTATGAGGTAATATAGGCACCCCGGGGAGGGGGGGGGGGCACTGACTCTTTGATGTTGACTACCTACTGCCGCCCTACAGCCCCCCTTTTTCACACTGAGGAGTCCTGGCAGTGTTCTGACCGCCCCTCCTTTTCAAGTAGAGGGAAAATGTGCGTAGTGACCGCCCCCTATTATGGAGAAAGTAAGGTTTGAGGTCCAGACAGAGCAATGGCAAACTCACCAATTAAAACTGCAAACTTACCAATTAGTACTGCAAACTTAAGAATTCACCCTTTCTAACAATCAGACATGGTTTTGTGATTAATTAGTGCTGTGTAAGCTCAATAAACCATCATCCAGAAAGCCCTATGCACTAATTCCCAATGGGATTAGGGGTGACCGCCCTTTCCTTTTAACCTGGGAGTGGAGGGACCGCCCCTTCTTTTTAGCCCTATTGACATCCGACCGCCACCGCTCCGGAAAGTCGTGCTGCAGTCGGTACCCAAATTATATCTCAGTGCCCCCCCCCCCCGGGATAGGCACTTAACCTCAACTTAAGATGTAACCCATGTCCTGACTTCACCCCTGTGTAAGGTAGGTCCAGTATGGCAACATCGACAAGGGAGGAGTCAACTTTTCTTATGTTTTAAAGTTGGGTCAGTCGAGTTTCGTGCAAGTAAGCTGTTTTTGATAACTGTGCTTTTGATAACTGTGGCATGTCATTTGAAAATGTACAGTGTACATATTGACATTAGCCAGGCCCAAAAAAAAAGTTTTTTTAGGTCACCCGACCGAGCCTTTCAAAACAGGGCCTACCCTATATTTTCTATGCAATTGTAACGGTCGCGGAAGAATCATCTGGAGAAGACAGGACTCGAACCCACGACCCTCAGGTCACGTAACCTGCTGCTCTACCAACTGAGCTACTTCCCCGTCTGACAATCTAACGGCGCCGTACGTTACTGGGTCGGTTCGGTGCGCGGAAGGTGGTGGTAACCAATTCCCTTACACAATTTTGAAGACAGTTTTATATTTTTACCCTTATTTTTATCCTTTTGGTCAATTTTAGGGCCCTCGGAGAGACTGGCTAGTACTTTCATGTTTAAAAAATTCCGACCTGCCGACCCTACATTTTCTTGCCATCATAGAGCTAGAGGGAGTACTATAGTCTCCCTGTTGCCATGTTACCTGAAAATTAGACCCCAACCAGTGAACTCGTACTAAAGCATCATGCCGCTCTTAAAGGGTTAGTGAAAGTAGGCCAGCTGATGAGAGATGCACTGTATATGTACAGCTACACACATCAACACTCACACGGAGACTGGGGGCCTCAGGTAGGGAATTCCGGGGTCAAAGAAGAACTCTGCAGTAAATACTAGGTGAGTTCTGGGTGGTCAAAATAGTTTGGAAAATTTGCTAAAATTCTGTAAAAAATCACAAATGGCCCTCAGCATATCCTAATTGAGATGGTACCTCAAGATATATGATTATTGCAGGGATAGGCCTATATTTCAATGTTCATTTAGGTTCGGTCTGAAATGAACTTATTCACTGCACATATGGTCAATTATGGAGGTTCATTCATGTTAGGAACCGGCATTTCAGATTTCCGTGAACAAAAACCCATTTAATTTTTTTATATAGTGTATAAAAGGTTTTCCCATTCATTCCTAAGAGATTTTCCATCAATACCCGGCTGGGAATTTTTCATTGCATGTTACGTTACATTAAACTATAGTGAAAATTCATTTCCCTGTCTGAGACCTGGGCTCTGTGACGGCCCACCAGCAGCAGGTCCCAGTGAGGGTAATCCCGCACAAAACTGAGAAGAAGTGAATACTGCAGGGGTACTGAATGGTCCATAATTAAGTTGGAAATGATGCCAATATTATGAAAACGTGTACACATGCTGCTGAATGTCTGCCAATTTCAATCAAATAATAGGAAAGGGATTCTCAGTGAGTTCACATTTTTTTCAAGGGCTAGATTGGGGATCTGTGAAAATGCAAATTATTCTGTGCAAATCACGGGCCACCACTGAGCTAAACCTCTGGGGGGAGGTCAGGTGTTTCTGGTAACAGAAACAGGGTAGTCAACTCCAAGTTCCCCCTCTGCTTTGAGCATTGCATTCTGGTGAAAATGCATGCATTTGGATGCATTAAAATGGCATAATCTCATGGATTTGCATAATGAATAATATTACTGGAATGCAGAGCACACAATTTTGCATTAAACTGGAGATATACCCACATTTAGCAAAGTTCCCCCTCTGCTTTGTGTCAACATTGCTGCGGTCCTTAAAGCACATGGCCTGCATACCTACAACACTGTGGGGAGCAAGGAAGGTACAGGGGTCTGTACACAGGTAGTACAGGTAGCCAAGTGTAGCAGTCACAGTGGCCCACACTATCCTACCTGACGGTAGGACTAGGACTCTGCTTGGAGACAAAGGTCAGTTGGTGCGCGTGGTGCAAATCCAGGCGGAATTCAGGTGGTTTTACGCTACAGACCAGTGCTCAAATTTTCCGTGGTCCGTAGCTAATTTTAGTTGGAAATGTTTTGTAGGAAAGATGTATCTTTTAGGTCAATGGTGATTTTCAGAAATTGTAATGTCCTGGTAGCTCTTATTGCGCTTTCCGCTATATTAAAGTACCGTAAAACCCCGCCTTTAAGACGGATTTTATTTGGGATTTATTTTTCCTACAAGACGGATTTTTTTCCAAGATTGGGGGGTCGTCTTAAAGGTGGGGTTTTTATACATTGGATTATAGTGAAAACGATTTTGAAAGGTTTTTTGTGCAAGACGGATTTTTTTCCTAAAGTGGGGGGTCGTCTTAAAGGTGGGGTCGTCTTAAAGGTGGGGTTTTACGGTATATAGTAAAAGCAGGTACTCTACCAGCAGGCACTACTGTCACTCAGTGTGTGGGTTAGGGAGTGCTCATATTTTAACAACTATGGGGGGGGTGGATTTGAGGGGGGGGGGGAATTTGGACCCCTTGACCGGGGGGGGGTAAAAAATGTAGACCCCTCTTGGGGGGGGTCAAAAAAATTCAAATTTTGGGGGGAAAAGCCTGCGCGTTACTATGCTACAAAGGGGCGCGAACGCGCGTGATTTTCGGCCTGCCGGGGGGGGTAAAAAATTTCGACCCCTCTAGGGGGGGGGTGAAAAAATTTTGTGCGCTCTGCGCGAAATCTCACCGCCCCCCCCCCTGTTCTTAAAAAATGAGCACTCCCTTAATAGTGTGGCCAGGACACGGTCCATGTGGAGATGGCATGGTGTGGAGGCGGGGCCGGGCCTGGGAGAGGAGGAGGCAGGGACTGGCAGGTATAGCGATAACTCTGGTCTCTCCGTCTGGGAAGCCATAGAAGTTCTGTCCACGGAATCTCTCGTGCGATTTAACCAGTGACCCCCCCCTCCCCCCCCCCCCCCCCCCACCTACACACCATAGGCATAGCTTGCCAGGAACAGGCTACATTGCGAGAGCAGAGCCAAGATCTCACGAGATTTCTGGTGTCAGTGTAAATAATGTGGTCGCTGGAACAAGTCGACACCCGGTATGTCGCTATAGGGATCCACCACCCTGTCTACCTACTGTCACACCTACTGTCACACCTACTGTCACACCTACTGTCACACCTACTGTCACACCTCCCTACCTGTGTGACACCTATGTGTACCGCCACACCCACACTCCTGTCACACTAGGATGACATCTTACAACCACCAGAATGAGGACGTGAGGACCGCCTACTACTACCACAGTAGTGGGGGCGGGGTGAAGTCGTCACCACCCCCCCCCCCCCCCCCCCCCCACCACACACACACACAGCCCCCCCCCCCCCCCACACACACACACACAATACCCCCCCCCCCCCACACACACACACCGCCTCCACAGGTGGATCTTAATCACACTATAGGCCTGTGCCACCAGTCCCTATACAGTACTGTACTACACACAGCTAGTGGTAGCAGTAACAGTTGGAGTACCACAGGCGGAGAGGGACTATACCTCCATCCCCACACACTATGGTTTATACAGTATGACAGTGGAGGCTACAGGATGCCAAGGAAGTACGACTTGGTGAAACACAGCCAGACGGGCACCAAAAGGAGGAGTCTCATTAGGAGTAATGGTAAGGTACCTCAGGGTAGAGCTGGGGGGCGGGGGGGGGGGGGGGGTGATGGTACGGGTAGGGGGTGTAGTTGCCATGTGAGTGGGGGATGAGTGAAGATATGACACTGACACACTCAGTCATAGCGCACGTTGTACATGTACACTCAAAAAATAAACTTGTCTCCAGACTCTTCAAAGTGACGGTCATGAAATAAACAAGCCAAAAACTTGTCTAAGTGACAAGGAAGCGGGTCTTCTAGCTGGAGATAGAAGACCCACTTGGTATGTGCCAGCCCAAAACCCGACATTTGCCAGCTCCAGATTCTATTTATGGGATGGTAACCTGATACGTTAGACAACTTTTGACTCGTTTATTTTATGACAGTCACTTCGACGAGTCTGGGGACGAGTTTACTTTTTCAGTGTAGTAAGGTACAGAGCATACCTTTATTTGGGTTGGGGGGGGGGCAAAAAAGTTTGACCTGTTTGGGGGAAAAAGCTGGGCGTTACTATACTTCAGAGGGGCACACACGCCCTGATTTCTGAAAAAAAAGATTAAATAAAAAACGCCCTCGTCATATTTTTCACTGCTTGGTGATGAGAAACAATTTTTTTTTAAGTGGCCTTAATGACCCTTTTTCGTAATGCTGCTTAAACACAGCACAGCTGACCTACCACCCGGGGGGGGGGGGGGGGGGTACTCAACCCGTAAGATAAGAAAAAGGGGGGCTGTCGCTGACCAAAAGGCTCTAAAACACGGGGATGTTGACAAATATATGGGAACAAGGCTACAGTTAAGTATACTCATACTTCAGGCCCAGAAAACTGTAATAAGCTGTCCAAGTTCTTTATTTAACTATATCCTTGCCTAGCAAGAAGCTGTCAGATGACATTTAAGAAAAACTGGAGGCTGTTAATTGATCAAGGGATGGGGTGGACTGTAGTTTATCTTTCGGTATCTAGCACCAAAGAGTCAGTACCCCCCCCCGGGTCTGAGGCCAAAAAAAAGAAGGTGTGTTTCAGGTTACATTCTAATCAGTCTAATCGGTCTGTGGTAGTGAGCGGACACCGTCAAATTCACACGTGTTTCAGGTTACATGGTCTGAAAATCTAGGGTAGGTAGGTCGTTTTTTTTTGTTTTTTTTAAATTTATTTGATTTTTTTACTTTAACCTGAAAAGTACCCTGAAATCGACTCACGAACAACAATGCCGACTCGCCGACGACCGCCTTGACTCGTGAACTATCAGATCGACCCTTAAATAGCCCCAAAATGACCCAAAATATAAATATTTTTTCAAAATTGCACAAAAACTTCTAGGGTCGGCCCTGTTTTGCTAGGGAGGGTCGGGTAACCTGAAACACACTTTTTTTAATTTGGCCTGACTGCCAGGTGAGTGAACGTCCACAGACAGGCATGCCCCGCTCAGGGCACTTTGGCACTGCCTCAAAAGTTGATGTAGCTTTTTAGAAACAGACACAGGAGAAAAGCAGACGTAAACAGAATAAGACAACACAGGGCACACAAGTTAACACAACATAGGGCATTAGCCCTTTGATTGAAGACGGTGTAATACATCCTTGGTCGTCATGGTACATAGACAAAACCCCACGCCATTGACATACATGTACATCATACTTCACGAGTTGAAGCTGGGTCATATCATGATATGACCCAGCTTCAACGAATGAGCTATGATGTACATGTATGTCAATGGCGTGGAGTTTAGTGTTCCTACTCTCTTAAAATAAAGAAAATCAACTAACTTGGAGGCCATGGAGTATGGCTCCAACGTACTCCATGGGGGCATGGAGTACGGATGTCCCATAGGCTTAGCATAGAAAGGCCGTACCAACATGTAATAAATGTATGCAGCCCTGGTGAATAACTCGCCAGTGCTGCATTCAAGAATCAAGTGTCATGCTAAGCTGCATTCAAGTGTCATGCTAACCGAAGGGTCGGCATGATGCACCAATCTAGCACCGGTGAATTACTCACCGGGGCTGCATTCGTGCATCATGACGACAAATGTCACCTTACAGTGACATGCCGTTCTCTAAGAGACAACAAAACATAGGTCCACCCAGAAAGGTTCGGTATTTGTAATTACAACCACAACTTGGTGTGCTCACTTGTCGAGGAACAACTAAAATGGAGTTTAATGTTGCTGAACTTTAGAGGTGCCAGAGGTCCCAGTTGATACTGATGCCACTTTTTCTCAAATGACAGATTCCATACTTCCAAACAACTACGGGTGACATTTCTAAACTGATTGATATAAGCTTCATATTTGTAGAGAATAGATGAAATACATGACCACGACAAAATATACTCAGATGAACCTTGAACACCCTGTACCACCAATACCATTTGTAAATTAGGCCACACCAAAAAAAAAAGTTGGTCTATGGATTTTCATTTTGAAAAAATGGTGCGAGCGAGCGATTTTTTTTTTTTTTTTTTTTCCAAATTTTTTTTTTGTCTGCGGATTTTAACCTTGAATCAAGTGGAGCGGGGGCAATTTTTTTTTTTTTTTTGAGGGGAACATTTTTGCAAACTTCAAATTCTTCAAAAAGTGGTGCGGGCGCATCCGTAGACACTTTTTTTTTCAAAAAAAAAAAAAATTGCATTTCCAAAAATATGGTGCGGGAAATCCGTAGACCAACTTTTTTTTTTGGTGTGGCCTTAGGTACTAATATATTTTAAAGATATTTTTCCGTTCAGAGAATCAGAGATAAGACCCATCTCTCGATAGGAATCAGCTGACAGCGCCAATTCAAGAAAAAGTTTACTAATATGCAAGGATCGTATCATTGCAGTAATAACACCATCAGCCTTAATTTGGTGCCAAATATTCCCAGCCACCTTTGGTCATCTTCATAATCTCTTTTGTTTTCCATTAAAACATGATTAATTTTTAAATTCCAATAAATATTTTCCCGAAACATGTTTTCTGTGAGTGACCTCGTTAACCCTCTAAGGACGACATGTCGCTAAAGGACAACATCTGTCGTTAAGAATTACTATGGTGGGTTGTATAAAAAAAATACACAGAAAACCAGACACAGTCAAGTAAATTTATGTGGAATTTATTGCTGAGTGTATGTACAAGGCAGTGGTAGAAACATGTTTGAGAAAAAATGTAGAATGATATCAATGTTTCGACTAAATTTATTAGTCTTCTTCAGGATTGCCAAGAAGCCCCTGCGAGTAACTCGCCATGCCTGCATTGGCCTATTATGCTGACCCTTCGGGAGTGTCTCGCCCCCGTATTGTTGGCATGAGTCTTGAATGCAGCACTGACAAGTTACTTGCCAGGGCTGCATTCATGCATCATGCCGACCATGGGCATGATGCATTTATGCACTATGCAGCCCTTAAAGTGTAGTATGTATCATGATACCAAGGGCATGATGCATTAATGCACTATGCAGCCCTTAAAGTGTAGTATGTATCATGATACCAAGGGCATGATGCATTAATGCACTATGCAGCCCTTAAAGTGTAGTATGTATCATGATACCAAGGGCATGATGCATTAATGCACTATGCAGCCCTTAAAGTGTAGTATGTATCATGATACCAAGGGCATGATGCATTCATGCACTATGCAGCCCTTAAAGTGTAGTATGTATCATGATACCAAGGGCATGATGCATTCATGCATTATGCGGTCCTTAAAGGATAGTGAGGAGTCTGTGACCCGTAATACATCAGTTTGAGGTCACCATTATGTCACAGTCAGCGTAGTTTAACCCTTTAGGGGCCCCATATTTCTTTAATGCATCATGCTCACTAGTCGTCATGATGCATGAATGCAGCCCCGGCAAGAGTAACGAGTAACTTGCCAGGGCTGCATTCATGCATCATATTGCCCTGGAACCACTCAGACCGTTAGCCATGATGCATCAATGCAATGATAGTGAGTAATTCACTGGCAATGATGGCGAGTAACTCGCCATCAAAGGGTTATGTCGTACTACATGAAGTAAGCACACACAAACAGACTGGACTACTCTATACAGTCATGTGTTGACCCTTTAAGGACGGCATTAATGCATCTTTACCATGGTCGTCATGATGCATGAATGCAGCCCTGGCAAGTAACTCGCCAGTGCTGCATTCAAGCCTCATGCCAACCCTATAGTGTTGAGACACTCTTGAAAGGTCGGCATGATGCACCAATGCAGCCCTGGCGAGTTACTCGCCAGGGCTGCATTGGTGCATTATGACATCAAATGTCATCATTTAGCGACATGCCGCCCTTAATGGGTTGACACAGGTATATATAGTACAGGCTGCATGAGGCGTTGCCCAGTAGTACACTGAACTTGGCACTAGTTATTGGACTCCTTAGTGTGAGGTCATTATGATCTACATTAACGCTTAAAGGGCCGCATCATGATTTGATGTGCTACACCTATATCGTCTTGATGCATGAATGCAGCTAGGGCGAGTCTACGACCTGTTTGAAGTGTCTCAACCCTGTAGGCTCGGCATCATGCATCATGACGATAAAGGGCATACTGCATAAATGTCTGGCTCTGGTCAATTAACAGTATCATCTCCACCCATGGCACCCATTGATTTTATCCTTTTACCGGCATTTATAGACAACAATATAAAGATACCGCTCTGTCTATTAAACCAGCTAGTGCTGGATGCAGTATAGGTTGTACAAGGCGTCATGATATATAAACCAGCTAGGGCCAGATTCAATATACCGTAAATGTTCGCGTATAAGCCAAACTTGTATGTAAGCCGCCCCCCACCTTGGGAGCCACACAGACGTTCTGAAACTGTAGTATACATCTAATAACTCGCGTATAAACCAAACTCCAACTTGAAGTCGATCGTATAAGCCGCACTGGTGATCTGGCATACTAGCCGCGGCTTCTACGCTAGGTTTTACGGTAGTCTGTTCAACGGTAAAGGCCATCATCGTATAACACTTAACCTTTCAAGGGCTGAAGGGTGCCTTAATGCACTACACCATTTGTCATCATGATGCATGAATGTGACTTATTCACCAATGCTGCATCGTAACATCATTCCAACCATACAGAGTTGATACACTCCTAGAGGGTCGTCATGATGCATGAATGCAGCACTGGCGAGTTACTCACCAGGGCTGCATTCATGCATCATGACGACCATGGGCACGATGCATTAAAGCAGCATGCGGCCCTTAAAGGGTTACGTCCAGCACGGACGCCCTCTGGCGGCACGTGACCTGGACACGTGACCTAAGTGATTGGTGCAACATGGCGGCACATGGCCAGACAACATGGTCACTCTCCCAGCACAGTCTGCATGTATCTGCTGGGAGAGTGACAACATGACGTCCTGTCTGCTCCACTTGACTTCTATAGGGAGGAGAGCCTACATGGTATGGGAGCCGCCATTTTATATGTCCCCTGCTTCAGAGCAGTGCATTGTGGGTAAATATGTTATCAGCTACTGTTCACACCTAGGAACAATGGCCTTAGATAGCACTGATAACCATGATGTGTGGCATCCCACCCCTAGCTGAACCCCTATACGCAAGGAACAGTCTTACTGGGCGTGGTCATTTTTCAACAATAGGGGGGTGTGGGTTGGTGGGTTTGGAGGGGAGTGCCTGCGCCACTGCTATAACTGCTGTGGACTTGTTCCCACAACCTTATGTGTTAGTGGGGACCTTCATGATGGGGGCATGAAGGAGTAGAATAACTTCGTCGAGAGCCTTCCATAATACCAGTGGGCATACCTGATTTGTAAAAGGCGACAAAGCTTGAGTGGACTACCATGATTGTCACTACCCAAGCTGTATTGGCAGCCGCTGCCCATATGCGAAGGCCCAGGCCTTCATGCTGGTGGTCTTCCTTGTGATCTCTCCTCAGAGAACCACGTCTGAGATATTAAAGGCTGTGGTTTGTCTGGCCCTGCCTATATTATGGTACTAGCCCGTGTATGTAGGACCAGGCAAATAAAAGAGCACTTGCTATCCTTCGAAAAGTGTAGGGTAAGAGTTTTCTCCCTCATCTTATAGATGCAGCCATTCATTTCATAGATTCGATCGTCCATAGATGCGGTCACTGCTGTATTGGGCAAGCAGCATATAAATATCTGCCCTATACTACGAGGCAAGACTACTACTATTTGTGGACGGCTACCTTGCTAACTTGAGATATGAGAGATGTACCTTTGAGGTACTTGATGTACTTAAATATATATGGACCAAAGCTCGGACGGCGAGTGTATAAATACATGCACTGCCCTGGATCCCTGCATGCACGTGGTGCATCAGCGTCCCGTCCACCGCCATGTGCCCAGGCACTACTATTATACGGGGGAGAGCCTATGCTGGTTCTAGGGCCATGCACCAGGAGGCTAAAGGTAGTCGTGTGTAAAGTCTCCATTTTGCCTCTTTGTGTAGTTTACTTTTGAGGGTTCTCTCTCATTCACTATCTATCTATCTTCTTTATAAATTAGATGCATAAATTCTCCATGAAATGGCCTTTAATTTGATGAGCTTAAAGAATGGAGAATATCTTAAATCTCAGAGAAATAGAGCATTAACACCTCTGTGGGTGACTACATGTCAGTCAGTCAAAGTGTGTACAGTGCATTGTTTCCCAATCAGGCTAAGACCCTCATCTCACACCTGAGACAATGGGGAGGTGATTAAGGTTATCAAGATAAGGGTGGAATGCCACCTATCAGCCTTATCAGTCTTATCTGTGGCCATTGTTCAGAGGTGTGAATTGTGGCTGATAACAGATTTACCCACAATGCACTGAGTCAGGTGACAGTTAGAAAATGGCGGCTCCCATACCATGTAGGCTCTCCTCCGTATAGAGTCGGGGCGACTAGACATAATGTCTAGAGTATGAGAGACAATGGTCATGTAGTTCAAAAGAAAAAAAGGGGAAAAGGGCAATACAGATGTATAATCTCTAAATGGCCTGCGCTGAAGGGCAATATTTCCTTTATTTGTATAATATTTATGTCACTAGAATTTATATATCATGGAAAAAAATATTGTAAAGAAAAAGTAACACTTGGCATGGCGGTTAATTTGGTGCCAAACATATTCCTTCATCATAAAGTAAGAATGTGTGTACTACAAATATAACATGATTGACATAGTTCTGTAATAACGTGACTCAAGGGGCTGCCAGGAGTCGGAGAATAACCATATATAGCCTGTATCAAGTAAAGGCTAATATAAAAAAACAACTGTTTCTCATCACCAAGCCATGAGAAATATGTAGATCTTTTCTTTTCCCCCTTTTTATTTCTTGCTGAGGAACGAATGGGATGGGGGATCTAGGCTCTCTGCAAACTAAATCCACAATTTGATAATTTAGAAACAAGGGGTCTACGAATTTGGGAATAGGCATATTGTATTCGCAGCACTGCACGCTTCAATTTGATACTAAATATGCCCATATTTGCCCATTCCTATCATGTTTTCCCATGCATTTTTTTTCAACAACAACGATCTGTACTTACTTCTATTGACTGTGATATGATGCACTTCTGCTGCCAAACAGAGCATGCCCCATAACCACCGGGTGTTGGTATGTCTGAGGTGAAGAGGACATGTGCACTCTGAACTCCCCTTTATGAGTTGTGTTAACCCTTTAATGATGGCATAATGCATTAATGCATCATGCCCTTGGTCGTCATGGTGCTTAAATGCAACATCCACATGGTCGTCATGATGCATGAATGCAGCCCTGGTAAGTTAACTTTATACAAAGGGGGCCCAGCAAAGTAGTCATGCACTCTGAGCGGAACCATGGAAACATTTGTACAAAAAATATTTGTATAAAACTAACTTTAAATGTTTGTGAGACTGGCAGGTACACAGAGAGCCCATATTAGTGTGGCTGAACAGCCTCTGCATAGACAGAAGATGCCATCAGTACATCTATTACCACACATGTACATGTATTATAATGTATGTACTGCAGCATGCACTGCCTAGCGTAAAGCCCCACCTACCTATGAGGGATACTTTGGGATAACCCTAAAAGTAAGGCCACTCAAAAAAAAAAGTGGTTTCTCATCACCAAGGTCTGAAAAATGTGACAAGGGAGGCTTTTTTCTTCTTTTTTTTTTACTCGCGGGCTAAACTGTATGGGATGATATACGTTTTTCATGACCAAAGTTCACATTTTAGTAGTTAAGAATTTATGGATCTTTAAAAGTAGTGAAAATGTAAGTTATTTCTGTCCTACTGCATTACTGGCAGTAATGGCTTTAATTTGATACCAAATATCCCAGTATTTGTTCATTTTTATCATATTTTTCATCAAAAATTAGCAAAAAAAAAAAGAAAGAAAATTCCTCGAAAGCTGATTTTTGTGATGCGCGCGGTGATGAGAAACCATTTCATTTTTTTGAGTGGCCTAACATAGGAGGTCTAAAGATTAAATTATACTTGCCAATGCTACCAAAGAAATATCTCGTATAAGCCCCTTAAGGGGTCAAAATCCTGTCCCCCCCCCCCCCCTCCGACCTGGTCACCCTAACATCGGGGTACATGCAGCCCACTTTGAAGAAACGTGGTTTAAGCGCAGGATTTTTCGCTAAAAACATGTGAAATCCCTACCCCCCCCGCCCCCCCCCCCCCACCGACCTCACCGTTCAAGGGGGTGAGATCACCTACCCACCTGCCCAAATCCACCCCCCTCCCGAGCACTCCCCAGCATCCTTGTCTATTACAGCCAACATATATACAACTTGATATAGATTCGCCTAACACGCCTGAATCCCATGTAATGTACTGTACAGAAAACTGCAAAACTCATTTCATTTGGTGAAGAAATTCAATACGTGCCCGTTGGCGATCACTGTGCGAGGCGATAATCAGCAATGTACAGTTTCTACATGACAGTGGGCTGAATTCTTTCATGTTTTTAGCAGTTCACATTACAACGCCTTTGTCGGAATATAACCAATTTCATAGAATTCAGAGGCAATTATGGCAACCAGCGAAATTTAAAATGGCGGACCCTATGGGTATAGCTCCAGATTCCTATAGGGTCGGTATGATGCATGAATGCAGGCCTGGCCATTCGACGCTGCTCTTACAGGGCAAAGGACATCAAAGTCCATGAGCATAACAAAAGGTTTAATGGTGTCATAATTCTTTAATCATCTATGCTCTTTGCCGTTCTGATGCATGCAGCCCTGGCGAGTCTATTTCCCATGGCAGCATTTTAAGTATCGTTCTGGTCGGCATGATGATTGAATGCAGCACTACCGAATTGCTCGCAATGCAGCTCGGTGAGTAACTCACCAGTGCTAGATTGGTGCATCATGCCGACCCTTTAGCTATGTCTCAACCCCATCATAGGGGTCGGCATGAAACTTGAATGCAGCACTGGCGAGTCACTTCCCAGTGCTGCATTCATGCATCACAATGACCAAGGGCATGATGCATTAATGCATGATGCCATCCTTAAAGGGTTAAAAGGCTAAAAATGCATCCTTTCAGTCACGTGGGCCCCAGTGGGAGCCGCATACAGCGCCATGCAGTGGGACGCCAGGGTACTGAATAGACGCCCAGTGTCTCCGGGACCTATTGTGTACCATACGGGGGCCCTTGATGGGGGGTCCCCATGTCCCATGTCGATTTTAAGAAATGACCATGTCGCATGTCTATGTCGCTTAATAATGCTCATGTCCCATGCCGATTTTAAGAACTATCAATGTCCCATGTCACGATCATTTTAACAGGGTTCCCACGTGTCATCATGGAATGTCATGGAATTTGAAAGCTGTCTGGGATGTCATGGAATTTTGTAAAAAAAAATTGTCATGTGTCATGGAATGTCATGGAATTTGAAAATTATAGAATTAATCTCTGGGAATGTACCATATTTTTCTAGATTTTAGAAATTTTCTCAAGGGCCAAGCCCCATGACCCCACACAAGGATTTTTATCAATGTCATGGATAATGTCATGGAATTTTGATCTGAAATTTTTGTGGGAACCCTGTTTTAAGCCTCATGTGACATGTCACTAGGCCTCATGTCGCATGTCGATTTTAAGAAATGCCCACGTCGCCATATAGAATTTAGGAGTCTAGAGCTATAGTACGGTACACCACCCCACCCGTCCTCCACATCTACACTACAGTACAGGCGCCCATACTCGGGTTTCGTGGGAAATACAGGATACAACAATAATAATAGTGTCAGGAATTTTAAGGGTGTTATTTCCTCGTCAAGAATGCTATTGGGAATTATCTTTTAATGGGTTGACCTACGATGAGATGTATAGGGTCGATGAAAGGGCCAGGGTCCTCTTTTATATAGTTGACCTCACAGGCAGCTATTTATTGGCTTTGGGACCTTGTCCCCAAAGCCATTGACACCACACACAGAGAGTTGGAAAAAGTAGCAAGAAAAGACTAGCATAGGTCCCCTTGTTCATTGTTAAATTAAGCCCTAGCTGGCCCTTAAACATTGCCTAGGACTGGTATCCCCATGTGTCCTTGCAGGTGTGTGCAAGACTTATTTAACCTAGATCTGGTTTTCAGATACTGCATGTAGTACCAGTGTACCTTGTGGTAAGGCCTAGACATCTTGTGAACAGCCATATTTTGAGTTCTCTAATGTGGCTGTCAATGGCAAGGATAGGTACCAGCCTAATAACTATTGACTCCTATGTCAAGCCAAGCTGTCAATGTCAATGCCAATTCCCATACTATGCACATACAGGACCTGTACTAGAAGTTGAGTGGTCCAGGGTGGCTCTTGAAATCGCTCAAGCCCGCCCAAAGACAAACTGTGAAGTCCAACATGATTACCCCTCCCCACCCCACACACACATGCAAGAAACCACATGCAACAACCCTAAAATAATATGTTGCCAACACAAGTCCTCCTTATGCCCCCTCCTTCTCCTCCCTCTGCCCCCTCCTCCTCCTCCCTCTGCCCTCTCCTCCTCCTGCTCCCTCTGCCCTCTAGTCTCAACGTCAGACCAATGTTGCGCCAGCCCGATAGAGGGCGTGTGGGGCGTCTTACATAGGTCTGACTGCGTGCATGAGGGCGCCAGCCAACGGGACGCAGAAGAACCTTAGTACTTAAGAGTTTAATAATGTAAACAATGGTAGTTTGGGGTGTTCTACTAGTGTCATATTGATGGCATTGAAACCGAGTGACCTCCATGACATAAATATGCAATATTCCAAATGGCATCAATATGACACAAGTGGAAGGCGAAATATTTGACATTTCCCCCCTGTGGGCGATAATGCAGGCATTTTCCATAGGCTGCCAATGTCGTCGCGCACATGGCAATCTGATGACAGCGGTCTGTTTACAAATAAAACATAATTGTTCCTACTTACTTTTTAAAATGATTACAGAAATGTCATCTCTCATATTGTATAACGAGTGTTTTGACCATTTAAAGTGAAAAATTCGAGAGAAAACCCTCTAAATTAGGTGTGGATTCGACCCCACAGTCAGACCTATGTAAGACGCCCCACACGCCCTCTATCGGGCTGGCGCAACATTGGTCTGACGTTGAGACTATCTGCCCTCTCCTCCCTCTGCCCTCTCCTCCTTCCTCTGCCCTCTCCTACTACCCCATCTTTCCCCTCCTCCCCCCTCTACCCCATTTTCCTCCTTCCTGTTACCTACTCCCCCTCTGCCCCCTCCTCCTCCCTCTGCCCTCCCTTCTCCCTCTGCCCCCTCCTCCTCCCTCTGCCCCTCCCTCTGGCTGCCAAGATGGTTGTCGAAAACTCAAGATTGTCTGATTTCCTTGTGTGATAAATGGATAATAGGGTTTTCTAGGATGTAGAATCCATTTTCAGGCTTAGATTTTCAGTCCGGGAAATTTCCAAGATGGCTGCCAAGATGGCCACCAAAAACTCAAAATTGTCTGATTTCCTTGTGTGATACATGGATAGTAGGGTTTTCTGGGATGCAGAATCCATTTTCATGCTCAGATTTTCAATCCGGGAAATTTCCAAGATGGTTGCCAAGATGGCCGCCAAAAACTCAAGATTGTCTGATTTCCTTGTGTGGTACATGGATAATAGGGTTTTCTAGGATGTAGAATCCATTTTCAGGCTTAGATTTTCAGTCCGGGAAATTTCCAAGATGGCTGCCAAGATGGCCACCAAAAACTCAAAATTGTCTGATTTCCTTGTGTGATACATGGATAGTAGGGTTTTCTGGGATGCAGAATCCATTTTCATGCTCAGATTTTCAATCCGGGAAATTTCCAAGATGGTTGCCAAGATGGCCGCCAAAAACTCAAGATTGTCTGATTTCCTTGTGTGGTACATGGATAATAGGGTTTTCTAGGATGTAGAATCCATTTTCAGGCTTAGATTTTCAATCCGGGAAATTTCCAAGATGGCTGCCAAGATGGCCTCCAAAAACTATACCAGCAGCAGTAAAACCAATAAAAATCAAAAAGATTTAGCTAAGTGCATGTAAGTTAACTGACCATGCAGTATTGCTGCAAACCATCACATATGAATTGCATTAGAACCCTAGACACACCAAAAAGCATAAATCTATGCCCCTTCGTTTTCTCACCTGTAGTTCATAACAATCCTATAAAAACCCAAAGCCACTACGGCTTTGCCGTAAAATCCTTGAATTTGTCCCCTTGTTACATGGCTGATAAGACTCTTTTTATGTTAAGCTCCCATGGAGTATGACCCATGGAGTACGGTGTAGCTATACGCCATGGCCAACAATTTTTGTTCCATTTTCTTAATTTTCAAACAGTAAGAACATGTAATAAACACAAAACCCCACTTATTGACATACATGTACATCGTACCTCACTCGTTGACGGCTTTGCGTGATATGACCCAGCTTCAACTTGTGAAGTATGGTGTACGTATGCCAATGGCATGGAGTTTTGTCTCTATACCCCTACGCTGTCTTCTGCTGGTTATTAGGGAGTGTTCATTTATTAATTCCAGGGGGGGTGGCGAGATTTTGCGCGGAGGGGCGAAATTTTTTTACGCCCCCCACCTCGAGAGCGCGTGGAACGATTTGTGCTCCCCCTCGCCGAAGGAGCCGAAAAATGTTCGCCCCCCCCTTTGAACTATAGTAACGTGCTGGCTTTTTTGCAAAAAAGGGGCTTTAATTTTTACGCTCCCCCCCTCAAGAAAGAGCAGAATTTTTTGCACCCCCCCTCAGGAGGGGTCGGAAATTTTTACGTCCCCCCCCAAACCCACTACCCCCCCCCCCCCCCGTAACTAATAAATGAACACTCCCCTAGGTATTAATATAAGCCAGTGCCACTATTTAGCTGGAGACTGGGTGCCTGCCATCCTCATCTTGTCTCCATTATACCTTTGGCACAAGGTCCTTGCCGCTACTTGTATATCTGTACACTGCCGACCTTATTCTCTCCCTATAAACTCTCTACTACAATAATATATTATTGTGGCTAAAATCTTATGAGAAAGTTCTAAATGTAAGACCTGGGAAAAGTATCGAGCATACAGACTTGGGGGTTTCTGACCCTATTAAAAATTTCGATTTCCAGTTGAATTTTGAGATTTTACATTTTTGGGGGTTTCAGTGCTATGTGTTCAGGCATCGGAGTGAAGTGCACAACCTAATACAGCCTGGCCCCGTAACTAGGGCCTGGGAGGGTTCGACGGTTCCCACCCCCTCACTCCTCTGCCCTCCCCCCTCCCCCTCCCCCCCCCCCCAGCCCACAGGGCTGATGGACCAAATAAGTTGCATCCTAGCTGGCCTGAAAATGGAGATAATGGGCTCCATGGCAGTTTTTACGGCTTGTAAATCGGACAATTATTGAGGTCCTTAGAGAACAAACCATAAAACCATGATCCATTGTGTCATATGGCGCATTAGAATTCGACGTAATAAGCGCACACCCCCTAATAAGCGCACCCCCCCCCCCGTTTCTGGCCGTTTTTTATACTACAAATAACCAAAAACATCTCAATTTTTTTACCCAAATTAAACTCTTAACTACTTAAAGGTGTCCATAATCATTTTTTAAGCGCACTGTGCGCTTATTACGTCGAATACGGTACAGTTTTTCTAACAAATCGGCTCATTATTTACATCTTCCTTAATGAAAATACACCAAGTTCCACCATTGAATTCACCAAGTTCCACCTTATCGGAAAACGAACCTCCCCAATGAAGAGGGCTAGTTACGGGTCTGGGTTGTGCTGGGATGTGGTGGTAGGATGGGGGGGGGGGGGGGTAGTTGCCATGGTTATCTGGGTCTCAATATTATGTGACAAACCAATTTAGTTCACCCGGAAGTAATTACACACCTACATCAATCTCCCAGCATGCATTTCTACAGGCGCTACTTCCTCTGCCAAAATGCGGCGGATCACCCTGAAATGACGCTTTTGAAATAAACAATTTTGCAAGTTTCAACCAAGTCAAATATTTAAAGAAATACGTGAAGAGCAATTATCAGAAATTACAGAAGTATTGGGTATGTGTTTATGGTCTGAATCGAAGATATTCCTGAGAACTATTTTTCGTGTAGGGAGACTGCTGTAAGTGATGGGGTAGGAAAACAGGAAAGTAGTTCTGTTTTTATGCCTTCTTCCACAGAACACTTCCAGTAGTTAGAGTGTGCCTTGGTGAGCTGTAGTGCTATAGTGCTATAGATAGGCACTCTCTTATGTAGTCAGTCCTCTGTGAGTCAGATTGCCGTGATATGGTGTGTTGGTTCATCAAAATACTCATTGATGAAAAGACATTTTTCAATTTATCTCCAGACCATTCTGTGCTCAACATGTTCAGCTATCTTTTTGGTTCAGCTTGAAATGATTTGGTTTATAGTTTTGTCGTAGTTCATGATCTTGTGGCAAAATCAGCTGTTTTTTTGGTGTAAATCACTGCTATAGCACTGCAGCCTATGGGGAACATGGTCATGGATTCAGTATTTTTTGTGCTCATTTTATACACCTTTCCTAAATAGATACTGCTTAGATTCTTTTACAGTAGCGAGTTAAGATTGGGGCATTATCATTTCTTAAAAATGTAAGTTGAAATATTTTGTATTTAGGTGAATTTGTAGCTGTTGATCTTTGCATATGTATATGCCAGCATGTCTGGCTATATGCCAGCATGTCTGGCAAGCAGCTGTCAAGTAGGTGGATAAGTGGGTGGATTACATAACTGACCTGTACTGTATTATATTGGTGAATTGTTTTTGCAAAACAAGGTGAAGGTCAGTCATTCGTGGCAGTGCACTCTGTTACCCTGCCTTGTTTCTGGACACGGCAGCAGCCACTGCCTGTGTGTGTGCTGGAGGGGGGGGGGGCGGGGGTAGGACATATGTGTACATCGCGTTCAAATTTCAACAAGGTGAAATTTGCCTAAAAACACCCGATTTGGCGAGAAAAAAGTTTGAAATCGCAAAAAAGTGAAATTTGCCTAAAAACACCCGATTTGGGGAGAAAAATGTCCGAAATCACAAAAAAAGTGAAATTTGCCTAAAAACACCCGATTTGGCGAGAAAAAAGTTCGAAATCGCAAAAAAGTGAAATTTGCCTTAAAAACACCCGATTTGGCGAGAAAAAAGTTCGAAATCGCAAAAAAGTGAAATTTGCCTAAAAACACCCGATTTGGCGAGAAAAATGTCCGAAATCGCAAAAAAAGTGAAATTTGCCTAAAAACACCCGATTTGGCGAGAAAAAAGTTTGAAATCGCAAAAAAAGTGAAATTTGCCTAAAAACACCCGATTTGGCGAGAAAAAAGTTTGAAATCGCAAAAAAAGTGAAATTTGCCTAAAAACACCTGATTTGGCGAGAGAAAAGTTCGAAATCGCAAAAAAATGAAATTTGTCTAAAAAAACACCCGATTTGGCGAGAAAAATGTCCGAAATCGCAAAAAAAGTGAAATTTGCCTAAAAACACCCGATTTGGCGAGAAAAATGTCCGAAATCGCAAAAAAAGTGAAATTTGCCTAAAAACACCTGATTTGGGGAGAAAAAAGTTTGAAATCGCAAAAAAAGTGAAATTTGCCTAAAAACAGCTGATTTGGCGAGAAAAAAGTTTGAAATCGCAAAAAAAGTGAAATTTGCCTAAAAACACCCGATTTGGCGAGAAAAATGTCCGAAATCGCAAAAAAAGTGAAATTTGCCTAAAAACACCTGATTTGGGGAGAAAAAAGTTCGAAATCGCAAAAAAAGTGAAATTTGCCTAAAAACAGCTGATTTGGCGAGAAAAAAGTTCTAAATCGCAAAAAAAGTGAAATTTGCCTCAAAAACACCCGATTTGGCTAGAAAAAAGTTCGAAATTCGCAAAAAAGTGAAATTTGCCTAAAAACACCCGATTTGGCGAGAAAAAGGTTCGAAATCGCAAAAAAGTGAAATTTGCATAAAAACACCCGATTTGGCGAGAAAGTGAAATTTGCCTAAAAACACCTGATTTGTCGGGAAAAAAGTTCGAAATCACATAAAAGTGAAATTTGCCTAAAACACCCGATTTGGTGAGAAAAAAGTTTGAAATCGCAAAAAAAGTGAAATTTTAGTGAAAGGCAATATTACATAATAATATACAGTACATATATGTTGCCTATTATGCCAAGGCACACTCTTCTAGTACACAAAGCTGTTACTATACTAATGATGTAGAGCTGGATGCTATATTTTTAAAGCCTTTGGGCAGTCTTATTAGTCTTATTTGAGACTGTGCTAGGAGAGTGGTGGGGCAGAGTCACATTTGAGACTGTGCTGGGAGAGTGGTGGGGCAGAGTCTTATTGGAGACTGTGCTGGGAGAGTGGTGGGGCAGAGTCTTATTTGAGACTGTGCTGGGAGAGTGGTGGGGCAGAGTCTTATTGGAAACTGTGCTGGGAGAGTGGTGGGGCAGAGTCTTATTGGAGACTGTGCTGGGAGAGTGGTGGAGCAGAGTCTTATTGGAGACTGTGCTGGGAGAGTGGTGGGGCAGATTCTTATTGGAGACTGTGCTGGGAGAGTGGTGGGGCAGATTCTTATTGGAGACTGTGCTGGGAGAGTGGTGGGGCAGAGTCTTATTTGAGACTGTGCACGGAGAGTGGTGGGGCAGAGTGTTATTGGAGACTGCTGGGAGAGTGTGACATTGCTATCGTGTAGCACCAGGGTGAAGCTATGTGTAATTATTCTAGGAGGGAAATCCCCGAGAGGAGAAACATAGTTCATTTGGTGGATGACCTTTGGTGGGTTGCTCATGTAACCTATTTGTACTACATTTTGTACACCTGTATCCACTATCACGGAGGAAGGGGGGGGGGGGGTGAAGAACATATATTGCTGCAATGAAACGTGCTTATTGTTTTTTTTTAACCCTGTCACATGCATTAATGCATCATGCCTTGGTCGTCATGATGCTTGAATGTAGTACCGGCGAGTAACTCACCAGCGCTGCATTCAAGCATCATGCCCTTTCAGCCACATACTGTCCTTAAAGGGTTAACTAACCTCGCCAACTGCCAAGGGCAGTCGAAATGGCAAACTGGCCATGAACATTACCACTAGCTTGAAAAGACAACCTTGTTTTCGTGTAGACATCTATCAAAAGTGTTAATACTTAGGCCACTCAAAAAAAAAAGTGGTTTCTCATCACCAACGTCTGAAAAATCTGACAAGTTTGGCTTTTTAATTTTATTTTATTTTCACTCGCAGGTTAAAATGTATGGGATGATATACCTTTTTCATGACCAAAATTCACATTTTAGTAGTTTAGAGTTTATGGATCTTTAAAAGTAGGGAAAATTTAAGTTATTTCTATCCTACTGCATTACTGGCTGTATTAGCTTTGATTTGATACCAAATAACTCAATATTTGTCCATTTTTATCATATTTTTCATGAAAAATTAGCAAAAAAAAAGAAAAAAAGTTGTCCTCAAAAGGTGATTTTTACGATGCGCGCGGTGATGAGAAACCATTTTATTTTTTTGAGTGGCCTTAGATCTAGTATTATTTTTACTACTTTAAAAAACGCCAAAATAATTTCCTCTTTAAAGACAGGGTCTTACGGTGTATGTTAGGTTTGGTAATCAAAAGGGTGATGATCTTTATCCCTATCATGTATGACGCTACCATGTAATCGCTCCACTTGTTGTACTCTACTTGTCATGATATAATGCCATATCTCCATTCATGCATCATGCCGACCCTTTGGGAGGGTATCAGCCCCGTTAAGATCGATGTGATGCTTGAAGGCAGTACTGGCCAATTACTCGCCGGAGCAGCATCCGTGCATCATGAAGACAAATGGCCTAGCACATTAAAGCACCATGCAGCCCTTAAATAGCTAACGTAAAGTAAGTGCGTAGTGGGAAATGACGGGTGCGTAAACAAGGGATGGTAACTTAGGTGGCATACCTAAAATAGTAACCATGCAGTAGGACCAATCATTTGTACACATGACCATTACAGAAATTACCAATCATCCCCAAATAAAATTTGACTTGATATTACTCAGTCTGATCATTAGGCCGAAAAAAAAGGTTTGTTTCAGGTCATCCGAACGACCCTATCAAAACAGGGCCGACCCTACGTTTTTTTTTTTTTTTATAAATTTTATATTTTTACTCTTTTTTGGTCAATTTTAGGGTATTCCAAAAAGTTGGCTTGTACATTCATGTTAAAAAATATAAAATATAAATCCGACCTACCGACCCTACATTTTCCTCCCATGTTACCTGAAACAACATTTTTTTTGGCCTTACACAAACTACTCTTTTGATGATGGCATTTGAAAGGAGTACCCGTAATCATAACGGTCACAGGTACATCACACATCACATATAGACCGACTCAAAAATAATCATCATAATTGCCTCCCAAATAATATCTTACTTAATAGGCATACATGTACTCACAAATTGAATGTTGTGCCCTTAACCCGCAAGGGTCGCATAGTGCTTTAATATGCAACTCCACATTCAACGTCATGATGCATTTCATGAATGCAGCCCTGATGAGTCTACTCGCTTCGGGAGTGTAGCCTGTAGATCAGCATGATGCTTGAATGCAGCACTGGCAATTTACTCGCCAGGGCTGCATTCATTGTGGCGACAAAGGCATGATGCAATAGAGGACTGTGCGGCCCTTAAAGGGCTATACACATGCCCATTACACAAACCACGTGACTCATGTTGAGGTGCAGAGATCCTAGAAGGGGATGAGCTGTACGCGGTCACCATGATGTGGTTTAGAGACACCATTGGTTCTGCCCCAATACTCACATACTCTAAATGAGCATAATGTCCGCGGGCCTTTGGGCGGTTACCAAGACGACAAGTACCTGTGCGTTCTTCCTTCACCTTAAACCCCCAGCGCCCCTATATATAGAGCTGAGTACCTGTCCCGACTGCACTCTGACTGTTACTGGACGTGCAGTAAGATCTGCGGGTCTAACGGGCCGACTCTTACTTACAGTGGCCCAGGAGGGTCAAATCTTTTTGTAAATTTGAAATTGCAAATTCACTTCAACTTGCAAAAAATCAACTTGAGTTGAAAGTGAAAACTCTAACTTCAACCATTTACTGTCACCTGTCAACTGTCAATTCAAGTAAAGTAACTTGTGACTGCTATCTTTCAACACTACATCAAACCAAAAACAATGCAAATGTCAAAGTAGAAAGTGAAAACTCCAACTTCAGTCACTTACTGTCAACTGTCAACTGTCAATTCAGGAACAACAGCTAGTGACAGGTATCTTTTAGCACTGTAGGTCACTCCATGGTGTAAAACTGGTGCACAAGGGTGCACAAGTGTGCACAAGTGGTATATAAGTGTGCACAAGTGGTCCACAAGTGTACACAAGTGGTATACAAGTGTTCACAAGTGTGCACAAGTGACATATAAGTGTGCACAAGTGGTGCACAAGTGTGCATAAGTGTGCACAAGTGATGCACAAGTAGTGCACAAGTATGCTCAAGTGTGCACAAGTGTGCAAAAGTGTGCAAAAGTGTTACACAAGTGTGCACAAGTGGTGCACAAGTGTGCGCAAGTGTGCACAAGTGTGCACAAGTGTGCACAAGTGTGCAAAAGTGGTGCACAAGTGGTATACAATGGTGCACAAATGTGCACAAGTGGTACACAAGTGTGTACAAGTAGTGCACAAGTGTGTACAAGTAGTGCACAAGTATGCACAAGTATGCACAAGTGGTACACAAGTGTGCACAAGTGTGCACAAGTGTGCACAAGTGTGCACAAGTATGCACAAGTGTGCACAAGTGTGCACAAGTGGTGCACAAGTGGTACACAAGGATGCACAAGTGATATGGAAGTATACACAAGTGACAATTGTCACCCAGATGAGACCGGCGGTCATTGCTGATACGTAGACGTCTGAGCTCCTCCTCCAGCTCATGCTGCTTCTCTCTCTGTGCTAGGAGGGATGCCTTCAGCTTTTCCGCTTTGAGCATACGTACAATGGTCTCACCGTCCACCTGGGCCCGGGCCATTGCCGCCTCCTCCTCCTGTGTGTCACCGGCGGGTACATATTTGCAGTATTTCCCAAAGGGTGGTAAATGACGCATACCACACCCGCTAATACAGTTCTTAGCGTCTTTATGGTCTTTTTCCTGCTCCCGTGTATCCTCCATGGTGCTGCGAATGGAAGATTTTTCCCAAGAGCTGCTAGTCCTGCCAATGCATATGGCTGCCGGTGCTGCACTAATTGTCCCCAGCCCAGGTGGCTACCTGTGAACTGACCACCTAGGGGGCGCCAGGGTCGGTCATAGTCCATCGTCCAATACTCGCAACACCCGGGTGTGTTACTACCCGATATGGAAGTATACACAAGTGATACACAAGTGTGCACAAGTGGTGCACAAGTGCGCACAAGTGGCATGTATGCTACGTATGCACACTTGTGTACTACTTTTGCACTACTTGTGCACACTTGTGTATGACTTGTGTTTACTTTTATGTCACTTGTGCACCACTTGTGCACACTTGTGCATCACTTGGGCACACTTGTGCACCACTTGTGCACTACTCGTGCACACTTGTGCACCACTTGTGCGCACTTGCGCATCACTTGTGCACCACTTGTGCATCACTTTTGCACACTTGTGCACACTTTTGTACACTTGTGTACAACTTGTGCACACTTGTGCACCATTGTGCATCACTTGTGCACACTTGTGCACCCTTGTGTACCCATTGTGCACCCTTGTGTACCACTTGTGCACACTTTTGCACACTTATGCACACTTGTGCACCACTTGTGCACACTTGTATGTCACTTTTGCACTCTTGTGTACACTTGTGCATCACTTGTGTACCACTTGTGCACCACTTGTGCACACTTGTGCATCACTTGTGCACACTTGTGTAACACTTTTGCACACTTGTGCACACTTGTGCACTACTTGTGCACACTTGAGCATACTTGTGCACTACTTGTGCATCACTTGTGCACACTTATGCACACTTGTGCACCACTTGTGCACACTTATATGTCACTTGTGCACACTTGTGTACACTTGTGTATCACTTGTGCACACTTGTGTACCACTTGTGCACACTTGTGCACACTTATGCACACTTGGGCACCACTTGTGCACACTTGTATGTCACTTTTGCACTCTTGTGTACACTTGTGTATCACTTGTGCACACTTGTATACCACTTGTGCACACTTATGTACCACTTTTGCACACTTGTGTACCACTTGTGCACCACTTGTGCACACTTGTGCACCACTTGTGCACACTTGTGCACCACTTGTGCACACTTGTGGACCACTTGTGCACACTTATATACCACTTGTGCACACTTGTGCACCCTTGTGCACCAGTTTTACACCATGGAGTGACCTACAGTGCTAAAGATACCTGTCACTAGCTGTTGTTCCTGAATTGACAGTTGACAGTAAGTGACTGAAGTTGGAGTTTTCACTTTCTACTTTGACATTTGCATTGTTTTTGGTTTGATGTAGTGTTGAAAGATAGCAGTCACAAGTTACTTTACTTGAATTGACAGTTGATAGGTGACAGTAAATGGTTGAAGTTAGAGTTTTCACTTTCAACTCAAGTTGATTTTTTGCAAGTTGAAGTGAATTTGCAATTTCAAATTTACAAAAAGATTTGACCCTCCTGGGCCAGTGTACTACCTACTCCCACAGTAAGAATTGTTGCCTCCCTTGATTAGCAATGGTACCATAGTTACATCATGCACTTATACCGATATATGAACGTGGAGCTATTTATAGACCTGTCCGTCACACACCAGAGATGTGACGTCACACACAAGGGCTATGACGTCACACACAAGGGCTATGACGTCACAGGGGGACACCATGTCTATCAGTATGAGGGGATGCCTCTAGAGAGGAACTGGGTTTCTATAAATAGACAGCAGTGAGATAATAGTAGACGCACTGGTCATCCATAGAACATGTGATTGTATTATCAGCATGGTATCAGTAACATACCTATATACAGCATGTATCACGGTATCAGTAGCATGCGTAGCGCCCTATATATTATACAATATATGTATCCTACACATACCGTAAGACCTACCGACAGGTTTACAAAGTTAAATTGGAAAAAAAAACTGTACTTACGATTGATCAAATGCACACTAAGTCTGAGTGTAGCAAACTCAATGAGAGACGTGATAGACATCTCTTATATTATGCATTTTCACTAGCAAGTGACCAGAGCCTTGTGGATGATAGACATTTACCCACATGAAGACAGCAAGGAAAGAGACTAAAGGTGCCACACTCTATGAAACCGATTGTGATACGAAGTGCTCTATATAGAGGCATTGCCCGCTGGAATCCCAGAGTATACACTAATAGAAACCCTTTGGAAGTTTAAGCTAGGGATAAAAAAGGACTATCCACGCTGCTTTATGAATGTTATATAATTGACTCATTAATTATATAAAGCACATCTCATCTCATCTCATCAACATTATCCTACTCTTGTAACTCAAGGAACAATTCCTGTTTTTTTCTTTATTCCATTGAAAATATTATGTACAATACTTATGTATACCATTTAAAGACCGTCAAACTGTTTCTGTATAGTTGGGGGTGCTGGCGGCAGAAGGGCAATGCGCCCAAGCTAGTTTTCGCCTGTAAAAAGGTGATTTAATCCAATAAATCTACGTAAAAAAAAACAAAAAAAACTCGCATATAAGCTTAACTTGCCTATAAGATGCACCCTGACCATGGGCCGATCCTATAAGCCGCATTGGCGATCTGACTCGCGTAGTGTATTAGCCGCACCTAGACTTTGGCAATATCGTAAAAGCCGCACAGGGGATCTGGTTATGGCCAGTGGTATACATCTAAAACCTTGCGTATAAGCCGCACCTCGACTTTCTCCTGCTGCTATAAGCCGCACTGGCGACCTGGCGTACTAGCCACGGCCTATACACAAGGTTTTACCGGTATCTATATTATCGGCACCTTTACTGTCCTATACATACTGCCCTCAGCACAATTATACTGGGTAATCACATATCGTCTTAACCAGGTATACAGCCCTATATTATATCTCTAAATTGAACGAAAATTGTGTAAAAGGGGGAAGATTTTTTCAAAAATTTTGTAAACCTAAAATTGACCCCAAAAAAGTGTAAAAATATTAAAATTTCTTCAAAATTGCATTAAAAAAGCAGGGTCGGCCATGTTTTGATAGGGTCGGTCGGGTGACCTGAAACAAACCTCTTTTTTTTTGCCTTCCCCAGATAAGTCCCATTTAATATCACAATTATAACCTACGTGATATCCAGCCATTAGCGTGTCTTGTGGGTGGATCAATGTATGGAAATAGGAAATACGAGGGTCATAAAAATAGCATTAATATTAATTACCATGGAAATGGGACACAGTACGATCGGATTTATTTGATTTTTTTTACAACTTTTGCTGTACAGTTGTTACTTTTACGCCCACGTGGTTAGAACCATGTATGATAGACCACCTTGTTTACAGGACACAAACAATGTGGATAATTTTAATCAAGTTATTCCACAGACCAGGGTTCCCACAAGTCATGGAAATCATTGAATGTCATGGAATTTAAAAGCTGTCATGGAAAGTCATGGAATGTCATGGAATTTTGTTAAAATTTGCTGTGTGTTATGGAATGTCATGGAATATGAAAATGATAGAATCATTATTACAAAATCTCTGAGAATGTACCATTTGCTTTCTAGATTTTTACTTTTTTCTCAGGGGCCAAGCCCCCTAACCCCCGACAAGAATGTAATAAATGTCATGGAAAAATGAGATTTTTGTCATGAAATGTCATGGAAATATCATGGAATTTCAAACTGAAATTTTTGCGGGAACCCTATCAGACTCATCCACTCCCCACTCCCTACCTTTAACCCTTTAAGGATCGCATAGGACTTTAATGCGTCATGCCCTTGGTCGTTATGATGCATGAATACAGCCCTGGTGAGTAACTCACCCCTGAAGAGTCAGCATGATGCATGAATCTGCTCGCCAGGGCTGCATTCATGCATCATGATGACAAAGATTATATTGTATTAATAGTTTAAGAACGGCATGATGCCTTAATGTATCATGCCTTGGTCGACATGAATGCAGCCCTGGTGAGTAACTCGCCAGGACTGCATTCAAGCATCAGGCATTCAAGGGTCGGCATGATGCACCAATGCAGCACCGGCAAGTTACTTGCTGGGGCTGCATTGATGCATCATGACTACAAATGTCATCATTTAGCAACACGCACCCTTACAGGGTTGAACTTTTGTGCAACCGCTAAAGGGTTAAGGCGGTTATATCAGGGTTCCCACGCATCATGGAATGTGATGGAATTTGAAAGTTGTCTGGAAAGTCATGGAATGTCATGGAATTTTATAAAAATTTGCCATTTGTCATGGAATATGAAAATAATAGAATTAATATTACAAAATCTCCTAGAATGTACCATTTGGTTTCTAGATTTTAGAAATTTTCTCGGGGCCAAGCCTCCCGACCTCCACAAAAATGACATGGAAAATTGACATTTTTGTCATGGAATGTCATGGAAATGTCATGGAATTCAATCTGAATTTGTTGTGGGAACCCTGGGTTAAACCCTATCACGACGTTCCCTGTGTGTGTGGTGACTGGTGTCGGTTGTACACCCGTCACTCCTCACCGGCCCCTCCTAGTGCAAACACTACCCTCATCCCGTTCTCATAACACCCACCCCCCTTAGGCCAAAAAAGGGTTGTTTCAGGTAACATGGGTAGAAGGTCTAAGGTCGTTTAATAAGTCGTTGTTTTTTTTTTGTTTTTTTTTTTGTTTTTTTTTTGCTTTTTTGAAAGTTCTAGCCATCCTCTCTGCATATCCAAAAATTGACCAAAAAGGTGTAGAAATCAGAAAATGTATTCAGAATTGCTTTAAAATGCATGTAACAAGCCACCTTTCTATTTCATATTATTTTTAAACAAAAATGTGTAAAAAAGAAGAAAGAAGATAAAGAAGAAAATTCCTCAAAATTGCATAAAAAAAACGTAGGGTCGGCCCTGTTTTGATAGAGTCGGCCGGGTGACCTGAAACAGCCAGAGCAACACTCCCCGATTGTAAACACCATAACGTGTCACTGTCCAATATCCAGAGCCGAAAGGGAGATCCTATAGAAAGGGTGAGTAGGTATCTCCTGTGGCCCTTCTAGACGGCAGCACGGTTTGTTTACCACTGACTCCCACCCCTATACTACGTCACAGATGACGCACGGACGTCCCGCTCCGCTAGGTGGCGGCACTCTGACGTCATGACGTCATCACGCCAGCCACATCACCATCACCCCCCTTTAATCCCTTTAAGGACGGCATGTCGCTAAATGACAACATTTGTCTTTATGATGCACCAATGGCAATGCACCAATAGCACTGAATCTATGATATAAGTCCTATTACCAGTGTACTGTAGCATTCAGCCTATGATACATAGGCATTAATACATATGCCTATGGTCATGGCAAAGTCCGTGTATACTGTGACCTGTGTGAGTGACTTGTAGTGAGTGAGGTATGTCGGGAGAGGCACCTCACTCACTACAAGTCACTCACACAGGTCACAGTATACACGGACTTTGCCATGACCATAGGCATATGTATTAATGCCTATGTATCATAGGCTGAATGCTACAGTACACTGGTAATAGGACTTTGCCATAACTATATCATAGATTCAGTGCTACACTGGTAATAGGACTTTGCCATAACTATATCATAGATTCAGTGCTACACTGGTAATAGGACTTTGCCATAACTATATCATAGATTCAGTGCTACATTGGTAATAGGACTTGCCATAGCTACATCATAGATTCAGTGCTACATTGGTAATAGGACTTGCCATAGCTATATCATAGACTCAGTGCTACATTGGTAATAGGACTTGCCATAGCTACATCATAGATTCAGTGCTACATTGGTAATAGGACTTGCCATAGCTACATCATAGATTCAGTGCTACATTGGTAATAGGACTTTGCCATAGCTATATCATAGACTCCATGCTACATTGGTAATAGGACTTTGCCATAACTATATCAAAGATTCAGTGCTTTACATTGGTAATAGGACTTTGCCATAGCTATATCATAGACTCCATGCTACATTGGTAATAGGACTTTGCCATAACTATATCATAGACTCCATGCTACATTGGTAATAGGACTTTGCCATAGCTATATCATAGATTCAGTGCTACATTGGTAATAGGACTTTGCCATAGCTATATCATAGATTCAGTGCTACATTGGTAATAGGACTTTGCCATAGCTATATCATAGACTCAGTGCTACATTGGTAATAGGACTTTGCCATAATTATATCATAGACTCAGTGCTATACATTGGTAATGGATTCAGTAGCAGTGGTACTGTATAGGTGTTTATATCCTGGGCTGCGCTATCTGCTCTCTGTTATTCATTCTACGACCTACAATGCACTAAGGTACCTCGCATAATCAATATACAACAACGGAAAGAGCCCACGTACATCGGTGCCATACGTGGATACTACTTTAATATTTGGCGATAATAACCTCGCCCACACACCCCCACCCCCACCACCATCCAGTATCAACAACATCTAAGTATGATTATCATACATATAATCATCAATGATTACCGTCCCAATACTCACGGGACTACTAGTACATAGAGAGGGGAACACACACATACATATAATGCGTTTCCGGGTATCTGCATACGTGTGTGTGGTATTGATTTGAGCATAAACTACTCATACAAATACACTGTGTATATCTGTCCCCACAGGCCCCCAGCTTACCCCAGTTTAAGGACACTTCACCCCCCCCCCCCAACACATACACGCCCCGGCTGTATATTGGGGATCGATCTGTGGCAGCTGCTGCCTCCACGCGTTGGACGTGCGTGGGTCGGGACACGCCCACCCACCATCCACCCACCCCAAGCTGGTACCGTCTGGATCCTTCTAGAAGTAGGCCGTTAGAGATTGACACCACCCACCCATCCGCCCCAAGCTGGTACCGTCTGGATCCTGCAGCCTGTGTGTATGGGCCGTTAGAGATTGAGCCACCCATCATCCACCCCAAGCTGGCCTAGTCTGGATCCTACAGGGAGTAGGCCGTTAGAGATTGAGCCACCCACCCATCCGCCCCAAGCTGGTACCGTCTGGATCCTACAGGGAATAGGCCGTTAGAGATTGAGCCCCCCCCCCCCCCACGATCCACCCCAAGCTGGCCTAGTCTGGATCCTACTGGAGTAGGCCATTAGAGATTGCAACACACATCATATTGTTTGTCAACACGGTGGCGGTGGTCTGACTCATCCCCTCCCTCCGGCCCCCTACAGGTCTCACTCACCCAGTTACTGTCAGACTATACACAGGGTCTGACTACTGCAGGAGGAACGCCCCCCCCCCTCCTACTACTACACCTAGTCAGCTGACTGATACTGAGGCATATATACGTGTGATAACTCATACCTACCTACACATGGACCTACCCACTATATGTACTAGACGCTGGATCATTGAGCTTTATTCACATTACTGAGCAGTGTCTAAAGGGAGGAGCATCACCCCCAGACAGCTGATACATAGGGACAGATACAGGCATATATACGTGTGATACTTTAAATCTGACCCATGGACTTACCTACTATACGTACTAGACGTTAGATCGTATATCTTTACTCAAAGTACTGCTGTATCTAAAGAGAGGAGATTCTGTAGGAGTGGAGTACGTTTTAATTCACACCTTGTCACTTTGACTTGTGTGAAGGATCTCTGGGCTAGAGGAGAGTCCGTCCAGCCATCTAATAGTTGGACCCAACCAATGATCGCATAAAATCTGACAGGTGCTCTCTCTATGAGAAGCATTGGTCGACAGCAGTGACTAGTCATCTAACAGATCTACGCATGGATTTACTTAGTACATGTGGGAGACATCAGGGTTTGAATCTTTACTGAAGCTAGGAGCTACTGAGAGCACTGTAAGAGGAGAGTAGATTCTGCCCCTCAGTCAGTGCATTGGTCAGTGTGAGGACCTACCCAGGACCTACACTACTACAGGCTGAGGGAGGCCATGCTGCTGCAGGGAGAGGTACAGGGGATGCTCAACACGTTCTGCCTCCACACCCACACCACTGACTACAGGGGCACAGGTACTCAAGTGTTAGCAGGGTGTATGCCTATAAACTAGGCCAAAAAAAGAAAAGGGTTTGTTTCAGGTCACCCGACCGACCCTATCTAAATAGGGCCGACCCTGCTATTTTTAATGTAATTTTGAAAAATAATTTGCATTTTTACCCTTTTTTGGTCAATTTTAGAGTCTTCGAAAAAGTTGGCCAGTACATTCATGTTAAAAAAAAAATTAAAATAAAAATAAATCCGACCTACCGACCCTACATTTAGCAGCATATGTATGATATGCCAAGACATTTACTTACATTTTGTTTTTGTTTTGTGTAAATCGGACTATTATTGAGGAAACAGTGATAGGTCAAATAGGAATATAATTATCAGTATTATAATAATATTTTCTACCAATTTTTACAAAATTAGGGACATTTAATATGTCATTACATTTTTTTGTATTCCGCCCAGTGGGCTTATTTTGTAAGATATGATTTAACTAAATTACTAATTATCCGGTCCTGCAAATATCTGACCGGTCCTGCAGAATTGAAAATCTGGGGGGTGAAAAAGATTTCGTGAAGACTGCATACAAACTATATATAAGCCTAATTAAGAAATCTATACACAGGTGAGTTAGATTTTTTTTAAAACAACAAAAAAAACCAGACAGATCATGTTGAACTTAGATGAGTAAAACTATTTTTTTTAATGCCTGCATACCCCTATCATTATAGATGTCACATAATCCTAAAAATGCATGGATACTTTGGGAGTGTCTCAACCTCATAGGGTCGGCATCGTGCTTGAATGTAGCACCGGCGAGTTACTCGCCAAGTCTGCATTCATGCATCATGACGACAAAGGTATCCTT